>OY744529.1:16993720-17036220 GCA_963556195.1 Sepiola atlantica | reverse complement strand
TGTAGGTTTTTTCAAGACACTTTAATCCAAGAACTTTTTACTCTTTGTGAATTTTTCTGATGATTTTGTAATGTTGCAGAGACAATATTAACATAAAAATGTTGTTTGGCACAAGACAAATGAAACGGACCGTAAAAAATATATCTCACAGAAATGTTATGTTTTTTAGAAATGTGAAAATGTAAAAATAAAAATAATAAAATAAAAACATGGTTATTGGAATATAATATCAACCTGACTTATATTTGCTCTGTTGTCACTAATTGACAATCATCGAGCTGAATCTTTTAAGGAGACTGCAAAGTAAAAGGGCACTGATAATATATGCTAATACATATATTGTCATTAATAATTTTATATATATATATATATATATATATATATATATATATATATATATATATATATATATATATATATATATATATATATATATGAATATGAGAAGGAGAGAGAGATTAAATGTATGCATATATTCTTATTAATTTCAGATTGTCTGGTGGATGGTCGTGTGATTCTTGACGAGAGTCTTTTCACCAGACGACTTAATGGCTGCCAGGAATGCTATTGCAATGATGGTAATATAATCTGCCAGCCTCCAAGAAAATGTCTTGTTCTGGAATGTAAAGAAGTTGTCATACCAGAGGGAAGCTGCTGCCCACGTTGTAAAGGTCAGTAACATTAACTCAAACACATTTCATTGATTTCAGTAGCGCTCTGGAGGCTTCCTGAGTTTTATTTTTTTTATACTTAAAATGCTGCCAGTAAAGATTGTAGAGACGCTTTTAACAGTAATAACATATTTAAATTAAAAAATATTATGAGGACGTATTTCACATGTGTGCTTGGTTGGATCATTCTATCGCTCCAGAAAGTGTCTGACCTCTGATGTAATCCTCTGCCAATATAAAAGTCAGATACATTCCAAGATGAAGTACTGCTGCCACATCTTGGGAGGTGCCGCACAGAGCACCTTTTCTTGCCTTGACAAAATCCACTTTGCAATCTAGTGGATGAAGATCTCTTCTGTTCTCTACAGCCCCTCTCTCACAGAAGAGATGTCGCTAGTCTTTCTCTACTCATTTTATTAGACCATATTTAACACGTCTGCAATTATTGATGGCTTCTTCTAGACTGATGCCAAACTTATACCGGAAGTCCATCTCCTTCAAATATATGATGTCACATCTTCCCACTTATCATCAGCTTCCTGTTCTCACGGTCTCTAATCAGAGTTAACTCCTTGATCTCCTCTGACCTCTCGTCTACAGCATTTCCTGTAAATCGCTAATTTGTACTAGCTAAAACCCACTAGTCAACCTACCCATTCTAATATCTAACAAATGTGCATGCTTAGGTAAGTTTTCATTTAATTAACTACAGTCTATAAGGTGTCGATGTGTCACATCGTATGGTATCATGGCATAAAGTTAATTTGGAGTCTCTTCTCCAGAAAGAAACTTAATGTTAAAAAACAAAATAATTTATTACAATTGTGATATAATCACGATAACAACCACTAAGCAGTAAAGAAACATAAAAATAAAATTATGTTCAACTTTTTGCTAAAACATGTTAAAGTTTCTTTTTTTTCTCTACAGGATGTAAGACTGGAGGGATAAAATATGATCATGGGGACGAAACTCCTTCAAATGATTCTTGTACTGAGTGCAGATGTATGGAAGGTAGCTTTTTCATTTCTTTGTCTTTCTTTTTACTTTTACTTTCTTTTATTTTTTATTTTTACTTTTCTTTTTTTCTTTCCTTTTCTTTTTTTCCTTTTTTCTATCTTTTCCTTTCTTTTTTTCTTTTTGTTTCTTTCTAATTGTTTTATTTTTCGCATTTCACTTTTCTTTTTTTTCTGCTTCTTTTATTTTTCCTTTCTTTTCTTTTTTCCTTTTCTTTCTTTGTATTTTTTTGTTTCTCTTATCATATTTTGTTTTATTTTCATTTCTTTCCTTCCAAGCAGCATTAATATTAAAACAGGATAATAATTCCGATGCAGATTGCATTGCAGAGAGAAACCAAATATCTATTCTAATAAGATTCCTTAAAAGAACTTAGATGTAAAGTTGAATTGAACTATTTATCTTCCAAAAATAATAATTTACAAAAAAAAAAAAATTTAAATACCTTAATGCTGAAAATGTAAACAAAACAAAAATAAGACTTTTATCATTATTATAGCAACCATCAATCTGTAAACAAGCAAAAAAATAAAATGGCGCTCAGTTTTTCACCAAAAGACAATTCACTTATTGGGGAATAAAATACTCAGTAACTTGGTATTATATGGTATAATTTTCATCAAACTGGTTTTTATTTTGCTTCTATTATTATATAGGATACTTGGTAAAAGAAAATATTGTGATACAATTTGTATAAAAATACGAAGTTATAATTACAATATTAGATTGATATTATCATTAAAGCTTCATGAGAAATCATTTTTCATAAGAATCTATAATTAATTTAATTTATTTGATCTTAAAATAACGAAACCAAATGGCAGAACTTGTACTAACGAGATCTATTTCTAAGTAAATTACATCCAAAATGACTAGAAAAGGGAAATTGGGAACAACTTACAGGTCTAAGAAAAGGGAAATTAAAAGCAGTTATAGGTGTAAATAAACGAAATTTGAAGCATGGTCAGGTGTAAGAAAATGGAAATTGGGAGAAGCGTACAGGTGTAAGAAAGGGGAAATTGGGTTCAGGTGTAAGAAAAAAGGAATTGGGAGCAGGATACAGGTGTAAGAAAGGGGAAATTGGGAAAAAGGAATTGGGAGCAGGATACAGGTGTAAAAAAAGGGGAAATTGGGAGCAAAGTACAGGTGTATGGAAGGGAGAAACTGGAAGAAACATAGAGGTGTAAAAAAGGGGAATTGGGAACAAGGTACAGGTTTAATAATATAGAAATAAGGAGCAAGGTACGGAGGAATTGGGAGCAGGGTACAAATGTGAGGAAAGGGAAATTTGGAGCATCGTACAGGTGTAAGAAAAGGGGAATTATTAAATAAAATTAAATTGTCTTAAGCAGTGTGCGGGTTTAAGAAAATAAAAACTGGGAGCAGGATGCAGTTTTACAAAAAATATTTTTAGAAGATGTGGACCTACAGACTTTTGAAAAATATCCCAACTTCCCATATTTGTGACACCTAGCATCTCTGACTGAATAAGAAAACCGAGCATGTAGACCAAACCCGCAAAGTGGCATTTACAACTTGTGGAAGCGGCAGTAATAGGTAGCTCTGAAGGGTTTGAAGTGTCCAGAATTTCTTGGTTAAAGAAAGACGTCACAGAGAAAGGACCCGGATATGTATGTGCATAAAGAGAGAGAGAGGGGGGGGGGGCAAGACGAGTTTGTGTTCAAAGCAGCATCGACTATATCAGACTGTAGGTAGAACACAGACTGTTTTTGAGCAATCTCAAATGTTGTGGCTGTTTTTAGATTAAGATATTTGTTTTCAAGAAGACGCTGTCTTAATTGAATATTATGAAGTCCATTAATAAAAGTGTCCATAATGTACTCATCTCTAATCCTCCCCCCCCGTAAAACATTCATAGCATGAACTCGTCTGGCTACAACCACACCAAAGAACTCTCCTTTCACTCTATCTGTACAAAAAATTAAGCGGAACTTCCATGAACAAAGTTTCTTTCCATCTGTAGAACAAGATACCACGAGTCTGCTTCGCAGCCAATTACACCATAGTCATCTTCAAGTCTAATGTGAACAAATACTTGTCGAGCCGTCCTCTTGGAAAATCAAGTTGTCTAAAGTGATCTTCTGCCCATTCCACCCACTGCTTCCAGTCCTCTCGTGACGGCGATCATTGTCCAACCAACAATCCTTCTAACGCTTATCTTTGAGTGGCCCTCAGGTCTTGATAATTGGTGACCCATCATTAAAATAAAAAAAAAATCTCAAATTTCTTGTTTAAGATCCTTAATTCCTTTAAAAATTGCTCCAGTCATTCACCATTTTGTCGTAGTCGTGTAGCGCATATATGAATTTCCGAATTCATTTAATTAAAAAAATGTCTAATTTAATATGAAAATGTATGAGAACCTATTGTCAAAGTTTTAGCTGTGTTGTTATTTCTTGAAAGGTGTTGTGCTCTGCAGGAAGAAGCACTGCTCACCTCCGACATGTGAGAATCCAATAATTATCCCAGGTGAATGCTGTCCAAGTTGTGATCCATACTGCGAATACAAGGAGATTAAATTCCGACATGGGCAGATGGTGAAAGATCCACTCCAAGCATGTCTGCAATGTACCTGTAACATACAGGAAGTGACCAATTATGCAGCACCAAAAGATTCTGTGAGTTATTTTTTTTTTTATCTTCCCTGCTTTAAAAAAAAATTTTTTTTTCCAGTTTTGTGTAGCAAGATTAAGCATGACATGAGTAGGTTATGCATCATCATCATCATCATCATCATCATCATCATCATCAACAATAACATCAACAATAACATCATCATCATCATCAACAATAACATCAACATCAACAATAACATCAACAATAACATCAACAATAACATCAACAATAACATCAACAATAACGTCAACAATAACATCATCATCAACAATAACATCAACATCAACAATAACATCAACAATAACATCAACAATAACATCAACAATAACGTCAACAATAACATCAACAATAACATCATCATCAACAATAACATCAACAATAACATCAACAATAACGTCAACAATAACATCAACAATAACATCATCATCAACAATAACATCAACAATAACATCATCATCAACAATAACATCAACAATAACATCATCAACATCATCAACAATAACATCAACAACATCATCAACAATAATATCAACAACAACATCAACAACAACAACAACACCATCACCACCACAGCCACCTGGCATGTGTTAGGGTTAGGGTTTGAGAAATTTACTTCCAAACAAACCGATCTCTGTCCAGGTCTTTATTTATCCCTCTTTCTCTCTAGTCCATTCTTATTACTTCTAACCATGTTTGTCTTGGCCTTCCACTGCCAACTGACCCTGCTACCTCAACTGTTCTACATCTACTAACTTAAGAACTCTCACCCATTCTTTCAACGTGGCCATACCATTGAAGTCTACTCTTTTGCACACATCTCCCTATACTGTCCAGATTTAATCTTCCTCTGAGGTCATCAGATCTAAGCCTGTTTTTAAGACTCACATTAAAAATAAAATTAATATTTGGAAATTATGGTTAAGAAATTTATTTTGTATGAATGTGTCACTGCTTATCGACGCTTATTAACGTATCAAGGAAGTGAGGTAGCAAACAGGTAGTGACATAAGAAAGGAAGTGTGTGGTGAAAAGAGAAGAGTATTTACTCTCTTGGGTTTTGTCTGCAGAACTGAGCAGATGTATTTCAGAGATCTTCTCTCCTCCCCCTTTAGAGAAGATTAACACTGGGTATTATGCTAATACATTATTCTATAAAAAATATTACATTGTTAGGTGGAGGTATGCAGTGTCATGACTGACTTATGTTCTTGTTCATACTGTATTGAGAAGAGGGCATTTTAGTGTGTATGCATGTCACCAATGTAATTAATTTATCCATATTATAAAATATGCTATTTTTTTTAAAGAGCATTAATAGGGGGTTGAGTGTATAAAAACAAAAATATTTTCAAGTAATTAACCTAACTATCTAACCTATTTGCCTTAATTAACTAACATATTAAGTTTAACTCTTTACAGACAATCGTAATCATCCATTGATTTATATTTGTTTTTTTTTATCTTTTCTTTGCAGGATATTGATTGTGAAGATATATCCGACCAATGTCCCCCCATATCATGTGCTTATCCTGATAAAGCCAGGGGTGAGTGCTGCCCGATGTGCAAGAACTGCTTTTACCTGAGAAGACATTTCCGACACAAGCAAAAGTTTATGCAACCTGGTGGTGATCCATGCCGTGTTTGCACCTGCCAGGTAACATCGATCAAGAGAATTGATTATTTAAATATCAATTTCCTCTTCGAAATAAATGTGGAAATATTATGTTAACGTGTTGAGGAAGTGACATAGCAAACAGGTAGTGACATAAGAAAGGAAGTGTGTGGCGAAAAGAGCAGAGTAGTCACTCTCTTGGGTTTTGTCTGTGGAAGTGAGCAGACGTGTTTTGGAACGCTTCCCCCTCCCCCTCTTCCTTATTATTGATGAAACTTCCCAAGTGATGATATTTTAATTTCTCTATATATTTTGTGCTGAAATGGTCCTCAATGGATACTGTGGATGTTGCCTGTCACTCTTGTATGCTCTTTGGATACATTTGTTGGGATTGGTAACTTTAAGATGTTATTGAATAAAACTGAAGATTTTCACTTTTATTCATCTTAACTATAGAGCTCTATGTTTCCATAAGAGTTGTTTTCAATTCGATCACCTCTATAGATGGGTTTAAGCACTCCTTATCTAACCAGCTTTTACCTAACTCCACTAAGAATCTCCCAATAACTGACAAACCCAATTTCAAATCTTTTCTACATCATATGATCAAACTAACTAATCAGATATCAAATCTTCTATATAAAATTGAATGTCTGTATGTCTGTATGTTTGTGTGTGTGTGTGTGCCCTATAGAAAAAATGTTAGAGAATATAGATACGATATAAAAGTGTATTCTTATATAAAATTCACAGAGTAAGTTGATGGTCGTATTCCCGAATCTATAAACCCACGCCTTAGGGGTCCATGGGGCATATTTCATCGGGGGGGGGGGGGCCTTTTCAGTTATTTTTCATTATATTTATAGTAATTTGAAATTGCTGAGTCATATTGTAATTTAATTACGTAATAATTTGAAATAACTTTTAATTTTATTTAATGTTTCTTACCGTCAATTCTATTTACATGGAGGGGGTAAGAAACTACGCCAAGGTCCGCCACTAGCCGCCACTGCCCGCCACTCTGTACGTACACAAATGCATGTACATTTTATAATATCTTATATAAGAAAAGTATTCAGTATTGTCCTGCAAATAATACCTCAAGTTCATTAAAAAATTCATGGTTTTTAATGAAATTAATTTGTTAGAGGATAGCTAAGGAAGAAAGATAACTCACGTTTAAAAACACAATTTAGGTTTTTAAAACAAGGTTAGAGAATATACATAACATATAAAAGTGTATTCTTATGTAAAATTCACAGAGTAAGATGATGAGAGTATTCCCGAATCTATAAACTCACCTCTTAGGGGTCCAGGGGGCATATTTCATCAGGTGGGGGGGGGGCTTTTCAGTTATTTTTCATTATATTTTATAGTAATTTTAAATTGCTGAGTCACATTGTAATTTAATTACGTAATACTTTGAGATAACTTTTAATTTTATTGAACGTTTCTTAGCGTCAATTCTATTTACATGAAGGGGGGTAAAAAACTATTGAAGGTCCGCCACTAGCCGCCACTGCCAGCCAGTCTGTACGTGCACAAATACATGTACATGTACATTTTATAATATCTTATATAAGAACAGTATTTTATTTAACGTTTCTTAGCACCAGGGCACGCCTCTAAATTTTTAGTTTTTTGGTATTGTTTTTTAAATAAGCGACAAACGCTAATCAAATTATTGCTACTATTTTATGAAAGAAAATTATAGGAAATTATAACATGACCGCCAGCGATTAAGTCATTGCATTCAAGTCTGATTTTAAAGTCTTTAAAAAATAAAATATAATTTTATGTCGGGATCAAAAATACAATGTTAGAATAATTAATAACTTTCATCCTAAATGTTTGTTTGTTTACATAACATATTTCTTTGAGAAAATCCACAGTTACATAAAATACATATTTAGTAAAGAGAATTTACGTGAATTACATTATTATAAGTTTTTAACACATTTTAACAAGAGAAGAATCATACGGGAAAAAGGGAAATAGAGGGTTGAAGGAGGGAGGGAAATAATGAGGACCAGGTAAAGAGAGACGACTAGAGAAAGAAGAGAAATTGAAGTGTTAATATAAAGATGTTACACCCACTCTTTAATTCCTACTACTACGGGTAGCCCTGCTAGTAACAACTAAACCTCGGGCCAAAACCCAGTCAATTCTACCTATTAACCTGACAAACCATATATACACTTAACAACAAAAGCATATTACAACCAAATAATATATAACATTTATTTTTTTGCATTTTGCAAAATCAATTCCTCCTCAATAGACAACAAAACAGTTGACCCCCCCCCCCCCCCCCCGAAGATTTTGTGTTTCTTGGCTCAGTGGTTTCAGGAGCTTCATCTGAAGTTTACATCTGCATTTGGACAACTAAAAGAACCGGTATGAACAGGAAGGACATATCAACATCTCTTAAGTGAAGACTCTACAATGCAGTGATAGGTTCTATTGCTGTATATGCAAGTGAAACATGGACTATACTGATGTAGCATGATAGGAAGCTCAATGTCTTTGAAATTAAATGTTTAATGCCGATATCAAAATCAAAAAAGAATCAATTAACAGATTCATCGATGACAATGATTGAAAAAAAGTGAATAACGTCTGCCAGACTCCAGCTATATAAAGAAAGATGTGTAGCCAGCACAGGTGGCTCTCTTTCTGCACGCCAAATCGTGGCTGTTTCTGTGCTCTGGTTTATTTTATATAAATTACTTCTAAGTTACATGTTATTAATAGTTTCTTTTTGTTTCAATGTTTATCAATATTTTTGTTAATGTACTAGGCATACCACTATTTATTCTGCTTTGATTTCATTAAAAATTCATAAACTGTGACATTCGTGTTAAGACATTCTTCTTGCATAACTAAAAATAATAAGTCTCTTTTACTTCTATATTATTACTATTAGAGAAATAGAAATATTTTTATTCTTCTATAGTAGTAAAGAGATTTATTATTTTGCCATCTAATTTACATATACGTTTGTGGTGCAATTAACATGGTGCAACAACAACAATATATCTCTTCGAGGAAGAGTGGTAGAAAAGGAAAAATATATTTTTTTAAATTCTGCAATTTTACTTTTTCTAAACCTTTTCAAAACTAGCTCTAATTTTATAACTTAAAAAAAAAGAAGCTTACATCTTATAACTACTTTTTTTTTAAACCCCTCCCTCCAAGCGACACATTGTTACACGGTGTGTCATTTTATGAAATGTTGTTATTTTATAAAATGTTGTTATTTCATAAAATGTTATTTTATGAAATGTTGTTATTTTATAAAATGTTGTTATTAATGAAATTTTGTTATTTTATGAAATGTTATTTTATGAAATGTTGTTATTTCATAAAATGTTGTTATTTTATAAAATGCTGTTATTTTATGAAATGTTGTTATTTTATGAAATGTTGTTATTTTATAAAATGTTGTTATTTTATGAAATGTTGTTATTTCATGAAATGTTGTTATTTTATGAAATGTTGTTATTTTATGAAATGTTGTTATTTTATAAAATGTTGTTATTTTATGAAATGTTGTTATTTCATAAAATGTTGTTATTTTATGAAATGTTGTTATTTTATAAAATGTTGTTATTTTATGAAATGTTGTTATTTTATAAAATGTTGCTATGCTTCTACTTCCTTTTGCAGAATGGGGAAGTGTTGTGTAGCAGGATGAACTGCTCTGTACCGAAATGTGACAACCCACAACAGCTTCCGAAACACTGCTGTCCTACTTGTCCGAACAGCTGTGAAGTAAGAGATGGAACAATCTATAGTGAAGGGGAAACATTCACAGACCCTCATGATCCATGCCAAGAATGTGTTTGCCAGGTAAATAATCATTCATAAATTTTTTTGCTCTTTTCTGTTCCAAAAATGCAAGAATTCTGTCAATTTAGGCAGCGTTAAGCTTGGAGACATGCAGCAAAGAAAAACCCTAAAAAAGAGTGAACTAGACACTTTTTAAAAACTTTTATTCACCCTAAACGAGGCCATTGACACTGAGACGTAAGGGGCTACTGTGATTAGGGGACAGATTTATAAGGGACATCCGAAGTAGAGAATTGGGCAGCAAGATGTTTGTTCACATTACATTTAAATTTCTGCATGTCAGTACAGTTGGGGAAACAAGGAGCAGGGAGGGAATTCTAAAGGCAAGCGGTCCGAGGAAAGAAGTTATTAGAGTAGAAAGCTTTTCAGTATCTTGGGACCTCTACAGTGAAGGGGTGGGATTTTGCTGCCAGTTGGGTTTCTCGAGGTATTGATGTTGAGAGGGTACAAGTGCAGTAAGTTTGTTGGAGCCCATTCCATGGAAATACTTATAAAACAAGCACAGGGATGCAACATTGCAGCGATGCGACAGGGACTGGAGCTTGGTAGACAGTGTGAGGCCTATTAGATTAGAGACTCTTTTTGTACCCTGTCCAAAAGGGAGAGACTAGTGGTTGGTGCACCAGCCCAGATGTGGCAACAATGTTTCATTCAATGCTGCTTTAATGTAATATGAGAATTTCTATGTGATTGAAATGTCTCCCGTGTTCGCTTTGCGTAATTGAAAGGTTTGCTGAATGATATAAGTGTGAGTTAATCGGAGGTAACAGTTTAGTTGTACCGTTGGGTTGCTCACTTGTTTATGCGCGCGGGCTATCACAGCCCAAATCAGAGCAGTGCTAAGAAAGATTGGAATTTTTTTCTGACAGTATATTATGCTTCAGAATTTTTGAGATGGGGGTTGATAATTTGTATTATTCGGACTATTGCTCTCATTATGGATGGTATCCTCACAACGTTTCGGCCAATATAACCTCTGATCTTCTTCAGGTGCATTTTGTCGAACACAGGAATCTGTATGGAATTTTGAATGGAACCCTTTATTAAATCCACGGGGTTAGCTTGCTCTTGTTCCATCAGCCATGAATGGGTAGATGTCTTAAGTAATTCATAATTGTATTTTTCGTATCGCCCGTACTGAGGATTGAACCTTCAACCTCCAGAAGACTGTCACTTAGAACTGATTATTACTTAGCACTTATATCTTATGCCACAGGTCATGGCTGACAGAATGAGAGCAAGCTATCCCCGTGGATTAAATAAAGGGTTCCATTCGAGATTCTCTACTGATTCCCATGTCTGACAAGATTGACTTGAAGAAGGTCGAAGGTTACATCTGCCGAAACGTTGTGAGAATAACGTTCAAGATGAGAACAGTAGTCCGAATAATCCAAATAATTCAGTATATTACTGTTGTGACCTTGAAGGGCTGATAATAATTAAGGTAACACGGTGGTATATTAACAAGAGTGTATTTACAGAAGTACAGAAATAGTATGTTACAGAAAGTCTGCGTCCAATGCTGTGGCTATGACTGCCACAACACTTTGTCATAACTCTATATATAGTGTCTGGAAGAGCTCATCTATTCCCAGAATAGGGTAGATCAACATCACACCAATTATGTATCACGCTGATATTTTTTGTTGACACTCGTCTTTGCGCGTGACCCCCCTCCCCCCCCCAAAAAAAATGCTACACATAGAGTTGTTAATAAAATTCACAATTCTTTCTGCAATTTAGTACATATAAACTTCGGTCTATGCCTGACTTGTCCACTAAGTTTCAGTCATGAATGACCAACAGTCTTTATTTTATCGCCGTTTAATGATAAGCACACCTAGATATAACATGCAAAATTGTCAATAACTCCGACAGCAGAGCGTTACCACTGTCGACTAAGGGTCTATCAGGCATCTGTATGCAATGTGATGATGTATGGAAGTGAAGACATGTATTGATATGAGAATGATACGATGGATTTGTAATGTGAGTCTTAAAGAAAGGCTTAGTTCTGATGACCTCAGAGGAAGATTAAATCTGGACAGAAAAGGGAGATGTTTGCAGACCAGAAGACTTCAATGGTATGGCCACATTGATAGAATAGAGAGAGTTCTTGGGTTAGATGTAGAACAGTTGAGATAGCAGGTTCAGTTCACAGAGGAAGGTCAAGGAAAACATGGGAGGAAGTGATAAAAATGAACTTGAGAGAAAGAGGGATAAATAAAGATGTGACCAGATATAGGTTAGTTTGGAAGCCAATTACTTAAAGCCGTCCAACATCTTACCACTCAGTAAACCTTTCGCTTACGTAAAGCGAGCACAAGAGACATTTTACTCATATAAAAACTCTAATACTTATGCAAACACAACTCGCATATGTGCATTCAAACATCTTTCTCTTAATAAACGCTATGTTTTAACCACTGTATCGGTAGTTATTTATAAATTCAAGGATCGATCAAATCAAAACATACCTTGTTTTATGCGGACTTGATATTCCAGACTAGAGGATAAATTCAATAAAAGGACATAGACATGTTTTACCGTAACAACATGGAATGTGCTCCGATGAACTTGCTGCTCTGGTGCCCCCTCGACGTAAATGCACTCGACCAACCCGACAATCAGCTAAATCCCATCCATTCACTGTGGAGGTCCCCAGATGCCAGAGAGCCTTCTACTTCAATAGTTTCTTTTCTCGTGCTGCCGGCCTTTGGAACTTCATCCCTGCTCCCTGTTTCCCCGACTGTACCGACATGCAGAAATTTAAAACTAATATGAACAAGAATCTTGCTGCACAGCTTCCAATTTAGGATGATCACCAAAACCGTCACCCTAATTCTCAGTATTCTATTAAGTCTACAGTGGCAACTTGCCTTGTTTGGGGTGAACTATGTTAAAAAAAAAAACACATTCACGAGGCAATCGTTTTATTTACATTAGGAAGACTAGCCAAAAGTAGCCCCTACAGAAATTAAAAGCAGAAAAAAAAGTAACTAAGAACAGATAACTCTAATTCCTAGCTATATAGAATAAGGGAGATCTTATCCCTATACAGATATGGAACCTGCTCAAAAGGTGTTTTGTTAGCAGTCTGACGAAATTGATAACTTCAACATGTATTATTTTCATTTATTTGTTATCCTAATTATTTGTATTTTGTGCTTTTCTAGTTTGCCTTTCATGTAATTTATAAGGTCTATGACAACTGCCCATTATCTGCAGAGCTGCATGCAGATATGCATGTTGATTTCTGCTCCTAAACAAATTGTCTTCACCTCTTCCTTGATTACATGATCCCTGACTTCAACTTCTCATATGCCGTGCCCACGTTTTTTTCCCCCAGGCATCAAATTTGATCTCTTTAATCATTGACAGTTACTTCCTATCTCCGTTCTATCTAAGGCCACTTAATTTATAACAAAATGATTGCTACATTTCTTTTTAAATTCAAACATTTGTTTGAAACCTGATAAACTAATAACTTGTGGTTAATTACCAACAACAAGGATTACCAAGATTTGTGGCTTTATTAAACATTACAGTGCTAGTATTTTTATTGCTACTGTAGAATTCAAGGCATCTTTGACTAATCAGTTCTTTTTAAGAGTTCGATTAAAGGGAGATAATCCTGGAAGTTTATCATAACCTTGAAAGTAGATGCCCTTTTGGCTAGAAGCAAAGTGTAGTATCTATTCTGATAGTACACTTCATCTTTTCTGTCTTCGCTCAGTGAAGGAGAACTCCTTCTAGACTGAGGCAATTTAAATTTTTGTCTCAATTTTCAGTGTGTCCTTTTTGGGGAGCTGGATTCTCCCCTGCATTAAAAAACCGACCTTGTGTCTAACTCTGCCCTCGTGGGGAGGCAAGTAAATAGGAAAACACACAATAGCTAAATATCGGGGTCATTTATTTTCTTTAATATGATTTATGTTTTAAAGGGTAATATTGTACACCTTTGGAAAAGAAAATATTACATAGGTATGGCTGTGCTGTTGTGCTATACACACTGATGTAATTGATTTCCAAAACGCAAACTAATATTATATTTAAGTCGTATTCTTCTTCTTTTTCTTCTTCTTCTTCTTCTTCTTCTTCTTCTTCTTCTTCTTCTTCTTCTTCTTCTATTCATTTAGCGTCACTTTCCCCTTGTTTAGGGGTCAGACGTTTTCTAATATTATACAAAGTAACTCTCCACTTCTCACAAGTTAGCAATCTCTAAATTCCATTCTTTGTGGTCTTGTCCAATCGCTTGCTTCCAAGTTTTTCTTGGCCGGCCAACCTTCCTGCGATTTAGGACATTCATATTCCACATGACCATACCAGTGTAATCAATTCATCCTTAGAATAACCTCTATGCTGGGCAAGTGTAGTGCTTTCAGCAAATCCTCTGTCCTGATGTGTTGGGTTTGGTCAGATTTCACATTGCAGATTCATCTATTCATGAATCTGTCATTGCGGTGCAGACGGGCGAGAGAGGACTGAGTGAGAGCCCAGCATTCACTGCCATATATCATGACGGTCCTAACACAGCTGCTATACAACCTACCCTGGATGTAGACAGCACATGATGTTATCAGAGTCAACAACTCTGATAACACAATCATTATACACACAAAAATATGGTAACTCATTGCAAAGATGCTTTTTTTATTTAAATATATTTTTTCTCCTCTTTTTAGGGATCTGAAATTATATGTGAAAGCAAAGAATGCCCTCCTCTTAGCTGCACCCACCCAGCGAGAAAACCGGGCCAATGCTGCGCTTCTTGTACTTTCTGCCTTTATGACAGTCGGATCTTCCGGAATGGACAGACTTTCTTAAACCCCAAAGACTCAAGTGAGAAATGCAAGTGTACCGTGAGTAAGATTTGGTAATTTAGTTTTACATTTTCAAGAGGATTGCAGCGTTGCAGATGACATAAAGGGTTATTATTTTGGAATCAGTGATGTTCATTTCTCCACCTATACCCTTGGGGGAAAGGTATGAACCCATTGCAATAGTCGTCTACATTGAATTGTTTAAAATATTGTGCTTATTCGAATTCGGGGTGGAGAAGCCCCAACATGAGCCACTTCAACAGCAGATCTCATCAGTTGATATCTCGGTGGAGATCGGCAGACATCATCATTTGATATCTCTGTGAATATTGGAAGACATCATCAGTTGATATCTAGTTGGAGATCGACGGACATCATTAGTTAACATAATTAATTGATGATTACAATTTTTACTAATGATGCAGAATTTATACATGATTTGAGCCAAAATGGATACCGTCAATGTCTATGGATTCGGCTCTGCTGAATAGAAAATCTTTTGCGGTCAGTTATGTATTAATACTGTTGGGTAATATATTTACAAAACAAAGACAGGTAGACATTCATGATCCAAACTTGGTGGACAAGTCAGGCATAGACTGAAGTTTATTTGTACCAAAAATGGATGGTTTGCAGAAAGGATTGTGAATTTTATTAACGATTCAATGAGTGGCATTTTGAAGGAGTCATCCTGTATTTGGGTTATTCAAACTATTATTCTCATCTCATTGTTTCGGCCGATATAACCTCCAACCTACTTCAAGTACATCTACTCGAAAATTGGGAATCTTGATGTTGAAGAAGAGAACCTGTATGGAATTTCGAAATAAATCCTTTATTTAATCCATGGGGGTGGATTGTTCTCATTCTGTCAGCCATGACCAGGCAGAAGTGTTAATGTATGTTATTCATAGTTATTATCACCTGTAATAAGGATTGAACTTTCAGCCTTCAGAAGACTGTCACTTAAAACTGATTGTTAATTAATGCTCTTAACCATTAGTCCATAGTAGTCTAAATAATACCTCCGACCCACCCGTCTAGCAAAAAAATCTCGCCCCTTCACTGTAGATGTCCCTAGATGCCAGAAGATTTCCTCCTCTAATAGCTTCTTTCCCCAGACTGCTTACCTTTGGAATTCACTCCTTGCTCCCCATTTCCTCAATCGTACCAGTATGCAGAAATTTAAATGTAATGTGAACAAACATCTTGCTGCCCAACTCTCCACCCAGCTTGCCCCTTATAAATCTAGCTCCTATCATAGTATCTCCCTTATGCTTCTCTGGCAATATGTCTTGTTTAGGGTGACAAAAGTTTGTTTTAAAAAAATTTGTAATGTCTTTAAGGTAAATAATTTATTTGAAAGAAAAAAACACATTGTGATTTGGCTTTTATATATTTCTAAATTATAATTCAAATGTCAGCAGTGTTTCAAAGTGTGAATATTTCAATATCTCATAGAACACGAACTTGCACACGCCGACATTCGAAACCAACCGTTATCTACATCTCAGCAGACTACTATCCATGAGAAAAGAACAACAGAAAAGATGATTAACAAAAAAAATGGCTATAATTGAGAAGGACATATTTAATGTTGAAAGCTTGTATGTCTTAAAAAAAACACATTGTAATTTGGCTTTCATAAATTTCTAAATTGTAATTCAAATACCAAACAATGTTTCAAAGTGTGAATATTCCATTATCTAAAAAAAAATATGCAGCTACGTGTAACACATCCTGACATTCGGACTCAACCGTTATCAACATCAAACGGACTACTATCCACGAGAGATTTTTTATATCTCCAACAGAATTGATGATTAATAAAAAAAATAAAAAATAAAAAAACATGTCTATATTTGAGAAGGACATATTTATGTCAAAAGCTCATATGTCATCAGGGTAAATAAATAATTTATTCGAAAGAAAAAAAAAACACATTGTTATTTGGCTTTCATAAATATCTAAATTGTAATTCAAATACAAAACAATGTTTCGAAGTGTGAATATTTCATTACCTAAAAAAAAAAATCCAAATTATCAATTCTCATTTAAAAAATTCTGAGACATAATCTGTTTTACTCTTTGAATATGTTCCGACAGAACGGTTCCATGATCTGTGCTTCTATCGATAATTCTTGTGTCGATGATGCTGGGAAGAAATACCAGGATGGTGCCATGTTTGCCAGAAGCAAATGTGAGGATTGCGCATGCCAGAGAGGAAGGATAAGATGTCGATCAAAGCCGTGCCCAACTCTTAATTGCCGATATCCAGCCAAGACATCGGCCACTGATTGTTGCTCAGTGTGTGAAGGTAAGAAATGTTTTCTGTTTATTGTGACGGACATTCAAGTCTCTTTTTTATTGTGACGGACATTCAAGTCTCTTTTTATTGTGACGGACATTCAAGTCTCTTTTTATTGTGACGGACATTCAAGTCTCTTTTTTATTGTGACGGACATTCAAGTCTCTTTTTATTGTGACGGACATTCAAGTCTCTTTTTATTGTGACGGACATTCAAGTCTCTTTCGTACCCGGAACGAAAAGGCTACACTGTTTTACATGCTTAGTCCATCATTCGTAATTTTGGAAATAAATGCTTGCAAGAGATTTTCTGTCTTATATAAATAATGCAAATTCCAAGTGTACATCTTAACTATACTATAACCTAGAAGAATACTTGTCCCAGGGCGGAACAATTTTGCACTACTTTTATGTCCCCTTCAGGGTAAATGATGAAACAGAATGTAATAAAAAAAAGTGTGTATAGGCGATAAAAATGGTTTTATGTTGTTTTTTTTTAAGATTATTATATGATGAACCATTTCGAGTAAAAATCTATTTAGTATTATGCATGAAATCTGAAGAAAAATACATTTAAAATGAGTAAATATGATAGCATAATCAAAATTTTTACAAGATGGCGTCTTCCTGGAACCGAAAGTAGGTTATTATGTAAAAGGCGGACTGAGTTTACATTACTTGAAACGAAGTAAGCATTTTCATTATCCGAGGAAATAACTTTAATAATTCACAGAATAGTATGCAATAATGGCTACTACACCGAGAATGCATCCAATAAGTGTTTACAAATTATCCATGGTATTTAAAAAAAAAGTTGTGAAACAAATATTTTTATAAATACTTTAATTTTTTTAAATAAATTATTTTTATAATTCACTACAAGACTTTACTTCATTTCATTACACATCGTTTACGTTCCAGTTTTTTGTATTGCTCAACTCATGGAGCTTTGATTGTTTTTTGTATCGCTCAAAACGAAAAATGTGTTAAAATATGTTTGTTTCCTATTACTATGTAAGACTAAATTGATTTTAACTCCAAAACGTTTATCTTAAAAAAATATATATTATCGCCTATACACTATTTTTATTCGAATTTTCAAAGAAACTGTTTAGCTCCTCCTGTGACTGAGACACCTGGAATTACAGTTGCACAACAGCACGAAGAAAAGAAGGATATTCTGAATTTGGAGAAGGACCATTTATTAAGATGTTGACGTCGCCTTCTCTTCTGCTAGCGGCAGAGGACGTTCCAGGCTACAGACATCTGGAGCCTTAGCCCCTTTAATTTATATTGATCTTAAGTCATTTCTTTGCAAGTGCTGTTTGCTACAAAACCTTCCCAACAAACTGACTTACCTCTCTTGCTTCCTTTCTCTTTGAATCATTTGACGTCATGTCCGCTTCCAGCCAAAGCAGGTTGAGATGAGATTTGAGTGCATACTCGCAGACCTCTGTGTATGTGTGAATGCCGTTCTGCGAACCCAAATCATTAAATGAATACTAGCAAACGTACCCTTTACTATTTAACATTAATAGCTGTATGAAAATATGCTTATGGCAAGCTACACAGAAATGTTTACATTTCACACAGTAAGAGCTCAACAGGATTTACACCTATACCTGATAAGGTCTTATTGAGTGAAACACAAAAAATGTCTGTGTAGTTTGTCATAAACTTATTTCATACACAGCTACACACACACACACATATATATATATATATATATATATATATATATATATATATATTGTGTGTGTATTTAGGCAGCATATTTTCATTTAGGCAAACATTATTAAATAACACAGAGTGTTTTTGTTTGTTAAGACCTTTTTTTATTTTTTCAATTTTTTGAATAGTTCATTTAGTGTTTCGGTCAAATTGCTGTATGTAAGTTACACGATTCCCAGTGGCCGAGCACTTCAACCTACCAAGCCATTCCACAGATGACATGAAATGCATCCTCATAGCCTCCAAATTTAGATCACAACAACACAGACGAAAATATGAAACTAAACACACACAACGCTGGACTTAATTTGGACCTGGGACTACTCAATAACTACACTATATACATATATATATATGTATATATATATTAAATTCCCGAAACAGTTTTTCATGGTAAACAACTGATGATCCCTTAAATAATGTTAGAAGCAAACTAATATAATAACTGTAAAAATTAAATTGACCTACATGAGTGATTTTCCACTGAACGACTTCGGACTTAAGGTTTTTTTTTTGGTTTTCTTAATTTATTTTTTTCCTTATATAGTTTAAATGGTTGAGATACTTCCGAGACTATATATTTTTTTTTTGGGGGGGGGGGTACAAAATTTTATTATCGCAAGCATGAAGGAAAGACGAGTTTTCTCGTTCATGATTAAAAGTTAAACAAGGGGGAAAGAAAAGCCAGTTGACTAGTTTTGCCTTAAATAAAAAGCGGGTGAGAAGAGGTAATAGAGAGAAAACATAAAACAACGTTATGGTAATATGTACAATGGGGGATGTATCTTAGAGACTGGTTACATCTAGTTCCAATAGACACCCCCTTTGTTTACAAAGGGAGGGACTTTTTAGACGAACATGGATCGTCTCCAAGATTTTTAGATGATATAGTGAGTAAGTATGACTGAAATTCGGCAGCTTTCCTAGGTCGGCTGGCTTTTTTTCTTTTTCTTTCCTTGTTTAACTTTTAATCATGAACGAGAAAATCGTCCTCCCTTCATGCTTGCAATAATAAAATTTTGTACTCCCTAAAAAAATCATGAAATATCTTAAGACTAGGTACAACCCAAGTTTAATTAAGAAATTAAACTCAATCCTTTGATTAAGAGTAAAATAAGATCAACGCAAGAAAACATATCATTTCTACATTTTTGTGTAAGTAATAATGTCTGTTCTTCGTTTAGTTTATTCAAAATAAAGAAAGCGAATTTTCACCAGGACATAAAATATAGAAGGCATTTATCCATAATTTTTTGGGATAAATTAGCATTAAATCTCCAATCGTTTAAGACAAAATATGTACAAGTATGGAGGGAAACGGTGAGCATTCTTTCGTGCTGTGATAGAATTCGTTTCTCACGGTATGTTGTAATTTTACAGGAGTGCAGTCGTAAAAACTTATGCTTCAATTTAATAATAAGTTGCAGCATTTAGTATACTAAAGATTTGGTTGCTCTACCAACTCAGATGTAGGTAAGAACGTCCTTAATCTATTTTCTTAGAAGTTGTCTCCTGTTGAACTTTTAATACTAGATCATGGATTGGAATTCTGTATTCAACCATCTGGTGTTAGACGTGAAAAAGTATTTTCAGAATTTTAAATTCTCAATTCTCAAGCAGTGAAACTTCCACCTGTTTCTGAGACCAAAGTAAGGAACTTAATGGCTTGATTAAATGACCTTGCACATAGCTATGCGAGTACACCTATATCCCATTCAGAGTTTAAATGACGCAAAAACATTTTGCCGTCATTAAAACTCTACGACAAAATAAGTCTTTGGTAATAACCAGACCGGATAATGGTTCAGGGTTTGTTGTACTAAACCATCAAGACTACGTCGACAAAATGATGTTGATGTTAAACGACACGGAGAAATTTGTCAAATTGGACCTTGTCGACACTCATGATGCAACAATTTAGAAACTAAATTCCAGAAACAACTGGTTAAGTGGATGAAAAGCGATGTACTCCCTTCTGATGTAGCCAGTGAGATCAGATCCTCGGGCTCTATCCACCCACGTTTATATGAATTACCCAAAACTCACAAAGTGGATATCCCAGTCAGGCCCATTCTCTCTATGGCAAGGTCATCACAGCAGAAGGTTGCAAAATGGATCTTTATTGTAAATACTGCTTAAAAGATTCATTGTATTTTGAAAATCACATTCAGAATTCTAAGGTTACTAATAAATTTATGTGTTGGCGAATATTTTTGTGGGTTTCCATGAGAAGGAATTATTATCTGGACCCACTAAACCTTTAGTCTACTTTCGATACGTAGACGACACATTTTGTCGTTTAATAATCAAACACATGCAAATAAATTCTTCTCCTTACTCAATAGCATGCATCCTGCATTAAAATATACCTATGAAGGAATTCCACTTTAGCTTTCCTCGATGTATTGGTAACAAAAACCCATCGAGTTACCTTACATCAATCTACAGTAAACCTACGTTTACAGGACTATATACCCCCTGGGATTCATTTTGTCGTAACAAACAATAGGTAAACTTAATTTTGACCTAACATGCAGGAGCCTTATGATTTTTTCAAAATCAAAATTGGACAAAGAAAAAAAACTATAACGAATACTTTGTTCAATAATGGCTTGATGTGATTAGGTCAGTCATCAAAAGGAAAATAAATATTTTTTCCGAAATAAAACCAAATACGGTGACTAAATGTCCGATTTACATTCGTGTACCTTGGTTAGGTACAGTAAGTGAGAAATTCACCAAGAAAATCAGCTCAGCAGTTGAAAATTGCTATTTTGCTTCGAATGTGCGTGTTGTGTTCTCTACAAAACGTTTATTGACGTCCTCTCAAAAAGACGTTTTACTTCCCCACCATAAGAATAATGTAATTTATCTTTTTTTTTTAAATGTGGTTGCAGTGCCGACTACGTTGGTAGGACGACATTGAAATTAGGAATGAAACCTTCCGATCAAAGACGTTCAAAATAACACATACGAGTCTTCAATTACAGACCATTTGCTTAAAAATACGAATTTCAGCATTGACTTCTTTACCATCCTCAGTCATGCTCACTCACTATATCATCTAAAAATCTTGGAGACGATCCACGTTCGTCTAAAACGTCTTTCCCTTTGTAAACAAAGGGAGTGTCTATTGGGACTAGATGTGATTAGTCTCTAAGATACATCCCCCATTATACATATTACCATAACGCTGTTTTATTTTTTCTCTCTATTACATTTTCTCAACCGCTTATTTTTAAATCCCTCGTTTTCTTTTTAAATCCCTCAATACAGCCTTTGTTAAGAGAGGGCGACACCGGTCGTCTGGCTTTTTTTCCTTGTTTAAATTTTAATCATGAACGAGAAAACTCGTCTTCCCTTCATGCTTGCGATAATATATATATATATATATATATATATATAATAAAGAGAATATTTTTTTCTAAAATATTTAGAAAACCTTCACAACGCAAATTATTTGTTTTTAAAATAAATTATTTATTTACCTTAAAAACATTTTTTTTTTTTTGAACTTGAGTACTTTCGGTAATATATACCATCTTCAGAAGAATAAGCATATTTTTTTTCTTCTTTTTCTTCATTTTTTTTTTTTCTTCCTGACTGGGACAAAAAAAATGTTTTTACGGTAAATAAATAATTTATTTTAAAAACAAATAATTTGCGTTGTGAAGGTTTTCTAAATATTTTATTAAAAAAATATTCTCTCTATTATTGCCATTCCGCCAACGTTTCCAATGTGTGACTTTTCAAAATACATTTCCCACGTAACCGCGTGATGCACACATCCATATCGACATTGTCGTCCATAAAATCAAGACGAATTTCAACCTGACTCCAATAAGTTTGTCCCAGTCAGGAAGAAAAAAATGATTAAATATTTTATAAAAAAATATTCTCTTTATTATTGCCATTCCGCCAACGTTTCCAATGTGTGACTTTTCAATATATATATATATATATATATATATATATATATATATATATATTATTTCGCATGTATACAACCTTATGCCACCTGCTTGCAACTTTATTCTACACCAGTTTATGGTTGTTCGTGTATTTTAATCACTCTACCGACGATTCCCCTGACGAGAGTCGGACGAAAGGCTGCCTTGGGAACTTTAAGCTGTTTTTTTTTTTTTTTTTTTTTTTATGCTAATGTGAGAACTTTGTTTTTATTCGTGAATTTTTTTATTCGTAAATTCCGAAACCATACAAAACGGTTTTTTTAAAATTTGTTTTATATAAAATTATTTTCTCTTTTTTTTTTTTTTTCTATTTCATCTTATATAAAGTTTTCCCCATATTATTCATTATTCATTTTGTAGTGTGGCACCATTTTGTCTCTTCATATATATATATATATATATATATATATATATAATTTTAAATCGTCAAGTAACAATAAAGTTCAAACAACTACATTGTTAATTTTACTTTTGTTGGTAATTACTTAAAATACGAAATTAGGTCATTACTTTTTTTTTTCTTTTTTGTGTGCACAGACTGCGCTTACTATGGTGACGTGTACCACAATCTTCAAACTTTCCCCGATCCAAGCGCTCGCTGTTCTGCCTGCCTGTGCAAAAATGGAGATGTGGCATGCAATCGTGAGCCCTGCCCTATACTGTCCTGTACACACCCGTCTCTTGAAGCCGGTCAGTGTTGCCAGACTTGTGAGAACTGTGAGTACGCATCTCGTTTCTTCCAAAATGGAGAGAGCTTCAGCAACCCAGAAAATCCATGCCAGAACTGTGAATGCCGGAATGGCAATGTCAAATGCGAAACGGTCGGCTGTCCGGATGTTTCGTGCACGCATCCAGTAATCCAAGAAAATTGCTGCCCGACTTGCGCAAGCTGCCTATATGAGAGAAGGATCCTTGCTGATGGTCACAAGTTTGCTGACCCGACCAATAAATGTCGCGTGTGTCAGTGCCTTGGAGGAAATGTGGTGTGCGCGCCACAAAAGTGTCCACCAGTCACTTGCAGCAAACCAGTCATGGGAGAGTGCTGTCCAGAATGTGGTGATTGTGTCTTCGATGGGCGGGTTATTCAAAACCAGAAGAAGTTTATTCATGAATCAGACAACTGTCTCCATTGCCAGTGCCGTGATGGTAGCATCCAGTGTTTGCCGGAAGACTGCCCCAACGTCCTCTGTACGCATCCAGTACAGAAGAAATGCTGCAAGGTAAACACTTAACACTTATGATTACACTTTATCAAGACTAAGAAAATTTATTTTCTGAAAGTGACCAAAATTTGACCATTGTGTTACACCCCTAATGAAGGGCCCCAATTGTGCTCTAATTTCCAGATGAAAATATCTCTATCTCTCTCTCTCTATATATATATATATATATATATATATATATATATATATATATGGTAAGTCAATGAAAATTGATTAGACCTGCAAATGGAAGCAAATCAATATCTTCAGTTGTTCAAAACAAGGAGCAGTTTAGTTAATAAAAAACATTTATTTTTCTTCTCTTTCATTCCTTAAACCAGGTTTTTCAAAGATTAAAATGTTATCATCAGAGGAAAATTATGATTGATAAGTTGACAGAAGAGGACTGTCAAATTCACAATTATTTCACAATAGGTCCAACTCTCTAAAAGTTTACCTTTTAGTTATAATTTACATATATATATATATATATATAAACAGGGTAAAATAGCTAGGATAGAATCATTGGGGTTTGATGGAGAACAGTCATAAACCAATTAGTTTTTTCTGTTGTTTTTTTTTATGGAAATCGCTCCAGACAAGGCATGAAGCCACTTGATGTTAGGAGCTAAAAAAAATACTTCAAGGTCAAAAACTAGCCACCGATAAGTGTTAGATGGATAGATTCTGACTCAGAAAATAGCACTTCTTCCCCCTTTGTCACAAACAACGCTCATTGAATGTGAGAACTAAAGGACCAAATAAGGGAAGTGACTGTTACGAGGCTGCCGAAACTATTCATTTCTTAGTGGTACCCTCATTAACAGAATAATCATAGCATGAAGTGGGTATACACCCGAAACACATGTCGCATTTAATAAATATAAACGAATGTGAAGAATTCTCGGCTTTCTATATTTTTAATTGTCTGAAGCCGATATAACTTCTATTAATGTACTATCGTATTATCTTTCAATGCTCAATTCAAAGGGATAGTGTAGTATCTGTTCTGTGGTCATGATACCATCCTCCCAAGCAATACCTCGTCCTTTGGGAAGGGGATAGTGTAGTATCTGTTCTGTGGTCATGATACCATCCTCCCAGACATTACCTCTTCATTTGGGAAGGGGATAGTGTAGTATCTGTTCTGTAGTCATGATACCATCCTCCCAGGCATTACCTCTTCCTTTGGGAAGGGGATAGTGTAGTATCTGTTCTGTTGTCATGAGTCCATCCTCCCAGGCATTATCGACTCCTTTTTGGTAACGTACATCAACAAGATATTCACAATTAGCTGTTCATTAGCAAACTCAACACTTTAGGTCAATGCAGCCTCCCTGAGAAGTTATAGATTTTAATTGAATGCTTAGCTATTATTAATGGAGATTTGGTATCTGTCTGTTTGAAGCCGAAATTACTATTGTATTATCTTTCAATACTCAATTCAGAGGAGGGAGTGTAGTATCTGTTCTGTGGTCATGATATCATCCTCCCAAGCATTACCTCGTCCTTTGGGAGAGAAGGAGGGGGTGTAGTATCTGTTCTGTTGTCATTAGACCATCCTCTAAGGCATTATCCCCTCCTGTGGTTGGGTTGGGGTTACGTACATCAACAAGATATTGTCACAATCAGCTATTCATTAGCAAACCCAACACTTGCATTATAGATACATATTTTTGCTAGTTTGTTAATTCAATAGTAAATCTCTACTTTGTATTCACTTTATTTTAACCTGATTTTACATTTTATACAAATTTTTCTTTTACAGAATATCCCTTTTTTAACTTTACTTTTATTAAATGTGATTATTATTTTTTAAAAAATGCGTACTCTTCAGATATGTCCATTGAATCTTCGAGTTTAGCAACAACAATACTTTTGAAAACTTAAGCGTGACATACCTCTAACATAATGTGGCACTAATAAGCTGTTTGTAACGTTAAATAGAGAATCCTTTTAAATCCAACCAATTGCCCGTACTCATCTTCTTATTAACAGAAAACAGCTGTCGTCCAGTTGCCATGTTGTATGTAGTTGGCCAAATAAGTAGTGACGTCTCTCTCATTTTTTCTCTTCTTTTCCATTGTTTTAAAGCCGTCATTATTATCGTAATGACGATATAGCAGCAGAAATTTCTTTGTCTTCCCCTTTTTTTTTGATTTTGTAATAGTTTTGTCAAAAAATAGTAAGAACAATATTCTTGTTTAATGGGGGTATGTTTTTTGTTGCTTTATTTTTTTTTTACAACACTGTGAAATTACATATTACATAAGCTTCTCATTGTCTGCTGCCTGGTAGGGGGAGGGCGAACAAAGATAGAGCTTCAAAAAAGACATCTGAATCGACTCAGTTTGCCTGCCAAAGAGGAAGGTTTTTTCTATCTTCATCACTAAGTGTCAATTTGAACTTTCTGTCCATGGCGTGATATCCTGACGTGTATAGTCTTAAATTTAATCTTTAACTTCTGATGGAATTTTCCAATTACTCCTTACTCTAACCTTATGCGGAAAATTCCGTTTTTAACATTATTTTTATACACACACATCCATCTTGCTACATACCAACGAAAGTGTTATTTAAAACCTAAGCGTGACAGATCAACTGACAGACAAAGCCTGTAATAGAAATGCTTCGATGCCTCTAAAAAAAATATTTGATCGTTTTGTATCGTTTGGAGTATTCAGACTATGATTTTCAACTTGGTTGTTATTTACGCAACGTTTCGGCTAATGTACCTCTGACCTTCTTCAAGTGCATTTTTTCAAACTTGGGCAACCTATACAGAATTTCAAACTGAACCTTTTATTTAATTCCACAAGGGTAGATTGTCCTCGTTCCATCAACCATGAACGGGTAGAAGTGTTAATTATTATGTTATCCTTAGTTATTATTGCCTGTAACCTCTGACCTTCTTTGGGTGCATATTGTCGAACTTAGGGACCTTTATGTCGAACTCGGGAACCTATATGGCATTTCTAACTAATACAACAATGGAAACAAATGATAAAAAAAAAACAATATCAAAAATTGGCAAGAATGAACAACAACTTCATATTCTTACACAGATATCATGATCTAAAACTAGTTTCACCAGGTTTATTTAAACTGTAACGAAATATGTTATTATAGCGTCAATAACATGGTAGAACAATAACAAATGAAAATTGGTTAGTCAGAAGTAAAGTTTGATTTGTCAGCTTAAATGCTATTTGGGTCTGACTTTGAAAATCCGACAAGATAACTTTATATCTTAGATAATACTAAGGGAGGAGGATCTCTATGTACAAACTGTCTATAGGTGTGACCATGGAATGGATATTTTAGAGAGAACCTCCATCCTCTTTAGAGTATGCATCATCATCATAATCATTATCATATTCGGTTTACAAATTTTTATTTTTTAGTCATAATTGAAAAATGTTTACATATTACCAGTAGTCCAAGTGGGACTAAATAAATTTTTAAATATACTGTACATTATTATAGTGTCAATAATATGGTAGAACAATAAGAAATGAAAATTGGCTAATCAGAAACAATGTTTGATAGATTAGCTTAAATCTCTCAAGATAACTTTATATGTTAGATAATACTAAGGGAGGAGGGTCTCTATGTACAAATTGTCTATAGGTGTGACCATGGAATGGATATTTTAGAGAGAACCTTCATATGAATCATCATCATCATCATCATCATCATCATCATCATCATCATCATAATCATTAACATATTGGTTTTAATGTCCGTTTTTACATAATGCCATATGTTGGACGGTTTTCGAATTTTTATTTTTTAGTCATAATTGAAAAATGTTTACATATTACCAGTAGTCCAAGTGGGACTAAATAAATTTTTAAATATACTGTACATTATTATAGTGTCAATAATATGGTAGAACAATAAGAAATGAAAATTGGCTAATCAGAAACAATGTTTGATAGATTAGCTTAAATCTCTCAAGATAACTTTATATGTTAGATAATACTAAGGGAGGAGGGTCTCTATGTACAAATTGTCTATAGGTGTGACCATGGAATGGATATTTTAGAGAGAACCTTCATATGAATCATCATCATCATCATCATCATCATCATCATCATCATCATCATCATCATAATCATTAACATATTGGTTTTAATGTCCGTTTTTACATAATGCCATGTGTTGGACGGTTTTCGAATTTTTATTTTTTAGTCATAATTGAAAAATGTTTACATATTACCAGTAGTCCAAGTGGGACTAAATAAATTTTTAAATATACTGTACATTATTATAGTGTCAATAATATGGTAGAACAATAAGAAATGAAAATTGGCTAATCAGAAACAATGTTTGATAGATTAGCTTAAATCTCTCAAGATAACTTTATATGTTAGATAATACTAAGGGAGGAGGGTCTCTATGTACAAATTGTCTATAGGTGTGACCATGGAATGGATATTTTAGAGAGAACCTTCATATGAATCATCATCATCATCATCATCATCATCATCATCATAATCATTAACATATTGGTTTTAATGTCCGTTTTTACATAATGCCATATGTTGGACGGTTTTCGAATTTTTATTTTTTAGTCATAATTGAAAAATGTTTACATATTACCAGTAGTCCAAGTGGGACTAAATAAATTTTTAAATATACTGTACATTATTATAGTGTCAATAATATGGTAGAACAATAAGAAATGAAAATTGGCTAATCAGAAACAATGTTTGATAGATTAGCTTAAATCTCTCAAGATAACTTTATATGTTAGATAATACTAAGGGAGGAGGGTCTCTATGTACAAATTGTCTATAGGTGTGACCATGGAATGGATATTTTAGAGAGAACCTTCATATGCATCATCATCATCATCATCATCATCATCATCATAATCATTAACATATTGGTTTTAATGTCCGTTTTTACATGATGCCATGTGTTGGACGGTTTTCGAATTTTTATTTTTTAGTCATAATTGAAAAATGTTTACATATTACCAGTAGTCCAAGTGGGACTAAATAAATTTTAAAATATACTGTACATTATTATAGTGTCAATAATATGGTAGAACAATAAGAAATGAAAATTGGCTAATCAGAAACAATGTTTGATAGATTAGCTGAAATGCTATTTAGGTCCAACTTTTAAAATCTCGCAAGATAACTTTATATGTTAAATCATTTGGATTATTCCGACTTTTATTCTCATGTTAGTTGTTACTTTCACAAAGTTTCCACCGATGTAACCTCCAACCTTTCTCAGGGGCATCTTTTTGAACTCACGAACTTATACTGAATTTCGAACTGAACCTTTTATTTAATCCACATGGATAGATTGTTCTTGTTTCATCAACCATGACCGAGTAGAATTGTTAATTATTATATTATTCTTAGTTATTATCGCCGGTAGTAAGGATTGAACCTTCCACCTCCAAAAGACTGTCACTTAGAACTTATTGCTAATCAGCGCCTTTAACCATCTGACTAATCCAAATTAGCAATCCTCGTCTCAAAAACTCTCAAACTTGATCATTTTGTTTTAAACTGTTTCGTTTGTTCTGTAGGAATGTACGAACTGTGAATATGGGGAAGTCGAATACAACAATAGCCAGACGTTTCTTGACCCGCACAACCGCTGTCAACAGTGTACCTGTCAGAATGGGAATGTCAGGTGCCAACAGCGACAGTGTCCTCTCATCACGTGTCAAAATCCTGTTCAATCTGACTGTTGTCTTACGTGCGAGGATTGTCTCCATGGAAATCAGGTAACGAAAGATTCGGCTATTTCAGATAATCGCATTTCATATTTCCGATATAACTTTTATTTATTATTTTTTGCTTTACTAATGAGTCACCACTTATCAAGGCTAAAAGCCACTCGAGGAACCTATGAGATTGTCAGTTGAATGATAAATAATTTTAAACAAAATTTTTATTTACTAATAAATCACCTTATATTCAGGCTAAAAGCCACTCGAGGAAAAGGGTTGATCCAGTTATTTCAGATTATCGCATTACATATTTTCTATATAAATTATTTCCGCAAATAATTAATTGCTATAAGTTATAAAGTATAAATCAAATTTGTTTTTATATCATTTTCATATGTATTTTTAATAAGATTTAAGCGAAACTTCCATGAGTAGAGTTTCTTTCCAAGAACTGCCTGTCTGTGGAACACAATACAGCGGGGTTGATTCCCAGCTAACTACAACATGGTCGTTTTAAAGTCCAATGTTAACAAGTCCTCTCAGATAATCAAATTGTGCCCAGTTTCAACCATCATCCCCAATCCTCAAAGTGTTGTCTCACCGTCCACCTGAAAAACCCATTAACCCGTATCCTTGAGTGGCCTTCAGTATGAAAAAAAAAATCAGTCTTAAGATAATTTTTTTATCGATTTTAAGGAATTCAATGTTCATTCTAATCGGTTTTAAAATATTTTTTATCAGTTATAATGAACTTAATGTTAATTTTTATCAGTTTTACGATAAAATATTTTTCTTATTTCTAAGGAACTTAATATTTATTCAAATCAGTTTTAAACATATTTTTTAGCAGTTTTAAGGAACTTATTGTTCATTCTAATCAGTTTTAAAGATAATTTTTCATCAGTTTTAAGGAACTTATTGTCCATTTTAATCAGTTTTAAAGATAATTTTTCATCAGTTTAAAAAAATGTTAAATTCCTTCTCATCAGTTTTACGATAATTTTTATTTCTTATTTTTTTAGTTGCTTCGAAATGGTGAGAGTGTTCCTGACGATGCTAACGAATGCCATATCTGTACGTGCCGCAACGGAGATGTCAGGTGCGCCAAGAAACAGTGCCCTGCTACGACCTGCTCACACCCTGTACAGGGTGCCTGCTGCTCAGAATGTGACGACTGCCAGTGGGACAAAGGTTGGAGAGTGACCAATGGCGGCCAAGTAAATGATGACAGCAAGTGCAAGGTTTGCGAGTGTCAAGATGGTACCATGGTTTGCTATCCGAAACACTGCCCACCAGTTTCCTGTTCTCACCCAGCTACAGAAAAATGTTGTCCTCGTTGCGAAAACTGTCTGATCGATGGGGAGGTTGTGCCAAATGGGATGAAGAGGCGAACTGATCGTAACCGTCCATGCAGGGAATGCACCTGTAAGGTAAATATCAAAATAGAATAATTTCAATAAAACTTCTACCTACTCGGTGTTGCCCGGGATTGTTTAACCGTAATATTTTTTAATTCCAAAATCAGTTATCTCCCTTGTTGGTTTTTATTTTTAGGTGATTATTTAAAAATGTTTCATATTAGCAGTCGTCCAGGCCAGACTAAGTAATTTAAAAAAACTAAATAGTAGCTAAAGTAAAAAAAATAAAAGTGGTCGAGCATAGTCAAGGGCGACCTGAAGGCTCCCTTTTCATTAGCTACTACACCAAGATGTAGGGGAGGGTGCCACTTCTTTCTTAGGATTACTCCACTTACTCTTGATCTTCACCTTATAATGCTGAGTGTTTAAGCAAGGGGGCATAAAGTACCATTTTTTTTTAGTCTTTCCTATGACTTGGTCAAGTATTGAACTCTAGCCTCCCAGCCCATAAGCAAACACTTAAATCATTATGTAAAATGGGCATTACCAATAGCAGTATAACAATAACAAATTAAAATTGGCTAGTCAGAAGCAAAGTTTGATTTGTCAGCTTAAATGTGTTTTGGGGCCTGACTGTGAAAATCCGACAAGATAACTTTGTATGTTAGATTTCAATATATCGAGAAGATATGACCTTGCATTTTCGAACAGAAAAAGACAAAATTAATCTGTAAGAAAAAGAATACAAAACTAAACGATAAAAAACGAATATAAAATTAATCAAAAAGAAAAAGAAGACAACACTATTTGATAAAAAAAAAAAACGAAGTAAAAACTAATCGGTAAGAAAAAACGAAGTCAAAACTAATCGGTAAGAAAAAACGAAGTCAAAACTAATCGGTAAGAAAAAGAAGGCAAAGTTAATCTTTGCTCATAAAAATTTAATTTGGTTATTTGGTTAACGTGGTTATTCTTTTCATTTCTTTTTTATCATCATCAATTATTTTTTTTTAGATTAAGCCTTCCCTTCTTTCCTTATAAAATTAAATTTGCATACATAGTTATTCATACCGCTAAGCGAGCCGGACACACGTACGTCCACTTTTATTATATAGAAAACTGTTGGTTTTCTATGATAGGAAAGCTATGATTTGTAAAACACATAAATAAATCTTTCTATGACTTATTTTTTGTAAATGCTGTTTGTAATATCGTTGTTTGTTGTTACTGTTGTTGTAAAATTCTGAAAATTTGTTTGCAAACATTTTGTAGATGTAGATGACCTTCACAAACACAAACACTGCACTGTTTGCTATCTTGGGTCACGGCACTTTTATTATTATTATATATATATATAATAATATATATATATATATATATATATATATATATATATATATATATATATATATATATATATCTATATATATATATATATATATATATATATATATATATATATTATATGCATGCCATTAGTGCTTTCTTAGATTCTTTAGTAGACACAAAACTATGACCATGCAATTAATGTCATGTGGAAAAAAAAACGGATGTGAAAAACTAGAATTCTTCAAATCTTTGTTTGTCTAACGTTTTGTTTAGTGTTCAAATAGCGTTCAACTTTTTTCACTTAATTACATTTTATGTTTCAGATTTTTTTTAGATGAGGATTGATAATTTGGATAATTTGGACTACTATTCTCATCTTGGTTGTTATTTTCACATTTCGGCCACAACGTGTAATCTCCGACCTTCTTCAGGAGTGTCTTGTCGAAATTGGGAATTCATACGGACCCACATTGACCCATGGTGAAACGGTTAAAGGCATTAATTACAATCAGTTCTAATGGACAGTCTTCTAGAGGTTGAAGGTTCAATCCTTACTACAGGCGATACTAACTGCTAGGACCACTGGAATATGGTTGGATTATTCTACTGCTCCAGAAAGTACCTGCCTCCTGATGCAATCCTTTACCTATATAAGAATCAGATGCGTCCTAAGACGAAGAACTGCTACCATATCTGGGGAGGTGCCGCTCAGAGCACTCTTTGTTGCATTGACAAAATTCAAAATCGACTTGAAAATCTTATGGCCCCTTTCTTACAGAAGAGACGTTGCTAGTCTCTCTCTACTCTATCGTTATTTCCATAGCAGGTGCTCGACTGAGCTCCAATCTCTGAGGAGGACCTTGTAAGACATTCACAGCAAGAACTCGTCTCTCTACCATAACGAAGAAAGACTTTCCTTTCTTCCTCAATGTGCCTAGCATCAGGCGAAATTTGCATGAACAGAGCTTCTGGAACACATTGCCACAGGACTGCTTCTCTGCAAATTACAACTTGATCATCTTCAAAGATAATGTCAACAGATTCCTATCTAGAACCGTTCTCACAAGTATTCGAACTTGGTCCTAACAATCATTCCATTTTATAAACACTTATCCTTGAGTGGCATCTGGCCTTGGTAAATGGTGATGATTTAGTAAAAAAAAGAAATTAACACTACTACCCGGTCATAGCTGACAGAACGAGAACAATCTAGCCCAGTGGGTTAAATAAATGCAGTAGTGAAAGTTGAAAACGCACAACACACACACAAAAAAATGTCCCACTCTCAAATCGTATTAATAATTCTCCAAAACACACGGATCTCGTTAACGGAATAACCTAACATAGACGACACCAACTCAATCTTTCTCTTTTTCTCTCGCTGAACACTTGATGTGGTCCCAACTCATCATGTCAACTTTATGTCTCCCTGAGAGGAAAGTTCCTACTCTTATTATTTCAACGAGAATTCGCCTATGCAAAACAATGCACATTTGCATAAGTGAACTCTTGTCACCGCACAAAAATAACAAGATTCTATCTGATAGACGACACACGGCGCGACCCTCACTCTTGTTCCTCGTGAACTCGCATGATCGCTACTACAGGGTTCAGTTCAAAATTCTGTACAGGCTCTCGAGTTTGACTAACTACAAGATTCCCAAGTCTAGAAAGTTGCACCTGAAGAATATTGGAGATTAGATTAGCCGAAACATTTTGAAAATAACAACCAAGATGAGAATAGTAATTTGAATAATCCAAATAGGGTTGATATACCGTAAGAAACAGACAAACCTAAACAAAAGAGACCCATGATATTTAAGTGTATGAATTTTCCGCTCGGCCAATGCTGGGTGTATCTGCTCGTGTTCTGTTTCTTCTGTATGTGTATTGTTTGATGTGTACAGTTTGTGACATGGTGTTTCCAAACAGAATGGTTCCTATGAGTGCGAGCAAGATCTTTGCCCCCTGCCGTCCACTTCCCCCTGCACAGATGGATTGTCGGGTGAGGGTTGTTTGAATTGTACGTATAACGGACGGCAGGTAGCCGACTCTGAAAACTTCACAGACCCTGAGGATCCCTGCAGGCATTGCACCTGCAAGGTTGGTACACATTGAAATTCCCGTTCCGTGAGTGGTGGTCCCACGAGTGGTGCATGTTTTTTTTTTTTTTTTTTTTTGGATTTATTGAAAAATTCTTCTTCAAAAAAAAAAGATATTCAATAAAGATGTCTGTGGATGGTACAGGAAGGTTGTTATTATTATTCATTGTTGCATGTTTTTTTTTTTTTTTTTTTTTTTTGATTTATTGAAAAATTCTTCTTCAAAAAAAAAAGATATTCAATAAAGATGTCTGTGGATGGTACAGGAAGGTTGTTATTATTATTATTCATTGGTGCATGTTCTCTGTTTTCGTTCTGTATGTGCAGATTTAAAATTAATTGACTTGCACTTATTACTTTCATTTTCATAATGTCTGCCAGAAAAATATCTGACCCTTACTGCTACTTACATGTTTCGGACTGTTGTCTTCATCTTGGTTGATCATATCCGATCTATTATATTCAGTTATGCACTAATATCCTACAGAAAGGTATGAATCTACAGTTCCCCCCCCCCCCGTCAGCTACAAGTAACCATTATACGAATTATGGGTATTACCAATAACAGTACAACAATAACAAATGAAAATTGGCTAGTCGGAAGCAAAGATTGATTTGTCAGCTTAAATGCTTTTGAAAATCCGATGAAATTTTAACTGAACCTTTTATTCAACAACAAAAACAACTCCCTGTTTCTCCGACCACACCAACATGCAGAAATTTAAATGTAACAAGAACAAACATCTTGCTGATAAGCTCTAGGTTTCTCCCCTCCCCCATAAATCTTACTCCTATCAGAGTAGCCCCTTCCGCTTCAGCAGCAATATGCCTTGTTTGGGGTGAATAAAAGTTGTTTGTTTTTTGAATCGTACAATGAACAATGAGCATTGCACACTCATTATATTAACCGACTACACTTCTCACAACCCCTATTTTTCACTTCTGGTCACGAGAGAAAAACACATTTTCTTTTACCCGACACAAATCCTGGTGATACCAGATCAGGCTGCCCTGTAGCTCCCTGAGACGAAATTCACCTACATTGACGTTTTTTTTTGGTTTTTTTTGTAAAATTTAATTATGTTCTACAAAACCAAAACCAAAAACAACAGCCCCTCTCCCTTTCTCCCTCCCCTTTTTTATTTTATTTTTCCTACCCTACTCCCGGTCCTGGATATGCCCTTAAACTACATCCGAGGGTGAGGTCCGGCTTACGGACTTTGGGGAATGTGGAGCCTCCTCTTAATTACCATTGCTCCCAGGTCCACCCTGACCCGGAGTGGTAGTACCTGTTAGGGTCCCAACTATGGGTTAAATAGAAACAGATATTAAAAGGGGAAAGAAACAAAAAAGAGAAGAAAACAAATATACTTTAACAACCAAACCAAGCACCATCAATAAATATTTGAACATATAAAGAACTTGAAGCATAAAAACTTTCACCAAAATGACTGCATTCGGCATTAAATAACCTGAAAAGGGTTGATATGCCGTAAAACAAAACAACCAAATGAAACACCATGAATAAATATTTGAAGATATAAACAACTTGAAGCATAAAAACTTTCACCAAAATGACTGCATTCGGCATTAAATAACCTGAAAAGGGTTGATATGCCGTAAAACAAAACAACCAAACAACCAACCCGACACAAATCACTCTACACGTAATCTCTTGGGATGTGCTCTGTTTATCCACTACCGAGTGAAAGGATAAGTCTATTTACGACTGCATCAGTCAAGAGAGAGGAACAAAGTTTAATAAAGAAATATTACTACACTAACTTTAGGGCATTTCTACACTTTATCTCTATGTAATGATATGGTAGATTAATTCTTGATCCCAGCAGATTATCTGGTCGACGATTCATCACATACACAGCTGGAATTTTGTTGTGTAGATGACAAGTAGCAGTAGTTCATTCGCTCTCTTCTTCTTTTTCATTGTTGTTGTCTTGTTTTCAGTAACAGTGGTTATAAAAGTTATTAATAACAACAGCACACAGTCATTTGGGGTTTAACAATTCTTTTGCGTTTTTTTCTTTTTCTTTTCTAGTATACGTTATCATCACACACCTCCCACATAAGATAAAATTCACAATTCTTTCTGAAATTCAGCCATATTTGGTAGAAATAAACTTCCGTGTATGTCTGACTTGTTAAACAAATTTCAGTCATGAATATCCAACAGTCTGTCTTCTGTTGTTGTTCAATGATCTGCAGGGACACTTCGTTGATCGTCTGATCAGTACAAAGTGTGATCATCATGTCGTGACGGTGAAGTTTCTTTAGCACACTAAGGAAACTGCACCGTTATGATAGGGCAATGGTCAGATGAATCTGTTTGCTGAAACCTGAACAAAGAATATTTTTTTAATCTCTACTCACACAAGTCAACTTGAAAAACCTTGCGGACATCATGCAGAAGAGCAGACTGTGTTGGTTGGGGCACATTGGGCGCAGCTATAACTGGATTGCTAAAGTCCGACAATTAAGGGTGCCAGCAGAGACGGTCACCACTTGCAGACACAAATTGTCTTGGGAGGACATGGTCAAACGTGATAGGAAAGCCATGGTTATGGATTCCGTCAAGACTCACCAAAGACAAGAATGGAGAGGAAAACTTAAATTGAGACGGGACAATCAGGCCCCACCCTCATCAGAGGATTAATTGTGGCCTGATTCAACAAATAAACCGGTTGTTGATGATGATGATGATGATGATGATGATGATGATGATGATGATGATGATGATGATGATTTCTCTATCACATGATCTGATCAGCCAATCACTGTTTCTCAGCACCCCACCCATCCTCCCACTCCCCAACACTTTTTGGAAGGACCCCGTCTTGCATTTATTATTCATATTCTATTAACAAATGACTTGCATGTTGTTATTTACATAGTCCTGGAATGAGTATGCACAATCCTACCCCATTCGAGGTGATAAAAGGACAGTCATGTTTGCTTATTTTACACATGTTTGCTTATTTTACTGCATCATATTGGTTACCCATCTTCAAATACTTGTTAAAGCTGTTCTTGTTTTTTGTTTTGTTTTTCAATTTGCATGAACTAAGAAAAAGCATGAACTCAATTCTCCCTGTATTCTGACCTACCACCAGAGACCTAGCAGAACACTGGTTTTAAGCATGTCTAAGAGCATATCTTAGTATAGACTGTTACGACCAACTCCTAAAATATTATTTGGTACAACTAAAACGGTCGTCACACGAAAGGAAAACAAAACAACAACGATAAGTATCTATTTATATTACCCACACTATGACAAAGTTTCATAAGTGAAACGAAATATCGAATCAGTAGAAGCATGATTATGTGTTAATTTTTCTGTTCTATTTACTTTTTTTTTTTTTTGTATATTACCTTATTCTTATCTATAGACACACACACTTTTTTGTTTCAGTTTACTTCAGTTGAAGTTCTCAGAAATCAAGGGGACCCTTCCTGGGTTTAACACTTGATCTCTATATGAGATACATAGATATTCGAATATTCCATTAAAGTTATCTCTTACCTATCAGACATTGAGTTAGTAAAAAGGTTAAGAACATTAATTTTCCTCTCCCCAATTGACCAGTTAACTATAAAAATGTCCACTTATTGACATAATTAAGTTTATTTGGCATGATTTTGTATGACTATTCATGCCAGCCTCATCGCTTAAAGCGTCGGATTTGGAGTTATAAACAAACAACTCTCATTCCGGGGTTCAAATCGTGCGACCGGCTTGAATGGTTATCTCTACACTGATGATTCTGCAAGGATGAAACGTATACACATGTAGATAATAATTAAATATTTATTATTAAATAATTATATATATATATATATATATATATAAATTTTGAAAAGTTCATTTTTTAAGCATCTTTAGAATTTTAAACTTAAAGAAAGAGGCAAAATGCCTTCAAAAACCATGTGTTAGATTCAGATATTTTTTATCAAAATCAAAAATAAAAAAAATTTTTTTTTCTTTATCTTGACTTTTTTATCTAATATTTCGCTTGATATAACAAGCCTCGACAGAGCTTTAGACAAATAAAAAGTATTAACCATTTTTTTTTCGTAATAATCCTTCCTGGTCTTGTAGAAGTGACGTCCGATGTTGTGTGGACTAACGGTGTAAATATCTATTTTAAATTGAACTTAAATCGCGCATGGTCGCTGGTAGGTATGAATTTGGGAAAGTTTATTTTTTTAAGCATCTTTAGAATTTTAAACTTAAAAAAAGAGGCAAAATGTCTTTAAAAACCATGTGTTAGATGCAGATATTTTTATTAAAATCAAAATAAAAAATAAAAACATTTTTTTTTCATCTTGACTTTTTTATCTAATATTTCGCTTGATATAACAAGCCTAAAAAAATTAGATAAAAAAGTCAAGATGAAAAAAAATACGAAAAAATAAGGTTTATACCTTTTATTTGTTCAAAGCTCTGTCGAGGCTTGTTATATCAAGCGAAATATTAGATAAAAAAGTCCAGATGAAAAAAAAAAACGTTTTTATTTTTTATTTTGATTTTAATAAAAAATATCTGCATGTAACACATGGTTTTTGAAGGCATTTTGCCTCTTTCTTTAAGTTTATATATATATATATATATATATATATATATATATATATATATATATATATATATAATGACACATCAAGACCTTTTTACAATTGTTTCAAAGTTGATTTATTTTTAGAATTTATATTTTTACAAATAAATTCAAATATCATAATTTCTTATTTTCTTTATAAGAAAATTTGGAATATTTGAAAATAAAAAATAAATTTAAATTTCTCATCAGAAAAATCTATAAAATGGTCCAGAAAGATAAACTAAATAAAAAAAGATATATATATATAATTTTTCTCTTTTTTCTATTCATTTGTATAATGTACATTCTAATGAAATCCTGCCTGTTTCTTGATTTTATAGAATGGAAATGTTGTTTGCCGAAGAAAAGCCTGCGCTTCTCCACTTTGTAAAAACCCAGTTTCCGTTGAGGGAAAATGTTGCCCCGTTTGTAAAGGTAAATCATTTTCTTTGTATTTATTTCCATCCATTAGATAATTCGAGATTCATCATTTGAAAATATTAAACCGTTTCAATATGAGATAATATTTCGTTGTCTGGAAGAAATGCTGTATACTGATGATTTAGTACTTGTCTGTGAAAAACTGAAAAGTCTACTCGTTAAAGATTTGGAGGAATGCTATGAAAAGTAAAAGTTCTGAAAGTGAATGTTACCAAGATCAAAGTGATGATCAGTGGTTGTAGTGTTGGAAAGCTCCCAGAAAGAGGAAAGCTCCCAAAAAGAGGAAAGTTCCCAAAAAGAGGAAAGCTCCCAAAAAGAGGAAAGTTCCCAAAAAGTGGAAAGCTCTCAAAAAGAGGAAAGTTCCCAAAAAGAGGAAAGTTCCCAAAAAGAGGAAAGCTCCCAAAAAGAGAGAAAGTTCCCCTGCTCAGTTTGTGGAAAGGGAGTCGAGTGCAAATAATTTTTTTTGTGTGATACTTGTAAGCATTGGGTAGACAAGAAATGCAGTGGAATTCGAGAGAGGATAATCAGTTTGTGTGCAAGAAGTGTAAGACAATGAAGACGGATGAGAACTCAGATGTGGAGAAAGTATATTTGGATGGCGAAGCTATTGATATTGTTTAGAAGCTTTATTACTCTGGTGATACCATTGGAGCACAGGGTGGAGCAAGTGCTAGTGTGATTGCAAAAGTTATGAGTGGATGGAGTAAGTTCAGCGAACTTTTGCCATTACTAACCAGCAGAGCATTACCACTGTCGACCAAGGGAAGAGTCTATCAGGCATATGTACACTGTGTGATGATGTATGGAAGTGAAACTAAGCCAGTGAGGGTTGAGGACATGTGTTGCATGGAGAGAAATGATAAAAGAATGATACCATGGATGTGTAATGTGAATCTTAAAGACAGACATAGATTTGATGATCTCAGAGGAAGATTAAATCTGAACAAATATCAAATAAAGTCTTCAAATCTAGCGGGAGGGAGTCGCTTCTGCATTTGATTGCGTCTTACCACTCGTGGGTGATCTTTCGGCTGGTTTCTCCGGTTCTAGACGTAGGCAGCTATTCACGTCTGAACCCTGATTTTACCGGCTGTGGCTGTTGGCGGAATTTACCTTCAGAATCTGATTCTTACCCCTCTTCTCCAGGAGAGCTTTCTGGATGTATCCGCTTGTAAGGACAGGGGTTTCAGATAATGTAGCCATCACGTATCAGTACTGTCACCATGCTTCTCTTTAATCTGATCATGAGACTTAGTTTGTTTGATCACATTGACGGAATGGATGAAAGTTTTTGTGTTAACAGATATAGAACAGTTGAGGTAGCAGGGTCAGTTCATGGGGAAGGCCAAGAAAAACATGGGAGGTAGTGATAAGAATGGACTTGAGAGAAAGAAATAAAGTCCTAGTCAGAGATAGGTTACTTTGGAAGTCAATTTCTAAAAGTCATCAAACACATGCCAGCATATAAAACGAACCTTAAACCGATGATGATGATGATGATGATGATGATGATGATGATGATGATGATGATGATGATGATGATGATGATGATGATGAATCATTTGTTAAATTAAAATTTGTCTGTAAAAGTAAATGAAGATAGAAATTGATATTTTATCATTTTCCCTTCTTTTTTCTTTTCTATTTTTCATTATTTCTTTTTTTTTTACTTTCTTCCTTTTTTTCATTGGTTCTTCTTGTACTTCTCTTTCATTTCTGTACTTCTCTTTTTCTTTCCCCTTTTTTCTTTTCTTCTCTTTCCTTCTCCGTTTTTCGTTTTTATTTTCTTCTCTCCTTCTTCCTCCTTTTCTTTCTTTTTTTGATTGCTTCGTTTTTTCTACTTCCGTTCTGTTTGTTTCTTTTTTATTTGCTTCGTTTTTTCCTACTTCCGTTCTGTTTGTTTCTTTTTTATTTGCTTCGTTTTTTCTACTTCCGTTCTGTTTGTTTCTTTTTTATTTGCTTCGTTTTTTCTACTTCCGTTCTGCTTGTTTCTTTTTTTTGCTTGCTTTTTTTCTACTTCCGTTCTGTTTGTTTCTTTTTTATTTGCTTTGTTTTTCTACTTCCGTTCTGTTTGTTTCTTTTTTATTTGCTTTTTTTTCCTACTTCCGTTCTGTTTGTTTCTTTTTTATTTGCTTCGTTTTTTCCTACTTCCGTTCTGTTTGTTTCTTTTTTATTTGCTTCGTTTTTTCTACTTCCGTTCTGTTTGTTTCTTTTTTATTTGCTTCGTTTGTATTTACCTTTGTGTTTATTCTGTTTTCTTTGTTTACTTCATTTTTGATTTAGTGTGCAGGTATCAAGGCCGGGCTTACAACGAAGGGATCACCTTCATTGACCCCACGAATTCATGCAATGAATGTGTCTGCAATGTAAGTATTCCTCTGGCTCGTTTACATTCGGCATCTAATTACTGCTATCTATTATAACGATATGCATTTTTATTATAGTTTGTGTGGAACTCGTCACTCACATGTGAAAGTGACCAGTAAATTCCGAGTGATGGGCTCCCATAAATTTTATATGAATGATAAACAAAGCAAAAAATGAAACTTTGTATGAAAAGAATAAAGTGAGAACAGAGTTAATAAAACTCAACCAACCGGAACTTCCATGAACAGAAATTATTTTCAAGAACTTCCTATTTGTGGAACACAATACTTCGAGAGTGCTTCCCTGCTGACTAGAACATAGTCGTCTTCAAGTTCAATGTCAACAAATACTTGTTGAGCCGTCCTGCCCTTTTCACCCATCGTTTCCAATCCTCTCATGGTCTTGTTCTACATCCACTTTGGCAATCTCATTAACCCTTATCCTCAAGTAGCCTTTTGGCCTTGATAAGCAGTGGTTCATTAGTATAAAAAAGGGTATGAATATGTTAATTTCGCATTTATGCAGGTAAGCAAAGTATATGTTATTGATTGGTCAGAGATGAATGATTTTGCTGTTTTCCAGAGGCGAGCAAAAGAACTGAGTCGATGTACGAAGTGTGTGTACTTGCCGGTGTTCATTTTACCAACCACTTTTTGTGTATGTGTTTGCCATCATACGTGATTTGATCTTGACGGTCTTGGTGATTTCTTGTTTTCATTCATTCACTCTCAAAGCATGTTGACTTTGATACTGCCACCTTGACTCTGC
>OY744529.1:16886220-16988720 GCA_963556195.1 Sepiola atlantica | reverse complement strand
TTGTCATTAGACACCAATTAAGCAAGATTCCCTGAATTTCAATTTATTCTTAAGATCCCTTTAAATTTTAGACATTTCCTAGACTCAAGATAATGCAATAGATTTTGGTCAAAATCAGAATAAGGATTCTAAACATATAGTTTAGTCGCATTATATATTGGTTTTAATCTTCACAAGGGAATATAAAAGTGGTGAAAAACTGGCCTGTTCCGGGAATTACTTTTACCCATCCTGGGATGGGTATGTATATATATATATATATATATATATTTAAGAAATTAAAGTTGAGCACTCTCGGGGAAGTTAAAAATAGACTGTCAAAAAGCTCTAATGCAAAGTTCCGAATACGTTCGTCGAACACTCTCGACTAGTCTTCTATCTGTGCCCGCTTCTAGGTACATATAGATCTTAATTTTCCTAAATTACGTGACAGTTTCCGTGGGCCGAATGGATATGGCTGACTCTGTGTACCGGGTTCGCGCCTCCCGACCGTCTGAAATTGTTACTTCCCTGCACTGATGAGAGCAATAAGCTTGAAACGCTAACGTCTGTAGGTATAAATAATTTAATATTTATTTATAAATATTATATATATATATATATATATATATATATATTTAATGTATTTTTATGTAATTGTTTTTATTGGTGATTGCAACGTTCATTGTTTTTGCTTACTACTACTATTTCGATTGTTTCACTTCCTAAGTGATTAAGATCCAGAAAATGGTATTATTAGTCGCCCTTAACTTTATAGGACGTATTTTTCGTTAATATATATATTTTTATTAATTTTATACGTACATAAAAGTAATCCATGGACATGTGTTTCTGGCTCACAGCCGTCATCAGCATGGCTATTTTTAGGCAGGGCGTCGTAGTCCAATGGTAAGACGCTGGACTATGGACATCAATATCGAAGGTTCGATCCTTGCCTAAGTTAGTCATGCTGATGACGGCTGTGAGCTAGAAACACATGTCCATAGATTACTTTCATGTGCATATGAAATTAATAATAATAATATATATATATATATATATAAAATCAAATCTTATGCATAGCCTGTCAGCCCATCTTTCTTAAAATGAATTAAAAAGAAAAAAATTTAGAAAAAAATTCTTTTTCCAAGAATTCAGACTGTTGGTTCTATGTCTGAAAAGATAAGTATAAAAAAAATCTTTTCCTCCCATTCATTTTTCTTTTCTTTTCTTTTGCAGCGTGGTCGTGTGAACTGTTCCATTCCATCTTCATGTAGCCCCGTTAGTTGCACGCATCCTCGTATCGAAAATTGTTGTCCAACTTGTGATCGCTGCACTTTTGAAGGAGAACTTCTAAAAGCCGGGCAGACAATCAAACCGGACGCCTGTCGTACTTGCACTTGCATTGTAAGTTGAAAAATTCCTCTTTTATTTTTTTGTATTTTAATTGTTTTCCATTAATTTTCACTTTCCATTCAATTTATTACTCATGTCGTCCTCTAAACAAATGTATGGGCTTTTGCTAATTTAATCTCGCATCGTTTTCATAATTTAATCTCGCATCGTTTTCATAATCGCTGTTGATGATCGTTTCGACGCTTACCAGGGTTGCCAGGGATGTAATTTCTCTACTTTTTAGTGGAATTTCGCTTTTTTTTAAACCAGAAAGTGCGGATTCTGGTTTAAATCACTAGAGATACCCATGGATGTGAGTTCTCTACTTTTTAGCAGAATTTCGCTTTTTTTTAAACCAGAAAGTGCGGATTCTGGTTTAAATCACCAGAGCTTCCCATGGATGTGAGTTCTCCACTTTTTAGCGGAATTTCACTTTTTTTTAACCAGAAAGTGCAGATTCTGGTTTAAATCACTAGAGATACCCATGGATGTGAGTTCTCTACTTTTTAGCAGAATTTCGCTTTTTTTTAAACCAGAAAGTGCGGATTCTGGTTTAAATCACTAGAGCTTCCCATGGATGTGAGTTCTCCACTTTTTAGCGGAATTTCACTTTTTTTTAACCAGAAAGTGCAGATTCTGGTTTAAATCACTAGAGATACCCATGGATGTGAGTTCTCTACTTTTTAGCAGAATTTCACTTTTTTTTAAACCAGAAAGTGCGGATTCTGGTTTAAATCACTAGAGCTTCCCATGGATGTGAGTTCTCTACTTTTTAGCGGAGTTTCACTTTTTTTTAACCAGAAAGTGCGGATTCTGGTTTTAATCACTAGAGCTTCCCATGGATGTGAGTTCTCCACTTTTTAGCGGAATTTCACTTTTTTTTAACCAGAAAGTGCGGATTCTGGTTTAAATCACTAGAGATACCCATGGATGTGAGTTCTCTACTTTTTAGCAGAATTTCGCTTTTTTTTAAACCAGAAAGTGCGGATTCTGGTTTAAATCACTAGAGCTTCCCATGGATGTGAGTTCTCCACTTTTTAGCGGAATTTCACTTTTTTTTAACCAGAAAGTGCAGATTCTGGTTTAAATCACTAGAGATACCCATGGATGTGAGTTCTCCACTTTTTGGTTGAAATCCGCTTTTTTCTTTTTTTTTAATGAAAAATAAAAGCTGATTTCTGCCAAATCACTAAAGTCTTACTTCCTTTTTTTTCATCCTTTTCTTTCTTCCTCTCTCTCTCTCTCTCTCTCTCTCTCTCTCTCTCTCTCTCTCTCACTTTATCTTTCTTTCTTTTTCCTGTTTTTTTTTTTCACTTTTCCTTTTCCTCTCTCCATCTTGCCTTGCCTTCCTTTTCCCTCTGATGACAGTTCTCTCTGAAAATGTTAATTTTGTCAAGACATCAAATGATTCATCAAACAATGACTTCCTATTTCCTTCCCACTACACGGACACTCAGTGTCTTTCTCTTAAGTTGTTTTTAGTTGTTGCTTTTTTTCTGCACTATTCTCAACACCCCAATACCTTCCACACACAGGGAGGTCGTGGCCCCCAAGTTGGAAAATTAATCTCGATTTCAGCTTTTATATTGCCACTGAAGATCAAAGTGTAGTATCTGTTCCGATGAATACTGCACCCCCATAGACTGGTATTGTCTTGGCCTTCGGGGCTTGATTTACGCCGGTCTATGGGTCTGTCCTGTGCAGTTCTAGGAGGTCCACCCTCCCAGGCTTCGCCTCCCCTCTTTGGGGAGGAGTAAGTTTATTGCTTACTGCCTGAGGCGCCTCTACCGAGGAATGCTGACGGGGCTGCCCAGGCAATTTTTAAACCTCACTTTCCCGACCCAACCTTGGGTCACATCTTACTTGTGGGAGTAAGATAAAAACTGGCCTTGTGCCTAACTCCTGGAGAGGAGTAAATCAATACTCACATCTCTGCTGCACTTCCATTTTTGATTTATGCGCATTACAAATCATGATGCCATTGCGTCTTATGCTATTTTCCATACTTAATTTTTCAGGAAGGAAATGTCAATTGTATAAAACAGAGTTGCCCGCCCTTGGATTGTTTGTCAACGGAGAATGTGCCTGGTGAATGCTGCCCTCGCTGTAAAGGTAAACTAAATAAAGTAAATAAAAAAAAAATAGAATTGCACTCGGTGGAGCACACACTCCACCAACAATCCACAGTAAAATAAAAAAATTATTAAATTGAATAATTAAAAAAAAATTATTAAATTAAATAATTAAAAAAAAATTATTAAATTAAATAATTAAAATAAAAATTACTAAATTAAATAATTAAAAAAAAATTATTAAATTAAATAATTAAAATAAAAATTACTAAATTATTTAAATTAAAATAAAAATTATTAAATTAAATAATTAAAATAAAAATTATTAAATTAAATTATTAAAATAAAAATTATTAAATTAAATAATTAAAATAAAAATTATTAAATTAAATAATTAAAATAAAAATTACTAAATTAAATAATTAAAATAAATTTTTTTAAATTAAATAATTAAAATAAAAATGTTTAAATTAAATAATTAAAATAAAAATAAAAAATAAAACAATCATCTATTATAATAATACTTTAATTTGGAAGACGGCGCTTGATTGGCATAATAGATATTATCGCAAACTTTGGAATCAGCGATACTGAGTTTAAATCCCATTGGATCGATTATGTTTAACCGGTGCGTCAAAAAATGACGGAAAAAATTATGTTTCGCCAGTGTTCGCTCTAATATTCATACTCATATAGAGTAACGTCTGAATCGGTGAAGTTTTAAAAAAAATAGAAAGAAAAACATCTCAAAGTGGAAAGTTAAAAAACGAAGAAAGGAAAGAAAAAAGTATAAATCTGTATAGAAAGCAGAAATAAAATGTCTCATTATTGAAATAGACTGAAGGTGGGGGTTGTCTGACTTGCTATTTGCTTTCTCAATTCCCCTAAATACTTAAAATCGATTTATCCGGCAGTGTTTTACTCACTAACTTTTGTGTGGTGGGACGATATATATATATATATATATATATATATATATATATATATATATATATATATATATATATATATATATATATATATATATATGAAGGAGAGTGGAAAGGAATTAGAGAAAGCAAAAGCCAAATCAAAATTCAATTCAAAAGTTCAAAGCAAGGTATAATCCGCAAAAAGGCAATATCCTGGATATTGAGCTGTATACTCTTCACAATAGGGTTTTACCTTTCCTAAAAGTTCGCTTTTAGTACACCTCTTTATATATATATATATATATATATATATATATATATATATGAGGTAAGGTACATGATAATTCATGAAAAAGAAATGTCGTGGTGGACAAAATGTGTGAAAAAATGACAAACGGAAAAACAAGCTTCTCCATACTAGCTCATTAGGTGTGGAAATAAAAAAGAGAAAGAAAAAAAATAGAAATATAAACAGAAGAATAAGAAACATAGTAAACTGTGCCACCCACCCATCATTTTTCAACATCACCCAAGTTCTTCTTCATATTGTCCAATCAGATCATCCTTCTCTCATCCCATGTATGTGCCTTCAAAATAAAACTATTTTATTACCTTCATTTCTGAAGACGTTCTCCAACAGAACGAAACCGGTCAACATCTTTTGTTTCTGTTTTTCTCCTGCACTTTAACTTGTTTTTCCGTTTGTCATTTTTTCACACACACACACACACACACATATATATATATATATATATATATATATATATATATATATATATATATATATATATATATATATATATATATATATATATATGTAAGTAAATTTCGTGTACAGCAGAATCGTAGGATCAATTTTAGAGGAAGCATTATGTTAATCAATGAAACAGGCGGGTGGGAAAAAAAAAGAAAATTGTTAAAATTACCTTAAGGCCTTATCGTCTGACCCTCTAAGAGGAAACGTCAGAATGGTAAATTAAAAACTAAAAGTCGAATGAGATATGAGCGGAAAAAATTGTTTCAGTTGGAGAAAACGATTGAGAGAGGAAAAAAAAGAAGAAAAAAAAGGTAAATCTCTCAAAGTTATGGTGGCTTTGAATCATTAAAGATCTCCAACTGATGCTTCAAAATCTTTTGTCTACACAGGCTAGGTCGAGAATTGTTAATAACTAACGCCTCAATAATATTGAGATGGTAGTTCGACCTGGCACTGTGTAAAACAGAAAACCACCCATCGGAATAGTTGTCAGAACAACAGAATATATATATATATATATATATATATATATATATTGCTCTTTATTATAGACAGGAGGTCTGGAGGTGTAGTGATACTGGCAAATTAATCTGCCTAATTAGCATAAGTGTAGGAAAGAGTTTATATAATTCTCTCACTAAGAATGGCTAAGGATTAACTTGACTAGCCACTAGCCGGTGCTAATCTTTCTCTTCACAATATGACGTCGATAATAGTATTTCAATTGTCTCTCGAGGATTTCGATTTTTCCAATATTTGGCTTCAATGTTTTGCTGCGAGTGCCATAACTAAAAAGCTAAAAGACAATGAAACAGGAAGAGAAAATGAAATAACGGATTTATTTTTGGCTACAGCTGGACCTGAGGGGATAATGAAAGTGTCCACCATGGTGTATCCCATAAATCTGAAAGACCCGACTTTCGAAAAAAAAGAAGTCCGATTATAAGAAGAAATATGAGACTTAAAAGAACGTTGGTTGTGACAGAAAGAACGAACTTCATGTTGATGAACAGGAAATTGACGAAGCAATAATGAAATATCTACACCGTCTTCGAAATGCAAGTAGATATTACATGTTTGAAAAACTCAGACGAATGAAGAGGACTTAATTAAATTAAGGTTAATTGAAGGTATGGGCAATGCATCACACCGATATAAAATAATGGAACAACTACAAATAGGAAATATGTCTTTAAAAACCTTTGTTAACTTTATGCAACAACAAGAATTCATACAGTAATACAACCAGTATAAAAGTCAACCCAGTGAACAAATATTCGCCGATACTTACATGTTAAAAATAGGGGTGGGACGTAATGGGTGAAAATAGGGGTGGGGCGTAATGGGTGAAAATTTCAGATTCATGCGAGTAGTATTTTTTTGTGTTCATTTATACATAAATAACACTAAACAATCAAACATTTTGAAAATTTTGCAAAATTCAGAAGGTGCAGGCCAAAAATAGCCGTTTGGGCTCCACGGGACTCAAAATCCATCATTTTTCAGTGAAAAAGTGGTTTCATGCGACATTGCAGGTCCTAAAACATCCTCAAACGCTATGAATGGATATAGATGGTTAAATCTGATATAGTACTTTAATTTAGGACCATTTTCAGGCTATGAAAGGGTTTTCATGAATGTAAAATAGCCAAAAACTATTGGCCTGCACCTTCTAAATTTTTCAAAATTTTCAAAATTTTCAAAATGTTTGATTGTTTAGTGTTATTTATGTATAAATGAACACAAAAAAAATACTACTCGCATAAATCTGAAATTTTCACCCATTACGTCCCACCCCTATTAAAAAAGATTAAAAATGTTGGTATTGTGGATGTGAACACAAAATAAAAAAGGAAAATTGTCCAGTATTTAGAAACATTTGCACAAATTGCTTTAAAAAAGAACCATTTTCAAGCAATATGTAAATTCAAAAAGAAAAACGCTGAAGTGAAGAAAATTAAACCAATATGGAAGTCTTTTCATTAAAAAACAAAAACAATAATGTGGAAAAAATTGAACAAAAGAAAAAAAGACGTTATATTAAAAGTCAAAATCAACAACTTCTGTTTGGATATGTAAATGGATACCGGCAGTGAGATAATTTCAGTAAATTTATAGACTTTAACCTTCTCATGATACACCCAGCGTTTTTCAGGAATCAATGAGGACTTCGATGCACTCATGTTCCAACCGCTGAACCTTCCATTAACTTTTGATCAAAATGAAATATACTTACCCAAGAACTTTGGGTAATGTAGTTTATATATATATATATATATATATATATATATATATATATATATATATATATATATATATATATATATATATATATATATAATTATAAAAAGAAAAACTATACACACATTAAGGTTGTATATATATATTAAATTCCCGAAACAGTTTTTCATGGTAAACAACTGATGATCCCTTAAAATAGTGTTAGAAACTAACTAATATAATAACTGTAAAAAATAAATTGACTTACATGAGTGATTTTCCACTGGAAGACTTGAGACTATAAGTTTTTTATTTTTATTTTTTTTAATTTTTATTTTTATTTTTTTTATATAGTTTTAATGGTTGAGAAACTTCCGAGACTATATATATATATATATATATATATATATATAGTATTTCATGTATCCACATAAAATTTTATAAGGAGATATAATTTTTTATGTATCAATTTTCAGTATTTACTTCAACAGTGCTCGATACGTAAGTAGAGCTAGGTAGTAAGCTATGAAAATGTATTTATGGCAATTAAGCTACAAAGAGGCTCCTGCGTTTCATCCCCGGGGAGGAATCTTCAGGCTAAAATGCATGGAGTTATTTTTGCCGGGTGTTTTTATATACACGGTTAGCCAGTTAACCAATCAGATTCTTTTGTTGTTCTCTCAGCCAATCGCTGGGCTTCCCACGAACAGAGGTCTTGTTGGTGTTACTTCCTATATCCTGTTCTATTGTTCTATTTTCTATAGATTTGCCTATATCCTGTTTCCTTTGTTGTGTCAATATACTGGGTTAATTTATTTTAACACGTGGTACCTTGTATTTCTATTTTAGGTTTTAATTTTTAAATTGTTAAGTTTTTGTTTAGTTTTGTTTTTTTACTTATTTGTTTATTTATTTATTTATCGTTAGCCTAGGGTAAATTTATTTCTGTGTAAGCAGCTGTTTGCTATCTCACTTCTACAGTTTAATAGATTTCGGGGATCTTTAAAATTTAGGATTTCAAATTTTTCATTGAGACATAATCTACACGGGTCGTCTAAATTTCTACATGTACTATTTTCCATTCAATTATTGGTGAGCGTCCATTTTCTTTGAGCTCCCAATAGTGGTTTGCTAGTGCTGTTTTAATTCTACATTCTCTGTTTTTAAATGTGCTTTTGTGGTCATAATATCTGGTTTTAAAATCTAGGGAGGTCATGTATCATGTATCATGTATCATTAATGATTGAATCAACTCAAATTCATACCTTGTCTTCTAATCGGTGTCATGTAGACTGGAGAAAATTTTGGTAACTGTAATCAAAAACCATCTGACATGATTCTTTCATTAATTATTCAATTAATTTAACAAGGGAACCTTAGAAGATGAATGATTTATTTGCCATGATTGTCCAGTAAGCTGCAAGGTCAAAAAGGGTGAGAGACTTATTTCAAGTTTATCGCTTAATTATTTAATGTGTCTTGTTTCATTCAAGCTTCCACCAAAACTGTCGAGAAATGACACCTGCTATTGTCTTTGTCGTATTTTATAGATTTCCTTTCACACAAATTTTTGCTTATTTCAGAAAGGGTCAACCCTGTGACCATTTTGTGATCTTTGTCTGACACGTATCTTGTTTCTCAACATAATGTCAGATTTAAGTAAATATATACGCTAATATTTACGCTAACAAAAGTACTCACCAATATTTAACAATGAGGGTCTATCTAAAAAAAACAAAAACGAGGAGGAATATGTGAACGAACACGCAGACAGGAACTAAAACTTTATTATTGTTGTAGACCCGTGCTAGGGGTCACAAAGATAACAACCACAAATTGTGACAGGTTAAAATATACAATGTATTTATTCATAGCAATACAGTAACACCACTAAATGTGGTAGGAGATGACCGGATTCCTACCATGCGGTAAAACATGAATAGGAATGTCCTCGATATTTAACACCTACCCACTATAGGAGTATGTGACACAAGGTCGGAAAGTGGGATTTGAAAAGCCAGCGCCCGAGAACGTGAGCGCTTTAGCCATTAAAAATTGCCTGGACAGCCCCGTCGGCATTCCCCGGTAGGGGCGCCTCAGGCAGTAAGCTATCAACTTACTCCTCCCCAAAGAGGAGAGGCAAAGCCTGGGAGGGTGGACCTCCTAGAACTGCACAGGACAGACCCATAGACCGGCGGAATCATGCCCCGAAGGCCAAGACAACACCGGTCTATAGGGTGTAGTATCCATCGGAACAGATACCACACGTGGTACGAGGACTCTCACATAATAGGAATGTCCTCTGTTTGAGTCTTTGCAACCATCTTCTTGGTCCATTGGCCTTTTGGCTAAGATCAAAGTGTAGTATCTGTTCCGATGGATACTGCACGCCTGTCCTGTGCAGTTCTAGGAGGTCCACCCTCCCAGGCTTTGCCTCCCCTCTTTGGGGAGGAGTAAGTTTATTGCTTACTGTCTGAGGCGCCCCTACCGGGGAATGCCGACGGGGCTGCCCAGGCAATTTTTAAATGGCCAGAGTGCTCACCTCTCGAGCGCTGGCTTTTCAAACCCCACTTTCTCGACCCGATCTTGGGTCACATCTTACTTGTGGGAGTAAGATAAAACTGGCCTTGTGCCTAACTCCTGGGGAGGAGTAAATAAAACCATCTTCTTGGTCTTTTGGCTAAGATCAAAGTGTAGTATCTGTTCCGATGGATACTGCACGCCTGTCCTGTGCAGTTCTAGGAGGTCCACCCTCCCAGGCTTTGCCTCCCCTCTTTGGGGAGGAGTAAGTTTATTGCTTACTGTCTGAGGCGCCCCTACCGGGGAATGCCGACGGGGCTGCCCAGGCAATTTTTAAATGGCCAGAGTGCTCACCTCTCGAGTGCTGGCTTTTCAAACCCCACTTTCTCGACCCGATCTTGGGTCACATCTTACTTGTGGGAGTAAGATAAAACTGGCCTTGTGCCTAACTCCTGGGGAGGAGTAAATAAAACCATCTTCTTGGTCTTTTGGCTAAGATCAAAGTGTAGTATCTGTTCCGATGGATACTGCACGCCTGTCCTGTGCAGTTCTAGGAGGTCCACCCTCCCAGGCTTTGCCTCCCCTCTTTGGGGAGGAGTAAGTTTATTGCTTACTGTCTGAGGCGCCCCTACCGGGGAATGCCGACGGGGCTGCCCAGGCAATTTTTAAATGGCCAGAGTGCTCACCTCTCGAGCGCTGGCTTTTCAAACCCCACTTTCTCGACCCGATCTTGGGTCACATCTTACTTGTGGGAGTAAGATAAAAACTGGCCTTGTGCCTAACTCCTGGGGAGGAGTAAATAAAACCATGGTATTTATTATAGATGGTTGCTTCCATTAGTTCTTCAATAGGGGTGATTTGTACTCCACAACAATTATATAAACAGCATAAATCTTGCGAATGATTTGATTTTTTTCACTTATATCAACTTCTTTCAGTTGGTGTTTATTTTTTATTTTTTAGATTGTGACTACAAAAAACGTAAATATCGAAGTGGTGCAACTTGGTTCTTGCCTGAGAATCCCTGCGTCTCTTGCACGTGTCACGGTGGATTAGTGACATGTACAGAATTCCGTTGTATTGTGCCGTGTACGGATTATATCGAGCTTCCTGGTCAGTGCTGCCCCGTTTGTCCATGTGAGTTGCTCTTCAGAATTCGTTCTTGTTTTACTTTATTTTTCATTTCTTTAAAAAGGCGTTTAATGTTCGTTGGTTGATACACTTATAAACCTTACATATTCTGAGTTAGTATGACCTCCGGCAGGTTATGGTTAAAAGAATTGCTGCAATCTTTCATTTGGGAGTCGCCGAATTCAGTAATTTAGGTAAAAGATTTTATGTTTAAAATTCTTAATACTTTTAAATATTTATTCATACTATAAAAGTACCTTTTCTATACAATTGGTTTGTAGGCGTATATTTTGTAAAGAAATAGTCCGTCATAAAATAGTCCGTCAATGATAGATTCTATTTAACCTATAGATGGGACTGACAGGTACTACCACTTCCAGTTAGAGTGGACCTGCGAGTAATAGCAATTAAAAGGTGACCCCCACATTCCCTAAAGCTCTCAAATTGGGGTCTCACAGAAAAGACAGATCCAGAAAGAATAGAGTGAACAACTCTTTCATTATAGATTAGTAGGCACTCCCGGTGTTGTCCAGGAACGAATCAGGACCCCTGTGTTATCTTACTCCCAGTCCTGATCCCCTATATTATCATTTGTCTTCTTATTTTATAATTTCTATAATTTTCAATTTTAATTGGTTCAGAGAAATAACTTAAAACTATTTAAGAGTTATTTTCCTTGATTTCTTGCATGAAAGAACATTTTTTTCCACAGTCAATAATTTGGTCCCTGGTGACCCCAAATGAAGGATTGCAGTAATTTGCTTTTTTGCCATAACCTGTCTGAGGTGATACTAAACAAAAATATAATAGACTAGCTGAAGTACCTCTTTTGGGGTTTCTTAAATCTTCTTTTTCTACACATCAACTTAACTGGAAAAATGTTTGTTTTAATTAGAATTTAAAATTAAAATCAAAATGTACCCTTTTTAATCAATATATTGGATTTCTGCTGTGCTTAAAAAAATGACGAAAAACACTGATGTATAAAAATATAATGATATATTTTTTATTGCCAGTGACGGTGAACGAGTGGGGTGATTGAGAAAGGTGGAGAAAGCACTGAAATTGACGGAGGTTGATCTCTCGAACTCGACATCCAGCCGACTCTCGATCTCAATTTAACGTTTTTTTGAACGCCTATGTATCCACCTATAAACGTCCATTCTGGGAATTCGCTTTCACTGTCAATATAATCACTTAGGGCATTTATTTAGCGATGGTTGTATTTACGTCTGCAGATGACCTTTGCAGTTAACCTTTGTAGGTGTTTTTTGCCATCAAATTCCTATATATTTTATTTTCCGGAGAGTAATTTCCATGTCAATCAACCGTGTCTTGTTCCTTCCGGCCAGGAGCGTGTCTGTCTCAAGTACGTTCTATTCATGGCAGGTCACATTTCCAGTACTCAATATTCAACAAGTAAACGTTGTTGGGAAAAGTATTTACCTAACAGCTCTGTACTTTGTAGAGCTCTCAAACAGCAGAAATATTAGAAGTACTAAGATATGAAAAGGAATGCGAAGTACAATTTACGCATTTATTATAGTTGACAAAAAAATCGCAAACACATTATACATCTATTATATAAATCCCACCTGTCTGTATGTATGTATGTATGTATGTATGTAAAGCTTCTCCTCCGAAAGTACCCAACACACGGTCACACGGGTGACATCATTCCGACCGGCCAGCCCAGGCGCGTCTAATATCTCGGAACCGGAAAAAAAAATTGACTCTTCCGGGGTCGACTGAGCACTTTTCTCCAATGGGGGGTGGCTTTTAACTCCATTTTTCAACGTTATTTATACTAATTTGAGAAGAAAAATAATGCAAAGTCACGATAAACTAGATATGACGTCAGAGTAAGGGAGTGGCGGGTAGAAATTCACTCACACTACAACCATTTTTTTTCTTTCTTTCTTCTTCCCCTCTCACTCCCACACTTTCTTTCTTAATTATTAATAGACGCTAATATTCCTTCCCCCCTCCCTTCCTCACTATGGCCGTTCTGTTATCCTGATATAATACTTCCAGGCATTACCTCCTCCTTTCAGGCCAAATAGGGGGGGGGGATGTCGGCATTCACCGATGTGATGCCACAGGCCAAATCTGGGGAGAGGGAGTGTCGGCATTCGGCGGTGGGGCGCCTCAGGCCAAATCTGAGGAGGGGGAATGTCGGCATTCGCTGGTATGAGCGCCTCAGGCGAAATTTGGGGGCGGGGGAGTGTCGGCATTCGGCGGTATGAGCGCTTAAGGCGAAATTTGGGGGAGGGGGAGTGTCGGCATTCGGTGGTGGGGCGCCTCAGGCCAAATCTGGGGAGGGGGAATGTCGGCATTCGCCGGTATGAGCGCCTCAGGCGAAATTTGGGGAGTGGGAGCATCGGCATTCAGGCCGAATTTGGGGAGGAGGAATGTCGGCATTCGCCGGTATGAGCGCCTCAGGCCAAATCTGGGGAGGGGGAATGTCAGCAGTCGGGCCCCTCAGGCCGAATTTAGGGAGGGGGAATGTCGGAATTCGCAGGTATGAGCGCCTCAGGCGAAATCTGGGGAGGGGGAATGTGGGCATTCGCCGGTATGAGCGCCTCAGGGGAAATCTGGGGAGGGGGAATGTCGGCATTCGTCGGTATGAGCGCCTCAGGCCAAATCTGGGGATGGGGGAATGTCGGCATTCGCGGTATGAGCGGCTCAGGCGAAATTTTAGGGGAGTTTGAGTATTAGTCGGCGTGAGAGAGATCCCTACCGTGGGCGCGATCAGCCGTACTTTAGGGGAGAGGAAGTGCACCAAAGGAAAAGGGATTAAAAAATAAAATGATAATCTGATTTTTGATTCGAGAGTGTAAGATCGACACCTATCGGATAGGACTAGATAATACACTTGATCTCAAGGCAAAAATGCCGAGAACAGATACTACACTTTGATCTTAGCCAAAAGGCCGACAAAGCTTAAAAGGTATTTACTCCTCCCCAGGAGTTAGGCACAAGGCCAGTTTTATCTTACTCCCACAAGTAAGATAAAAGCCAGCGCTCGAGAGGTGAGCACTCTGGCCATTTAAAAATTGCCTGGGCAGCCCCGTCGGCATTCCCCGGTAGGGGCGCCTCAGACAGTAAGCAATAAACTTACTCCTCCCCAAAGAGGGGAGGCGAAGCCTGGGAGGGTGGACCTCCTAGAACTGCACAGGACAATCCCATAGACCGGCGTAAATCAAGCCCCGGAGGCCAAGACAATACCAGTCTATGGGGTGTAGTATCCATCGGAACAGATACTACACTTTGATCTTAGCCAAAATTTATTTAGATGGATGCATCCTGGAAAACATTAACTCCTAGAGTTAAGATTACATTCCCAGAATGCATACCACCTTAGGCATAAAAGCCCACTGTGGAAGGGGGGAAGGTGGGGGTCGGGGGTCATTGTGACATTTAAAAAACAACAGTTTGACATTTTTTATTTCAAACAAAGACAAAAACAAAGACATTTTTTATTTGACAAAAAGCAAAGAAAATGCACAATGACAAAAACCTACTCTACCCTAAGCTAGACATTCACACTAAAAAATTCACAGTCACTCTATGGCTTAACCCTACTTAAAATATCCCCAAAATGATACATGAAACCATGAAATAACGTGGGATTGGGATACACATTAAAAACACCCAAAAAGAAAGAAAAATAAAGAACCAAATAAAATGATAAGGGGTGGTTAGTAGGACCCTTCCCTACCCTCTTGCTAAGTGCGGACCGCCCACTGTTTTCCGGCTCAAAGCCGAAAACAAGCAGGTCGACCCCTAAATGGGAGTGGGAATAAAGCGGGGCGTTCTGAAAATAAATTAATCGGGATCTGGGTACGGGAATGGATGGCGTCTTCCAAGATAATATGGCCAAGGGTTTCATCAGCCGGGGACAAAATAAATATGTGGAGTGGGCATCTTTGGAAGCTCTCTAGTGCCTGCAGAAAAAACAAAGTTGGGACAGGACATCATTTACTCCTACTAGCTTATAGTTCGACTAGGCTAATAAAAAATAATTTTGTTTTATACTGGGCTGGGTTCCGTAGGACCCAGTACCGTCTGCGCCATGCTAAGGCGGGAAAACGTATTCAAACCTGGACCCTCGTCGAATGCACAAACTAGTGTTGTGCACCCATCTTCTATTGAACTCCATGCGATGTAGTCGTTTCCAATCGCATCTGATTTTCACTTTAAGCTGATGCTTAAAGTAAACAACCAGATCACGATCCGAAACAGACCCAACCCCATGAACCTCATCTAGACGTGTAACCCACGTCACTAACCTAGCTACGGCCAGGATCACAAGAAACACCATTCGCTTCTCTCTAGACCACGGCGGTGCTACGTTGTTGATGACGAATGCTACATCCAGGACCAGCGGCTGCTCGGCGTCGATGCGAGCCGTTACCTCTCTGACATACTCCCAGAGAAGACGTAATTTTCTGCAAGTGAAGAAGGCGTGCTCGGCCGTTTCTTCCTCATTGTCCTCACAGCGCGGGCACAAGGGGACGTCCCTTATGCCATCCCTGCATAATCTGCCATAGAGGGGCAGTGCGTTCCGAACAAGTCGCCAGGTCAGAGAGTACTCAGAATTGTTGAGATAACTCTGGCCTGGCGCCCAACTCCACTGGGAGCGAGCCTCCTCCGTCGACAATCCAAGCCGTCTCCCAAGTGGATCCGAAGCCGACCCCTCCACTAGATCCCGATACAGTCTCTTCCTAGACCGGGCAAGGTCACTGGACCCCGGCAACGCCTTAAGCGCGGCTCGGCATTCGGTGATGAACAGCGACTCTCCTCTTGGCCTACGTCGACCTTCGACCGAGTGGTCGGGTATGAGGTTGGGAAAGGCGTCCTCAACCGCAGGGCCCACGGAGCTTCTTCCGTCAAAGTACGACTCAGGAAAGCCAGTCTCTCAGCATGTCTATGACTTGCCAAGTCAGGCATCCCCAAGCCTCCATCACACGGACGTTGCGTACAGACCTGTCTGCGGACGTATGCTTTCCGCCCATTCCACAGAAGTGAAAAGAGCAAGCGCGTGAAAGCAAGAAGGCGGTCCGCAGGCAGCGGGAGTACAGACAGTCGGTAAAGGATGAGAGGAAAGACGTAAGTGGCGCACACCTCCGCTCTCCCCTTCAAGGAAAGTTTCCTTCGAATCCAAGTCCTCACAGACGATTCGACCTTTGCCTGTACTTCCGACCAATTCTTCTCCAGCTGGAGACCCGGTCCGAACCAAACGCCAAGGATCCGAACCGGGCCATCGGTCCAGTTGAAGTCACCTGGAAGTGCGGTCTCTCCGCTCCAGGCAGCCAACCGCAGGCCATTGGACTTGCTGCGGTTGACAATGGCCCCTGTCACTTACCAAGCGAGCGCCTTAATCACCGCTTCTATGTCTTCACGGCTGGACACAAAAACGGTGACATCATCGGCATACGCGGAAACCCTGGCTCGCACATAGTGAGGAGGGATAGCGATTCCGCGCAGGACTGGTGTTGCCGCCCCGTCCCTTAATTTGCGAAGGAAGGGCTCCAATGCCAGGACATAAAGCAGGGGCGACAGCGGACAACCCTGACGTACCGAACGAGAAACTACGAACGACTCCGAAAGCCTACCGTTTACTTGCACCGCTACCGTCGGCAGACGGTACAGAATCGAGACCCACTTGCGGAAGTCCAGATTAAAACCGGCAGCCTCTAGAACAGGTTCCAAGAAACCATGGTCGACCCTATCGAAAGCCTTGGACTGATCTAAATTGATCAGCGCGGCTTCAGTGTCGTCTTCTATACCCTCTAGGATCGTGCGAACCAGATGCAAATTGTTTTGAATTAACCTCCCCTTCACAGCATAGTTCTGCTCAGGTTCGATCAAGTCAGCGATAACAACCTGCAAACGATTCGCAAGAACACGGGCCAAAATCTTTAACTCTGTGTTTAACAGAGTTATGGGCCTGTAATCATCTAAATTCCCCCCACCAGGTTGGCCCCCCTTCTTCAACAATGTGACCACTCCTTTGGTAACCTGCCCAGGGATCGAGCCCTGAACAAACCAGTGGTTAAACACATCCTTCAGAAGAGGAACAAACATGGGCGACAGCCTCAAGTAAACTTCGTATGGCAGACCATCGAGTCCTGGAGATTTGTTGTAGCCGACCTGCTTCAACGCAGTAATTATCTCACCCTCTGTAACGTCCCCATCACAGCCAGCTGCTCGGGCCGCCTCTAGGCGGGGCGAGTCAGCCAAATAGCTGTCAAACTCCTGGCCGCGGAGTCTGGGTAGTTGGGTGAAGCGCTCCTCCAAATGCTCGCGGAACCCCTCGCAAATCTCACGAGTAGATACCAGGGTATGTCCTTCCAGGTTATTCACCTTCCGAATGTACCCATCCGAGCCACGATGTAAAGCAGCCTTACGCTCAACAGCGTCAACGTTCACAGCTTCGTTAGAGACTTTCTTTAACCTAGCTCGAACTACTTGACCTTCATATCGCTCGCTAGCCAAGCGATTGAGGTCCCCCTTAATTAAGGCTATCTCTAGGGGATCCCCCCCAGCCACCGCCCGGGTCATCTTATCATCTACGCGCTTCTGTGTCCTAGCCCTATCTTGAGCGAGGTGCTGGCTATAGCGGACACAAAAGCGTCTAACGTAAACCTTAGTTTTCACCCACCAACTACTCCCGATAACCGCCCCCACTAAAGCCCGCTGAAGTAGTAACGTTAGCTTGTCCCGGAAGTCGGGTATCTCCAGTAAGGAGGTATTCAACTTCCAGTACCCAGCTAACCTAGGCCTATCGCTTAAACTCAAACGGGCCATAACCAATTTATGGTCCGAGTGACCTAACCAAGTGAACGTGGGACAAGATAAGAAATCTATGTCGCCTCTTCTAACTAACATTCTGTCCAAGTAAGTACTCGAACAGAAGGCCGCGCTAGTATGCCACGTCCACATCTCCCGTCCTGGGTGATCAACGCGAAATCTGTCGACAAGATCGCATGAGGCGATCAGGTCAGACAGACTGCTATCACACCTATCCGACCCTCTATTACCCCCGACCTTATCTATCTTGGGGTCAAGGATGGCATTCCAATCCCCCATTAATACTACACGCTCGGGACCCCTGAGAAACGTCTCCAACCGTCGAAAAAAGGAAACCCTCTCACCAACAGCGTTAGGCGCATAAACCGCAACGATCCGAAACTTGCTGCTGTCAACGGCAACATCGACTACGACCAACCGTCCTTCCGCATCCGTATGAACAACGCGCACTGTCGCGGACAGAGTGCGTCTCACTAGCAAAGAGACACCACAACTACGGACATTGCCATATGCTGAGATGACGTCATAGTCGTCAGTCAGCACATCACAATCCCCATACGAAACGAAGTGGGTCTCCTCGATCGCAGCTATATCTACCTTAAGGGCCACGAGATCCCTCAGCACGCGAACAGCCTTGCTTCGAGATCTCATGCCCCTCACATTCAATGTGGCCAGGTTTAAAGCCATTATCCTTTATTTATATGTCGCAGACGGGCCTAAAGTCCTCGGGAGTGAGGACGCCGAAGGCCTGACCAAGACTGCCAGTCAGCAGTTCGGACGAAATCCGTCCGTCTCGAGCCAGACCTCCCACGTCCAGGGGAAAGGTTAGCTTTAAAGCCCGAAAAAATGAGGGATGAACATAAATGGGGACCCTCCCCGGACATTTAGAAGCCAATTTCTTTTTTGATGGATGCTCCTCGTCAACTAAGGTAACCCCCGGAATAGCCATCCTTCCCTCCTCCACCATTCTCCAAAGGGCGCGTGCCCTACTACCTTTATCATGCCTGATAAAGGTAGTTATCATTGGGGCATCCCGGAAGTTCAGAGGGTTATCAACTCTTTTTCCTTTCACATGTGTGAGTGCTCCTAACTGTTTCAGATAACCCCTCTGCCTATTACTTAGGTCCGACTGGACAAGTGTTGTGTCCGCCTCACAAATTCTTCCCCCAGGCAGGAAAGGGAGCTTCCGGGATCTTTCTCGTCTAACTGGTGGAGGAGTGGGTTCAGTTTTCGCCGTAACTTCTTCCGGCACTTCCTCGTCAGCAACAGTTTCCTCCATAGCTACCTTGTCGGCAACAGCTTCCTCCGCCGCTACCTTGTCGGCAACAGCTTCCTCCGCCGCTACCTTGTCGGCAACAGCTTCCTCCGCCGCTACCTTGTCGGCTACAGCTGCCTCTGGTTGTTTGGCAGTTTTATATGGGCTTTTAGGCTCTTCATCTGCCTCGGCCGATGCTACGGCCATGGATATCTCTTCAGGGGTGTTGGATTGGTGAGGGGTATTTTGTTCAACCACAACTTCGGGTTCTGGAGATTGGGGTTTGGGTGGTTGAACGATTTCCTTGTCTGATGCGATTTACTGGATTATTTATAACAAATCTACTGCAGTACAGCAGCCTATCCACTATACACTGTTCAAATTACTTTAATAAATTAACAAGTAATAATAACTATGATTTTCTTTCAACAAACATTGTACAATACTATTTAACAAATTATTACATGAGTTTTAAATATCAACAACATTTTTTAGACTCCTCTAGGCCGTTTTTCTCTAATTCAACATAGCTTTTATACGCCATTTTTTTAACATATTCGAAATAATCTAATGTATTTCACCTCTCGGGCGCTGGCTTTTCAACCCCCACTTTCCGACCCGAGCTTGGGTCACATCTTACTGGTGGGAGTAGGATAAAAAACTGGCCTTGTGCCTAACTCCTGGAGAGGAGTAAATTACTCTAATGTATTTGTGTACTAATCCGATAAAAATGCAGAGTCACTGTAAACATCCCATAATCCCTTGCCGGATGTACCCGGTCTTGCCCTAAATTGTGTCCGGTTGTATCAGATCATCCAATAACTTCTGTCCGGATGCATCAATAACAACATAGGAATCCTATGTTAAGTGTGTGTAGTGAAACAAGGGTTGCTCAATCACATCCGCACCTGTCCCATAATCCCTTGCCGGATGTACCCGGTCTTGCTCTAAATTGTGTCCGGTTATATCAGGTCATCATGACGTCAGAGAGTGGCAGATAATTTGAAAAATAATGCAAAGTGTCAGGAAGAAATTCACTCACACTACAACCTTTTAATAGACGCTAATATTCCTCCCCCTCCCTTCCGTTATCATGATAGGCACTACCTCCTCCTTTCATGCCAAATTGGGAGGGGGGTGACGGCATTCGCCGGTGTGAGCGCCTCAGGCCAATTTTTTTCTTGGGGGGGGGGATATTAAGAAAATCTATAATAAAGACCAATGTGCATTTAATTGTATCTATAATAAAGACCAATGTGCATTTATTTGTATCTATAATAAAGACCAATGTGCATTTATTTGTATCTATAATAAAGACCAATGTGCATTTATATTTATCTATAATAAAGACCAATGTGCATTTATATTTCATCGGGGGGGGGGGGGGCTTTTCATTTATTTTTGATGATATTTTATAGTAATTTGAAATTGCTGAGTCATATTTAATTACGTAATACCTCAAGTTCATAAACCAATTAATGTTGTTTAATGAAATTTATTTTTTAGAGGGTAGCTAAGGAAGTGCGTTAACTCACATTTAAAACACACAATTAAGGTGTTTAAAACAAGGTTAGAGAATATATACATAACATATAAAAGTGTATTCTTATGTAAAATTCACAGAGTAAGATGATGAGAGTATTCTCGAATCTATTAACCCAGCCCTTAGGGGTCCATGGGGAATATTTCATCGAGGGGAGTGGGCTTTTCATTTATTTTTCATTATATTTTATAGTAATTTGAAATTGCTGAGTCATATTGTAATTTAATTACGTAATACCTCAAGTTCATAAACCAATTAATGTTTTTTAATGAAATTTATTTTTTAGAGGGTAGCTAAGGAAGTGCGTTAACTCACGTTTAAAACACACAATTAAGGTGTTTAAAACAAGGTTAGAGAATATATACATAACATATAAAAGTGTATTCTTATGTAAAATTCACAGAGTAAGATGATGAGAGTATTCTCGAATCTATTAACCCAGCCCTTAGGGGTCCATGGGGAATATTTCATCGAGGGGGGGGGGGAATTTTCATTTATTTTTCATTATATTTTATAGTAATTTGAAATTGCTGAGTCATATTGTAATTTAATTACGTAATACCTCAAGTTCATAAACCAATTAATGTTTTTTAATGAAATTTATTTTTTAGAGGGTAGCTAAGGAAGTGCGTTAACTCACGTTTAAAACACACAATTAAGGTGTTTAAAACAAGGTTAGAGAATATATACATAACATATAAAAGTGTATTCTTATGTAAAATTCACAGAGTAAGATGATGAGAGTATTCTCGAATCTATTAACCCAGCCCTTAGGGGTCCGTGGGGAATATTTCATCGGGGGGGGGGGGAGTGGGCTTTTCATTTATTTTTCATTATATTTTATAGTAATTTGAAATTGCTGAGTCATATTGTAATTTAATTACGTAATACCTCAAGTTCATAAACCAATTAATGTTTTTTAATGAAATTTAAATTTTAGAGGGTAGCTAAGGAAGTGCGTTAACTCACGTTTAAAACACACAATTAAGGTGTTTAAAACAATGTTAGAGAATATATACATAACATATAAAAGTGTATTCTTATGTAAAATTCACAGAGTAAGATGATGAGAGTATTCTCGAATCTATTAACCCGGCCCTTAGGGGTCCATGGGGAATATTTCATCGAGGGGGGGGGGGGAATTTTCATTTATTTTTCATTATATTTTATAGTAATTTGAAATTGCTGAGTCATATTGTAATTTAATTACGTAATACCTCAAGTTCATAAACCAATTAATGTTTTTTAATGAAATTTATTTTTTAGAGGGTAGCTAAGGAAGTGCGTTAACTCACGTTTAAAAACAAAATTAAGGTGTTTAAAACAAGGTTAGAGAATATATACATACCATATAAAAGTGTATTCTTATGTAAAATTCACAGAGTAAGATGATGAGAGTATTCTCGAATCTATTAACCCAGCCCTTAGGGGTCCATGGGGAATATTTCATCGGGGGGGAGGGGGCTTTTCATTTATTTTTCATTATATTTTATAGTAATTTGAAATTGCTGAGTCATATTGTAATTTAATTACGTAATACCTCAAGTTCATAAACCAATTAATGTTTTTTAATGAAATTTATTTTTTAGAGGGTAGCTAAGGAAGTGCGTTAACTCACGTTTAAAAACAAAATTAAGGTGTTTAAAACAAGGTTAGAGAATATATACATACCATATAAAAGTGTATTCTTATGTAAAATTCACAGAGTAAGATGATGAGAGTATTCTCGAATCTATTAACCCAGCCCTTAGGGGTCCGTGGGGAATATTTCATCGGGGGGGGGGGGAGTGGGCTTTTCATTTATTTTTCATTATATTTTATAGTAATTTGAAATTGCTGAGTCATATTGTAATTTAATTACGTAATACCTCAAGTTCATAAACCAATTAATGTTTTTTAATGAAATTTATTTGTTAGAGGATAGCTAAGGAAGTGCGTTAACTCACGTTTAAAAACACAATTAAATTTTAGGGGTCAGGACAAATTTTTTAGGGGTCAGGCCAAATTTTTTATTTTATTTTTTTTTAACTTAAAATATTTCTCAGGGTTGTGGGACACTGAAAAAAAAAGTTGGTGGGGGGGCTGGAGAGATTAGGGGGTCGGGGAAAATTTTAGCGGTCAGGCCAAATTTTTTTTTTTTCTTTGAACTCAAAATATTTCTCATGTTTGGGAGAGTAAAAGAAATTGATGGGGGCTGGAGAGATTGGGGGGTCGGAGAAATTTTCAGGGGTCAGGACAAACTTTTAAGTGGTCGGGCCAAATTTTTTTATTTTTTGAACAAAAATATTACTCAGGGTGGGCGAGAGTAAAAAAACTGGGGGGGGGGGGGCTGGAGAGATTGGGGGGGTCGGGGAAATTTTTAGGGGTCAGGACAAACTTTTTATAGGTCGAGCCAAATTTTTTTTGTTTTTTTATTTTTTTAACTAACAATATTTCTTAGGATTGGGAGAGAATAATAAAAAAGTTGGGGGCGTTCTGAAGAGATTGGGGGCTCGGGGAAATGTTTAGAGGTCAGGACAAACTTTTTAGGGGTCGGGCCAAATTTTTTTATATTTTTTTTATTCTTGGAACTAAAAATATTACTCAGGGTTGGGCGAGAGTAAAAAAAAGTTGGGGGGCCTGGAGAGATTGGTGGTCGTGGAAATTTTTAGCGGCGATATAAACGTATTTACCATTCGCAAAGGGGCGGCGATAGGTACCTATTTAGCATTCGCACCGAGGAGACTATAGGTACGTATTTAGCATTCAGCGGTGGCGATAGGAACGTATATAGCATGTGCACATGGGATGCCATAAGTACGAATATAGCATGCGCACCGGGAGTGTAAAAAAAAATTGGGGTGGGGGGGCAACATTTTTTTCCTTTTCTTTTATCTTTTTCATTGACAATATTTATATGTATGGGGCAGGATGAAAAAAAAATTCACACCGGAGCGGCGATAGGTACGTATTTAGCATTCACACCAAAGCGGCGATAGGTACGTATTTAGCATTCGCACCAAAGCGGCAATATGTACATATTAATTATTCGCAATAGGGCAGCGATAGGTACTTATGTAGCATGCACACCGGGACGGCGATAGGTACTATTTAGCATTCGCACCGAGGCGGCGATAGGTACTTAAATAGTATCTGCACTGGGGCGGCGATAGGTACATATATAGTATGTGCACTGGGGCGGCGATAGGTACGTATATAGTATGCGCACCGGGGTGATGATAGATACGTATATAGTATGAACACCGGGGCGGAGATAAGTTCTTATATAGAAGGCGCAGATAGAGGTGTTACTTTTTATAGAAATATGATATACTATTGCCCTGGCCAACGTAGGAGAAATGGTGGGGAAGAAACAGCTTTCGCAAAAGGCAAAATTAGAAAGTAGCGCTGAAATGGGGTGACCAGGGAAGAGAAAGGTAGAAAGATAAAGAGACGGCTATAGAGAAAGGTGGGGGGGGGGAGAAATAGAAGTTTGTATATAAAGATGTTACACACACGATTTTTCTTCAATTATATGTTTTTATGACCCCGAGCAACGCCGGGTAGCCCCGCTAATAACTTTCTACCTTGTGGTAAGGTATTTGTATCTTAATAATATTGGTATTCTCCATTTTACTAGATGTTAAGCCACAGATGTCCGACGTTACTGTCTTCTTCTTACACGTGTCATGTGATCAGTGTAATCGTGGATTCGTTCCATCTCTACAACGTTTTATTAGAATAAAACAAATCTAACTAATAAAGTTATCTGACCAAACTTTCAAAGTCATACCCAAATAGCAATCTATCTGACATATTGATACTTGGTTCGAACTAGCCTGTGTTTTTTTTTAATTTATGCCTTCCATTATGTTATTGGCACAAACATATTTTATTTTGCATCAGTTTCTTTCTGAAAATAATTATTCTGGAAAAGAAAACTTTTAGAGTGGAAGCATTTTCCCTTAGTCACCGAATATGCATATACATTAAAGGGAAGTAATCATGTCATGAGTTATTTCCGTGACTTCTGCAAAAATAAATGTCTACACTTTATATTTTAAAGGAAATTTTCTACATCAATTGCACATTATTATTTGTTCTTTACTAATAATCGATTAACGTCAAATGAACTTTTAAAAAATTCCTGCTTCACAAAATAATTTCACCAAAATTAAATTCCATTTCGTCATAAAAAAGTTGGTTCTTTTTTTTCTTTTACTTCCGGGCAACACCGGGTAGGTACAGCTAGTTATTTATAAATTAGTTCTTATGAAATAAATAGTTTGGTTGTTTTGTTTTACGGCATATCAACCCTTTTTCGTGTTATTTAATGCTGAATCCGGTCATTTGGGGAAAAGTTCTTTATATGTTCAAGTATTTATTCATGGTGTTTTGTTTGGTTGTTTTGTAGAGGAAAAATGTTATTTTTGTTTTTGGCTTTGCAGAACATGATTGAGTTTTACAAAGGTAAAAGAAAAAAAAGAATAACATCAATGTTTGGTGCATTTTGGGTCAGGAAGCCGGTATTTTCAAACAGCCTGACTGGTAGCACCAGTTATGAAATAAATAACATTCATCGATAATTAAACTTTGTATTGAATTAAAAATTGAAGACACCCTCCAAACAAAACAGATTTTATTTTACGTATGCTAAAGACTGAGACAGAAGAATGCAGCACCAGATGCAGTTACTGTTTTTTGCTCCATTTTCAACAGATCTGAATGATAATTTTTGGTCTTTTACAGCTTGTGTCTATAAAGGCATCACATACAAAGATGGTGATACGTTCAGTCCCACTGAAGATCCATGCGACCAATGTAGCTGTGAGGTAAAAAATAACAACTCTTATTGGATATTGTTTTGTTAGTTATTTATTTAGTTTGTTGTATAGGTTAAATGATTTCTGTGACCAGGATTCAAAACTTGTTACAGAATTTAAATAATATTAGTTTTCCTTCCAAAGTTTCAATTAATGTATTGTCATAATAAAGATTTATTTAATTCTTATTTCATGAATATATGGAAAAATAGCCTCCTTGCTAACATATATTTTAAAGATAAATGTTATATTTTAGGGTTATTATCGGTATATATGTTTCATAACCCCTTTACATTCGTCTTCAATGAGCTGTTTATATGTGGATAAATGTATCTTAACTATTATCCTTTTCTTATCCATGATAACACAATACATCAAATGGCGACCTCGTTTATGGAAAATATATCCCCGAATACGTGCGTCATTAAAAACATAAACGTACAATTAAAAATATTCATAACGTTTTAAATATTTTGTTACACTTTCAATAATAATTAGTGTAAAGACACATTCAATTGAATTTAATGAGAACTGCTTTTTTTGTTGCTTTTTCTTTTATTTTAAATCTATACAAATTTAATTTAATTGGTAGAGTAAAATTTTACTTTTCTGTAATTCATTATTAAAATTTAATATTTTTCTAAAAAAAAAAAATTTTCAAATTTAGAATTTCTAACTAAAATTGTTCAGTTGTATGTCCTTCTCTGTAATGCATGGATAAATGAATTTTAATCGTTCAACAATGTTTATCTTTTATATAAGTTAGAGTAATTCTGTTCGCAGTTTATTTGACATTAATAGCGTTTTTAATACAAGGTAGATACTTACTTCTGTTTCACAAGTCAATTATGGCAAATATTGGTCCATGTTCTTAAAACAGAAAAATTGTATTTCTGATCGATTTTTAAAAATTTATATTTAATTCTGTTCGATATGTTATTTTTAATTAGTCATAAATAAAGGAAGTGGGTGAGGAGTTTTTACTCTCACACTCAAATCTACTCTCACTCTCACATGAAAACTGGGAACAAATTTAAGAAGAGACACTTTTCATAATTCAATGGTAGCAGTACTCAGCGGAATAGTCATACTATTATTATTCAGCCGATCATGTGACCAAAAGAAAGATGGTGTCGTAAAGAAGTTAACATAGCTTAAATATTTTAAAATCATGTAAAATAAAATGAATTTTATTTACAAAAAAAACTAAATGTAAGGATTTTTTATGGAGAAGAAATGTAATTTTTTTTTTTTGTGAAACACGCATTAGAAGTTGCTGCTGGTGGTTATCGAAAATGTGTAGCATATTTAAGGTTTTGGTGTGAAAGCTATAATTGTCAAAGATAAAGGGGAAAAAACGATTTTTATATATAAATAATTACTTTAAAGGAAACTTGTACATTTAAACTGTCGATTAAAAAGTCTTTATTCAGATAAAAAAATAAAAATAAAGGAAAATTAAAACGATTTTTCCTCAATTGTAAACAACTGTATTTGAAATTATTTTTCTCTAAGCCCTAAAATGGATCACCGTTTATCAAGGCCTAAGGGCTACTTGAGGATAAGGGTTAGAATCCTAGAATTTAATATTTTTGTGTAGAATATTATTCAACATTATATAGCATTGTTATTTTTTTATTATTATTAAACTAAAAGTATGGCTTTTAAAATATTTGTTTAGAAATAAAAACTGCAAAATCTATTTATGAACGTGAAATCAAAAAGTAATTTAATCAACTCTTTAAATTCTGTTGATATATTGGAAATAATTTGTGTATTAAAGTCTTCCTTTATAATAAACTTTATCAGTTATAATAATTGTATCATATATTTTCATATAGCTAAAGATATAGCTAAAGATATAGCTAAAGATATAGCAAGTAACTTATGTTTTCTGTTTTGTGGTAATAGAATTTAGCAAAAAAATATTTTTTCAGTTTTAAAATATTTTATGGGAACTTAGTGAGAAAACACATAAAAAGTCTGCGATGGTTTTTTAATGGTGTACAGACATTCGGTAGACACCGATTTTCGAATATTTGCAGTTTCTTGCTCATCTTGTATGCATTCGTTTCATTTGTAATCACTTTTTTCTTTCTACCGTTGACACAATTCAGTGTGTTTATATAGACACCCATAGACGAGAATCCTGGTGTTTAATGCAATTGTGCATATGCAAATTGCATTGCTCCCAATATCCTGGCACCTCAAATCTTTGTCCATGAAAATCTCTTATTCGGCAAGATCACAGTCAGCTTTTAATTCAAGGCTTGGGATGCAATCATGCCGAAATCAAGCTTTCCTATACCCACACACAATGCATGTTGCCACACAAATTCTTTTAGCGACTGGCGACCAAATATTTTCTCTCAGTATTTCTTTGCTACAAATTGATTTCTACTTTTCTTGCTGATTCCAAATATGGTCTTATTTTTTCTCTAGGATGCTCCGTTCCTGAGATATTAGCCAATATTCACATCCATGAATTTAAATTGACAGTCAAATTATATAGATTCTATTTTAGCACATTTTTTACTTTTGAAAATTTTAGGCGGGCAAGCTACGCTGTCTTCATCGAACGTGTCCAGAAACGGCTACCTGCCCTCAGTCCGAGTTGGTTGATCCTCGACCAGGTACCTGCTGCCCAACTTGTTCAGGGTGTAAGTATTGCATTGTGTTATATACGGGACGATGAGGGTGTGTGTATGTTGTTTGCCTCTCTGGGAACGATGGTTGATATTGCTCTTTGGATGTTTTTTCTTACTGTCAGTAGCTGGAAAATATATACAAGACAGTGACAATCATTTTAACTTTATACATATATTTTATTTCCTGATCTATGGATCCATTTCCTTATCTATGATTTACCCATTTGTCATAAAACAGTCTATTTGGCATAATGCTTTGAGTGTTCGCTCATGAGTCAGGAGACCAGGGTTCAATCCTTGATCAAGTCATACCAAAGATTACAAAATAGTACTTGGGGCCTTTTTGCTAAAGACTCAACATTATAAGGTAAGGCTCAATGGTAAGTGGGGAAATCTAGAGAAAGGAGTGACGGCTTCTCCTACATCTTGATGTAGTAGCCAATGAAAAGGAAGCCTTTGGGTTCCCCTTGACTATCGTCAATCCATTTATTTTTACGAGTTGCCCCTGGCTATCTTCAGATGGGGGTCTAATCATCTTAACTTGTTTATTCTGCAAATGTTAAAAACCAATTGTCTATATCTATAAATGTCTGGTCAGAAGACTGAAACCCAACCTGGGGAGAAGAAGAAGAAGAAGAAGAAGAAGAAGAAGAAGAAGAAGAAGAAGAAGAAGAAGAAGAAGAAGAAGAAGAAGAAGAAGAAGAAGAAGAAGAAGAAGAAGAAGAAGAAGAAGAAGAAGAAGAAGAAGAAGAAGAAGAAGAAGAAGAAGAAGAAGAAGAAGAAGAAGAAGAAGAAGAAGAAGAAGAAGAAGAAGAAGAAGAAGAAGAAGAAGAAGAAGAAGAAGAAGAAGAAGAAGAAGAAGAAGAAGAAGAAGAAGAAGAAGAAGAAGAAGAAGAAGAAGAAGAAGAAGAAGAAGAAGAAGAAGAAGAAGAAGAAGAAGAAGAAGAAGAAGAAGAAGAAGAAGAAGAAGAAGAAGAAGAAGAAGAAGAAGAAGAAGAAGAAGAAGAAGAAGAAGAAGAAGAAGAAGAAGATGATGATGATGATGGTCGTCGTCGTCGTCGTCGTCGTCGTCGTCGTCATCATCATCATTCCAAACTAACCTAGGTTTTCTTTGGCCTCCCCCTGTGAATTGAACTTGCTATCTCAACTGTTCTACCTCTACTAACCTAAGAACTCTCATCCATTCTTTCAGCATGGGCATACCATTGAAGTCTTCTATTCTGCACACATCTCCATATACTGTCAAGATTTAATCTTCCTCTGAGGTCATCAGATCTAAGCTTGTCTTTAAGACTCACATTACACATCCATAATATCATTCTCATATCATTCCTCTCCATGCAACACATGTCCTCAACCTTCATTAGCCAGGTTTCACTTCCATACATTATCACACTCTGTACACATGCCTGATAGACTCTTCCTTTGGTTGACAGTGGTAAGCGCTCTGCTGGTTAGTAATAGCAGAAGTTCCCTGAACTTACTCCTAACTCTTGGAATCACAATAGCACCTGCTCCACCTTGTGCTCAAATGGTATCACCAAGGTAACAAAACTTCTGAATAACCTCAATATCCTCACCATCCAAATATACTTTCTCCACATCTGAGTTCTCATCCATCTTCATTGTCTTACACTGCTTGCACACAAAATGGTTATCTTCTCTCACGCTATTAGTAATTGCACTGTACCGCTTGTGTACCCAATTCTTACGAGTACCCGACTCCCTCTCCACAAACTGAGCAGGGGAACTTTCCTCTTTTTCTGGGGCTTTCCAACACTACAACCACTGATCATTACTTTGGTTCTGGTAACATTCACTCTCAGACCTTTACTTTCCGTAGCATTATTATTGGAAGTTATAACAATATGTTAAACAGGATGAAGGTAACGTCAACCCCTATCCTATGAATCATACATAAGTAACCTTTTTAATTTCACAATTGTTTAGGGGTAGACTGTTTTATCAGTCAGCCTTGTAATCCCTTCTTTCCCTATTGGGCTCTTAAAGAGCTTACCTTTTGACTAGCCTGTTTGGAGTCCAGGGGATTGGATGCTGGTGGTGGGGTCTCTTTCAGGTTTAGTTTGTCTGATAACTGACAGATAATGAGGATAGTTAAATATCCTTGGTAATGGGCGAGGTCATAGTGCGTTTCTGGTCGGCACTTTCTCAGGTGATAGTACAGGAGAGCGAACTCAGGAGAAGCTCCATCAGCATCGGAGTATTCTCAAGTGCCATGTTGCACGTGGATGTGTGTGTCTCTCAAGGTATTTCTGGCGTGAATGACTGGGTCTGTCATTTCTATCCTAATGTTTCGGCTTTAGGTTCGACTATGTTGCCTCTGAATTCATCACCGTCAATTAAAAGACAACCTTGTTTTGAAGTGAGTCTACCTTCCTCTCCCTTTTTGTTATTATGCAACTTAATCATCTTTCGATCTTTTTAGCTCCTAACATCAAGTGGCTTCATGCCTTGTCTGGAGCGACTTCCATAAAATGCTTTTGTTTCAGAACTTGTCAGATGGGTATCGATCATTTAGATTATTCGGACTACTATTCTGATCTTGGTTGTTATTCTCACCTCCGACCTTCAGGGACGTTTTTTCGAACATTGACCCATGGCGTAACGGTTAAAGGGGTTGATTAACAATTATTTATAAATGACAGTTTTCTAAAAGTCTTATCTCCCTCTCACTACGGGAAGATGTGACACAAGTTCGGGAAAGTGGGATTGAAAAGCCAGCGTCCTAAAAGAAGAGCATTCTAACCTACAAAAAATGCCTGGGAAGCTCAGTCTGCATTCCCTGGTAAGGGCATCTCAGGCGATTAGCAAGAAACTAACCCCTTCTCAAAGGGCGAGAAGGTAAAGACTGGAAGGGTGGACCTCTTAGAACTGCGGACCATACCTCAGACCGACAGAGGACAAGCCACCTCAACAATGGCCTAGACTCTGGCGGACTGATTTTGGTATAAAAATCACCCCGGAGGGTTGAGTTCCAGAGGTTGAAGGTTCAATCCTTACTAAAGGCGATAATAACTAAGAATAATTCACACTACATGTCATTCTATCCTTGTCGTTTAATAAAGGGTTTAGTTCGAAATTGTGTATAGTTTCTCTGACTTTTGTTTATATTATAAAGGGGAGACATACTGATGACGGCTTATAGCCAGAAACGCAAAAATTAATTTGTAAATTAATTATAATAATCTGCATACAACAAATTGGTTTATAAATTAATCAATTAATGTTAAAATCTCTCTCTCTCTCTCTCTCTCTATATATATATATATATATATATATATATATAGGATCAAATAAACCAAAGTGAAAACTTTTAGTAGATGGAACCTATTGTGAAGAGGATTAGCTCAATATACATTTTAAAAAATGGCCAGTTTCTCTCTTCTCAACCCTCTTCAACCCCCTTTAAGTGCGTCTGGACTTACCTATATTTTGAGCACTTTCTCCAAACTGCTCCCACGCAAAGCGTTTTTCTTCTCATTCTACAATTCATCGGACTTCTTTTAAACGGAAATTTACCACCCGGACAATTTGCATATCTTTTTCACGGAACTTTTCTTTTCATTCACTACGTTTTTTTAACAAAAATTCTTTTAATAATAATTTTCATATTTTTCAAATATTTGAACTTTGGTTTTTTCGAAAACCAACTTATCCATCTGTATTTCTCCTCTGATGATAAGATTTCGATCTTTGAAAAGCCTTGGCTTAAGGAAAGAATAATAAACACTAGTTTATTACTGAATACACCTTGCATTGAACAATTGAAATTTGAAATAAATTTGGACAATCGTCGCATATTTATCACTCTTATTTCTTCTATCTCTCTCTCTCTATATATATATATATATATATATATATATATATATATATATATTCACGTACTTGCATGACATTTTTCTTAAAATTATCATCCTGAGGAAGTCTTATAATAAAGACGAAACATTGATGAATATATAAAAAAAAAAACTCCTTTTTAGTTTTTCCTTTTCATTTCTCATTACGTCGGATTACCTTCATCCTTCCTTTCTCATATATGGGAAATGAAAAAGGAAAAAAAACCAAGAGATATTTTTTTATATATTCATCAACGTTTCGTCTTTATTGTAAGACTTCCTCAGGATGATAATTTTAAGAAAAATGTCATGTAAGTACATCGAAATATTTGGTTGACATGATGGGTCGATAAAGAAAAGTAGTAGCTGTGGCTACTATGAGCGCTGGAGGAGAGTCCAGGCTGCGAGAAGTCAGTAGTGGCGAAGAATTATCATCCTGAGGAAGTCTTACAATAAAGACGAAACGTTGATGAATATATGAAAAAAATATATCTTGGTTTTTTTCCTTTTTCATTTCCCATTACGTTGGATTACTCTCATCCTTCATTTCTCATATATATATATATATATATATATATAATTTCTTTCTTTCTTTTATGTTCTGGATTTAGTTGGCTCCAATTGTACACGAGAAATGATAGGTGAAATAATTCATCCTCGGCCTGAAGACCCGTGTTTCTATTGTGAATGTAAGGTAAGTCTATAAATAATTACGGTCCAATACCCAAATTGATTTAAGTCTCATGTTGAAAGTAAATCAAATTTAGGGTCTTACTCTAAGTGAGACTAGAATTGATTTACAAATTTAGGGTTTTACTCTAAGTGAGACTAGAATTGATTTACAAATTTAGGGTTTTACTCTAAGTGAGACTAGAATTGATTTACAAATTTAGGGTCTTACTCTAAGTGAGACTAGAATTGATTTACAAATTTAGGGTTTTACTCTAAGTGAGACTAGAATTGATTTACAAATTTAGGGTCTTACTCTAAGTGAGACTAGAATTGATTTACAAATTTAGGGTCTTACTCTAAGTGAGACTAGAATTGATTTACAAATTTAGGGTTTTACTCTAAGTGAGACTAGAATTGATTTAATTTTTCCTGTAAATAGATTTTAATAAGTTCAGTGTGTCCAAATGCCGCAAGGAACTCTTCATCAAACTCAGCTGGATGTCCTGATCGATCATCATCTTCAAGGGCTAACTTTCCATTCCTGAATTTTGTAAACCATCTCCTGCATGAATATTTTGAGTCCTTTCAGCTGCAGAGTTACCCCCTTTTTTTTTTAAACTCATAAAGCATTATGTGCCTCAAATGTTTCTTGGATACCATCATTCAACAGTGAAATTTAAATTTTTCCTGTAAAATAAAATTTAATAAAGTTAAATGTGTCCGAATACATATAGATGATATCTTTGTTCTTTCTTCTATTCGTTTAATGTCACTTTTTCCTTGGGTTCAGGGGTCAGACGTTTTCTGATATTACACAAGCTCACTCTCTCCACTTCTCACGGTTCAACAGATCAGCTGTCTCCAAATTCCACTGTGTGCACTCTTGTCCAATTACTTGCTTCCAAGTTTTCCTTGGTCGGGCAACCTTCCTGCGATTCAAGACATTCATGCTTCTTCAACGGTTTATCCAGGAGGATGAGCGTTCCACATGACAATACCAGCATAATCGATTCATCCTTAGGATAACCTCCATGCTGGGCAAATGCACTGCTTTCAGCAAATCCTCTGACCTGATGTGTTGGGTTTGGTCAAATTTCACATTGCAGATCCATAGATTTAGTTCTGAAATATTTCCACTTACTATTAAATTTGAGAAAATTAAAATCCGGACAGAACTTATGGGATGACCGGATATATACAGAACAAATTCTAACGGGTAAAAAATGCGTCCATTTTTTTAATCGAAAGAAAACAGTGTTTTTTTTTTTTATTACATAAAAACCACTCTTTGGCATGAATAAAAGGTTTTTTTTTAAATTTTCTTTTTAAATATTTGTTCTATTTTAATTTTTTATTTATTCCTTTGCTATCCACCAGAAGGAATGGTGCTAGTGTCCCCGCCCCAGACTATAGCTCTATAATTTCTCCAAACACACTCCTAATTGCCCTACTCTATTCTCTAAAAACGACTACATTCCAAATACGGTCTCACACAGAAATTCAGTCGTTCTGACCGAGAATATCTGAAGTTTCGACAATGCTGGTTGGAAAATATATCTATTTTTCTAGATCTGAATTATACGCTCTCCAGTCCTCTAAGAAACCGTTCCTGGCTCAACTGATGAACTTACAGTACTTGGGCTGGAGCAGGGGTGGTGTGGTGGTAGACTATATAATAGCAAGTAGCATTTCAGAGAAAAGGTTGTGTTGTGAGCGAGAATATTTCCCTACAAGATTTGGACAGTCTGACGAACAAAGGAAATCGTTTTAAAATAGGTTGTAGAACAATCGGCTATTTTTTCTCTGGTCAATCGAGTCCGGAAATGTAATTAAATTTCAGCCTAAGTAAAGAATGACATTCTCTCTCCCTTCCCTAAATATGCCTGTAATGTAGTTTTTAAATAGACATCTTTTTTTTCTTCTTTAGGAATCCTATAATTGGATCTGCATGAAAGATGTTTGCCCGGAACCGTTGTGCCCAGAGTCCATACAGAAACGAATTCCAGGTAGTTGCTGTCCTGTATGTCCAGGTAGGTTTTTATAATTAACCTATCTTTTCATAATTACACTGGTTCCTTTGTTTATCGTATGATTAATTAAATTCGAGAAATACACAGATTTACAAAGTACTCAAGTGTCAAAATAGTGACCGTTTTTTTGTGTGCTGCCTTTCTCCCTTTGATCAGCATAAAATATACTTATCCAAGTACCGTGAGTAATGTAGTTTAAAAACATATATCATTACGGGAAGGCAGGAGGTCTATCTCTAAAACCCTAGAAGTTTGTGAAAAAAAAAACAGACAAGACCTACAACTTACATATATGTATAAGCACCAATATATTATGCATATACAGGGTGATTCATAAGTCACTTAGCTATTTAGTTTTGAAATTCTAAAGTTAAAAAATACGGTAATACAAAACACAAAGTTTATTCAACAAATTCATTTATGGGAGTTTAAAATTACAGCAAATTTTCAAAATTTCCACCTTCGTTCTGCATGCATAGCTCCATTCTTTTTTGCAAGGAATTTACGACTCTTTGTAGCATATTTGATTGATTATGAAATAAATATATATAGAAACAAATGTATAAACGAACAAATTTAAAATAACAAATAGCAGTAATTAGAGAGTAAGATAACAATTATCAAAAGTTCATAGTATGTTTGTGCTTCATATGGTAATCATTTTAAATAGCTAAGTGAAGTGACTTATGAATCACCCTGTATTTTTTTCAGTATTTATTTCAAATAGTTTATTTATTATTTAGTTTATTGATTTATTATTTAGTTTATTATTCATTTTATATACTGTATATGTATTATTTAGTCTATGTGGTTATCTATTTTGTATATGTATTATTTAGTCTATGTGATTATCTATTTTGTATATGTATTATTTAGTCTATGTGGTTATCTATTTTGTATATGTATTATTTAGTCTATGTGGTTATCTATTTTGTATATGTATTATTTAGTCTATGTGGTTATCTATTTTGTATATGCATTATTTAGTCTATGTGGTTATCTATTTTGTATATGTATTATTTAGTCTATGTGGTTATCTATTTTGTATATGTATTATTTAGTCTATGTGGTTATCTATTTTGTATATGTATTATTTAGTCTATGTGGTTATCTATTTTGTATATGTATTATTTAGTCTATGTGGTTATCTATTTTGTATATGTATTATTTAGTCTATGTGGTTATCTATTTTGTATATGTATTATTTAGTCTATGAGGTTATCTATTTTGTATATGTATTATTTAGTCTATGTGGTTATCTATTTTGTATATGCATTATTTAGTCTATGTGGTTATCTATTTTGTTTCCTTTCAGCCTGTTATTATGATGTTTTGGATAAATACTTTGAAGATGGTGATGTGTGGGAAGATCCTGACACTCCTTGCATTGTATGCCAGTGCCTGGTAAGTGATGCTCAGTCTCACATGTTTTCTTACTAAGAAGGAGAGGACAGCATGAATCATTCACAAGAGATAAATAAATCTTACATATAAAGTAAAGTCAGTGCCTTTATTGTTTCTTTGTCATCGATAGCTTTCTTTAACATATTTTCATTTGAAAATAACTCAAGATTGCGATCATTTGAAAATAATTCTGACCTGGACAAAGTATTTTCTGAAAGGAATTAGATTTTATTAAATTTTATTGTTTTTAACAACATGAGCCACAAGAAAAACTGAATAACCAGAATCACATATTGTTCTTGTAGGAAGAAAGCTATAGTAGGGCAACCAAGTCCTTGTCAAGTCTAAAAAGGACTTGGCTGCCTGAAATAATTATTGTCTGCAAATATGCTAGAGTTTGTTACCCGAAAAAAATAGTTATATATATATATATATTTATATATTGGTCTGCATTCTAAATAGATTGAGGTGTCGAGTCAGAAACATGACGTCTGATATATATATTTATTTAGAAGTCTATATAATTTTATATTAAACTGAACCTTTCCATTCGGAAAAGGGAATTAACTCTGTATTCGTCCACACAGAGTTACTTCCCTTTGATTGAAACAAAATAATATTTTTGAAAAAAGAAATGCATAGTTTAAAAACAAAAAGCAAAGCAAACCAAATTGCAAGTAAATACACAACCGGGCAATGCCAGGTAGGGACGGCTAGCGGGTTAACTTCAAGTGACTTCATTAAATCTTCAGCGGTGAAAATCCTATTTCAAACTGAAGTGTAACAGTTTCAGTGGCATACGATCAGTGGCATACAGAAGTCTGGTGATACCCGGGGTTAATTGTTGATTGTATGCCCGAAAGACTCGAGTATAAATTCTAGTACTGAGAAATATAACAAAGGGAGATAGTTTGAATATGATTGGCTACTCTGAGTCACCAGCCCGTCGGCCATCTCCTCTATATGCACTGCATATTGTGGCAGAGGTGGGCAATTTGTTGACCAGAAGATCGTTCTTTATGTGAAACTTTATTTTTTAATTTGATACAAAAACAAAGCAAAAACTTCTTACAATCTTTTCTCTTCACCATCCCCCATATTTCTTGTATTAATTCTTTTTATCTTTGAATAATATATTTTTGGAACATTATTTATAGGACTTTACAGAAAGGTTTGTGCTCTATTTTGCTGCAGCCAAGGAGCGACCCCCCCCCCCCTCCGAAAAAAAGGAGGTAATGCCTGGGAGGATGGTATCATAATCACAGAACAGATACTACTACCCCCCCCCCTCCCTCCAAAAAATAAAAGGAGGTTATGTCTGGGAGAATGGGATCATAAAAAACGAACATATACTAAACTACTCTCCCATGGGAAGCAGTAATGCGTGGGAGGATGGTCTTATGAAAATAATGTTGGAAATATGTTGAATTTTTCAACAGGTTATTTTAAGGTGCAGATGGAGCGGGGAAAGGAGCAAATTTTTTTTTATTAGGAGCGGGAGCCGCTCCCAAACTAGTGGAGCCGGTAAAGTTCTGATTATTTACCTAATCAAGTTAAAAATAGCACTGGCGTAGATAATTTAGAAAATAAACTTAATGAATTTATAAATAATCGTAAAAAAAATGAATTTACAAGGACACTTTTGGAGTCTGTCTAATTAAATATTTAAAATGATTTGATCTTTATATTACTATTACTAGCAACATTTTGCTCATACATCATTAAAACCTTGCTTCTCCTAGAAAAGGAGAAGCTCGTCCCTGCAAGGATTGTATCATAACCACAGAAAAGATACTACACATACCCCCCCATTCAAATAAAAGGAGGTAATGTCTGGGAGGATTGTATCATGATAAACGAACAGATACTACACTACCTCCCCTCAAAGCCTACAAGGTTCCAGGCCTCCATGTTAAAGTAAATCATTCTTTTCCCACCAATGGATCCATGCAACCTTAATCTCAGCCAGGATCTCTGTTAAGGAAATAATACCTTCCTATGCTCGCCATGCGAGCGTGGACCTTTCCAACTATATACTAGATGTAATGCTTCCAATATCTTGCCACACCAGCACGAATCGCAATCATCAACATCACCAACATTAAACCAGCTATGACGAACAATTCACATAAACAATATTACTGCGATATTTTGCCACGTTAGCGCTAACCTCGATCGTTAGCATCACCAACATTATTAAACCAACTATGAGGAGCAACAACAAAAACTATTACCACTGGATGTTAAACTCACGCACACACACACCATCTTTCCAATTACAAGAAGCAACACACACTCTTATACTAACGCAACACAATTCACATACAAAACACCTAAAAGCATCTTTCTCTAAACAAAATATTGTTACATTTTGAACCACTGCTTTATTGTAATTCATTGTTCAATCATTGCATTTTGCAGTGTTGGACTCAACTAAAGTCGAGCTTTGAAAATAAGAAAAGGAAAAATTGTTGTATTTATGCTGTATTTAAAAAATGAGAACAAAAACTAATGTATAAAAATATGATGACGCATCTTTATTGTCGGTGGAGGTGAACGAGTGGAGGAAGCATGGGAATTGATTGAGGTTGATCTCTCAAACTCTATAGCCAATCGACTTTCTCGATCTCAACTTGGGCTAGTTTATATACCGATTTTGGATGCACACACATCTATTTATAAACGCCCATTATAGGATTTCACCTTCACTGTCAATGTAACCATTCTGCTCTGGCGTTTATTTAGTCACAAAGTATTCCCGTCTGCAGGTAACCTTTGCAGGAGTTTTTGAATCAATCATCAGATACTTTATTTTCCGGAGAGTTGTGTTTTCATGTCAATCAACCTCATTTTGTTTCTTCCGGCCAAATGCATGTCTGTATCAAGTAGATTTTATTCCTGTCAGATGCCACTTCCGGTACACCAGACCCGATATTCAATAACATAAAAAAAATTAATTTTACTATTGAATAGAGATATTTTAACAACTCTACTCAACTGTTGAGTCTAACATTGAAAATCTGTATATTTTCTTTATTTTATTTGGCCATTAATGAATATATGTTGTTTGAAATTTTTCGTTTTTTGTTAAAAATTAAAATGAGATTATTGATTAAAATAAAAGAGTCTGCTGGATCAGAATTATGAGGAAGTTATCTCCCCTGAATTATTACTCACCAACAAGAAAATGCACTATTTCCAGAAATAAAAAGTATCAAATTCCTGCCACATGCGATTTCAAAAAAACGGATTCAGTCTCTTTCCTGGCTTGGATGCCCAAGCAATCAGACACACTCTGACAGACTGCCAATGTTGGCAGTCCTTTCACTAACCCATAGCCGCAGTCATCAAAGACTCCCTCGCTTCTGGTTGTAGTTTGACAGGACTCCCGGAACAGCTTGCCATCTTTAGATGGCCTTTTCTTCTGGTTGCAATATCAGGCTCCCAGACAAAATCAACAAAGTAAAGCACATTTACTTGTGCATTATTCATTGCATATCTCTCTCTCTCTTTTTCTCTCTTTCTATTTGTTTACCCTGGCAACACATGTATTTCGATTGTGTTGGGATAATCAATGTAGCTTTTCTTTTAATAATTATGTTTGGTTTTCATCCATTTATATATCATGTTTTGTGCCTCTTTCTTACATTTGTCATTAACAAACTATGTATATATGTATATACATATATATATATATATATATATATGTATATATGTATATATATATCTGAAGAGTTCTAATGCAAGACACAATAAAAGCATTTTCAAAATTACGAAGCTATCACTATAACCAGTGCTACATTTCAGCACTGAACCACACCTCAAAATCATGTTTTACATAATATCATACGGCATATTTTCTTTTGCTTTCAATTAAAATAATCTTTTAGTTGAAGTCTAGATTTAATATATTCACACCTTTTATTGTTTAATGTCTTAATATGAACGAATTAGATTTATCGCATTTTGCGTTCAAACTCTTCATATGTAAATCCAACTGTTTCTTTATTATTACTTCTTTTTATCTTTCTTCCGACCACCACGTGTTATTCACGATAAGATAACATATACAATGGCGACCACCTGTTTGGAGAGGAACCCAAACACGTGGTCGCTACAAAAACATAGAAATAGACCATCGAATATTTTAATTTTTCGAAACAAAATAAATTGAGAATAATTCTTTTGTTTTTCTGTTTTTACTCTTCTTTCTTCCTTCCTTCTTTCTTTTCTTCTAGGGAGGAACCATTCAGTGCAGCTTAACTGAGTGCCAACCTCTGAGATGCCGGGCCGATGAACAAAGTATCAAACTGGAGGGTGAGTGCTGTGAGAAGTGTATTTCCGCTTTGACCTCTACGTGCCTCTACCGTGGACGTGTACAGAAGGTCAGTCATTTAGATTCTCTACATTAAAAAAAAAAAAAAAAACAAGAATTAACCTCCTTAATGTTACATTTCTTTTCTATTGGGGTCAGCGCAAGGTCATCCCTATAACAGGCCAGGTGATCATGCAACTGGGATCTTTTACTGGAGGCAATATGAATTTTCTAAGATAATTGATATAGCAGTTAAAAACAGAGGGAAAATTCCCCTGTGAGATCAGTTTGATGTTTTTAAGTGTTTTGCATACCAAATAATAAGAACCAGAATTGACAAATTTGACAATTATTGACAAATTTGACAATTATTGACAAATTCTTGCACTTGTGCCTCCTTAATTTAAATATCCCAGACAAACCTGACAAGCAGCACAACCCTGCCCCTTCACTGTAGAGGTCCCCAGATGTCGGAGGGCTTTCTACTCTAATAGCTTCTTTCCTCTAACCACTTGTCTTTGGAATTCCCCCCCCCCCCCTAACCCTAACCCTAACCACTTGTCTTTGGAATTCCCCCCCCCCTAACCCTAACCACTTGTCTTTGGAATTCCCCCCCCCCTAACCCTAACCCTAACCACTTGTCTTTGGAATTCCCCCCCCCCCCAACCCTAACCACTTGTCTTTGGAATTCCCCCCCCCCTAACCCTAACCACTTGTCTTTGGAATTCCCCCCCCCCTAACCCTAACCACTTGTCTTTGGAATCCCCCCCTAACCCTAACCCTAACCACTTGTCTTTGGAATTCCCCCCCCCCTAACCCTAACCCTAACCACTTGTCTTTGGAATTCCCCCCCCCCCTAACCCTAACCCTAACCACTTGTCTTTGGAATTCCCTCCCTGTTTTCCTGTCTGTACCAACATGCAGAAATTTAAATGAAATGTGATGAAAACATCTCGCTGCACAACTCCCCACTTAGAATGTCCTATGAATCTGGCCCTAATCACAGTAGTCCCTTATGTCTCAGTGGCAGTGTGTCGTGTTTAGGGTGAATTGAAGTTTAAAAAAAAAAAAAAAAAAAAAAGAGACAGATAACTTTGAATAAACAATGGCAAATGCATATTTCAAGGAGTGATTTTTATTTCAATCTGGGATTTTAAAAAAAACATTTATTTAGAGAAGTTGTACTTGATCAAAACCATGGTTAGAATCCTTTCAGAATGAAATTTTATCTGAGCAAGGACAATTAAGTGTTAGCAGCTAAAATGATATTTGCTGATTGACTGTAAATCTTGCCTCCAGTCAAAGACTCCAAATGTTAGATATCTTGGCCTGTTATAGGGATGGCCTTAGGTCAAGGAGAACAAAACTAATTGAAATGTTTTTACATTCGCTTCCTTATTCTTACATTTCGTTTGTGTTATATATACCCACTGAGCCGGGAGACTACGGTTTAATCTTCGGTCGAATCATATCAAAGATTAAAAAACTGGTATCTGATGCCCGCTTGCTTAAGCGCTCACCATTATAAGGTGGGAATCACGGGAAATTGGAGTAATCCTTGGAAGGAAGTGGTGCCCTCCTCTACATCTCTCTAGTGCTACCAGATCAGGCTGTTTGAAGATATCGGCTTCCTGACCCAAAATGCACCAAACATTGATGTTTTATCGTTTGTTTTTCTCTTTGCAAAACCCGATCATGTTCTGCAAAACCCAAAATAAAAAACAACAATTTGGATGTTATTCTCACAACGTTTCAGCCGATGTAACCTGCTACTTTCTTCAAGTGCATCTTTCTGCCAGACTCGGGAATCTGTACGGAATTTCAAATGGAACCTTTATTTTAATCCACGGGGGTAACTTGCTCGTTTTAAAAAAATTAAGGAGAGTAGAAAGCGGACCTTGGGTTTACTTTCAGCAACCTCGTAACTCTCGTTTCCCTTATTTTGTCCTTTAGTCCTCACATTCCATGAGCGATGTTTCTGACAAAGGGGGGAAAATTGCTGTTTTGGGGGTCGGAATCTATCCACCTAACACTTATCGTTGGCTAGTTTTTTACCTTGAAGTAGTATTTTTTAGCTCCTTACATCAAGTGGCTTCATGCCTTGTCTGGAGCGATTTCCATTAAAAAAAAATACAATAAAGGAAAGATATTAAGATTTTGGAAATTTTTTTATTAGACAGCCATCTTATTTAGACAAAAGGATTTTCTTTTTTCAACCCAATCTAATTATACTAAACCATCAGTGACAATAGGTGTATAGGAGTAGAATATAAAATTTAGATAAGTGACGCTGGTGTCTATATATGCATTCAATAAAAAAACAAAAGAAAAAATTGAGTATTCAGTTGAAGCCAGCAGAAGAAGGAATGAAGAAAAAAACAAAGGCAAAGAGTGAAAGAGGATGGAATATTGAGAGAATACATACCTGCCATTGTCAGCATTTAAGTGAGATGGAGAAACGATTATAAGCCATTTGATCATTCATATAAAAGTCTGATTTTCATAAATAAACTAGAACAATACCCGTCCCAGAACGGGTAAAATTAATTCCCTGAACAGAACAGTTTTGCACCACTTTTATGTCCCCTTACGAAGATTAAAATCAAGATAAAATGGATCAAATTCAATGCAAATCTGAAATATTTGAATTTTCAAATGGGAGGTTGTGCCCATATTATGCTCCTGAAAAACTTTTAAAATATTCCAAAGAAACTAAAATTTGAGGAATATTTATTAATTGATGTTTAATATCTATTTTTTAAATTTCACAAAAATCAGAAGTATCTGAATGTTCACCCATTTTTACCCCCTTTGCATTAAACTTAATTAAACTAAATATAACCCACATTTGAACCACTTACAAGTTACAATTGCGTTTTAAAATTTATAATGATCGTTTAATTAGTTTGCGTGTGAATCCTATACATACAAACATACCAAACTTTATAAAGAAAGAGATGTTTGTCGGGTACTTATTGAAACCCCAGAATGAGAGGGAAATTCGTTTAACTTAACGCTAAGGAGGTTAAAACACATTTTACTTACTTTGCTTGTTTTAAATGTTTTTTTTTCTGTTTTTTATTTCAAAATTTATTCTTATGCTTGTGTTTTCTTGTGTTTTCTTGTGTTTTATTGTGTTTTATTGGTAGAATTACAGTTTCTTGTTGAAACAAAAAAGCACACAATCTTAAAACCTTTCAAAGAACAAGAAAACAGTTTCGTCATCATCATTTAGTTGTGGTAATGTCGCAGATCCTCCTGACTCTCTCACGGCAGCTCACTCTATCCTCCATAGGTTCATTATGAGTCTTCTGCTAGTTGTTTGATGTAAGTTCTGTGTGGTCTCCCCACATTCCTGTTTTGGCATCCACAAAAGAACAGTGCTGATGATTTCATCTTTAGCCCCCCCCACCCACCCAGCAGCAGTGCACACCAAATCTGGTTTATCCTCTCTCTGATCAAGGCTGAGATTTGAGGAAGATGTCCATAGAGTTACTCTCCAGTGGGCTGCTGTCTTCAGGAGATGTTAATATGTTAAGCTGTTAACATCTTTAGCTGTTCAGCTCTTAGTATTCTGGTGCACACACCATCAATTTTCTTCTCCAATCTTTTGGTGAAAGTTGAGGTGCTACTTTCATTTACAAGAACTGATGTAACAATGGCTTCAAAGAAGTCTCGTGTCATCTTGGTAGGAAGATTTGACTTGCAGATTGCTTCTATCTTGTCGCGTCTAGCCAAGGACTTGCTGATTTGCACCTTTAGTTCACGCTCTGGAATTTTGCTTTGCAACTTTACTACGAAGATAGGTAAACTCGTTGACATTTTTAAGATAGGTAAACTCGTTGACATTTTTAAGATAGGTAAACTCGTTGACATTTTTAAGACAAGTCCCAATTAAGAAAGTTGTCTCAAAGATGTTCACAATTATTAGGAACTAACTTTGTTTACTCAAACTTAAAATCACTAGAAGGGAAATAATTCTGGTAATTGAAAACCTCTTACCTTGTTTGTCTCCTTCACCTAATGACACACTGGGACGGTCCTGCACACTGATGTACACAGGTTTTGTAGGGAGCTCATGTGGATATTTTTGGGCAAGAGCATCCAGCAGTTTATCAGGACCTTTCGAAAAAGAAACAAAAAAAAAACAGAAAATACAACAGACGAGTTAATCATCACTATACATCTTTTTAAAATATTCATACTGTTTGTAGCAATATTTTGATGCAGCTGTGTAAAAATAGTGTTAAAAACGGTATTTTCTACATTAGGTTAAATTAAGCAGAAGAATGGAAAATTCCATTAGAAGTTTTTTTTTTATATATATATATACTAACGAGTCACCACTTATCAAAGCCCAAGGGCTACTCGAGGATAAGGGTTAATGTGTTTGTGAGGTGGACGGTAAGGCAGCGTCGTTGGGATTAGTAACGATGGTTGAGACTTGGGAGAATTTGATTATTTAAGAGGAGCTCAACAAGAATTTGTTAACATTGAACTTGGAAATGACAATGTTGTAGTCAGCTGGGAAGCAGCCCCCATGGTATAGTATTCCACAGATGAAAGTTCTGTTTAATTTTAGGTACAGAGAGGAAGGGAAATTATTTAGGCCTTGCTGATTTGCACCTTTAGTTCACTCACTGGAATTTTGCTTTGCAACTTTACTACCAAGATAGGTAAACTCGACAACATTTTTGCGACAAGTCCCACTTATGGAAGAGATATTTTTCATACTGGTTCAGGAGAATGTGCTCCGTTTTGTTTGTGTTAACAAAAAGCCCAATGCAATTTTCCATTTCTTCGAGACAGTGTAGTAGGGCTTCTGCTTGTTTAGTTGTGTCAACTAAACAAGCAGTTGCATAGCTTTTTACTTTTTACCAAGTTTCCATTGATCCCACCAAATTAAGAGATAATTGACTGAGTGTTTTGATTGATTGATACAAAACTAGCTATCCCGACCCGGTGTTGTCCGGTAGTGTATTTACTTGCAAGTAAATTGTTTTGCTTTACTTTTTTTGTAAACCATGTTGTATTGATTATTGTATATTCTTCTGTTTCTTCCTAGCGGTTCGAAAATAAACAAACCACAATCAACCAGAACGGACAGGGTCTAGAATCTTTTTCATTTTATTATTATTTTTTTAAACTATGCCAGATTTTTCCCACAAACAAATATGTGGTTTAAAGGGACATAAACCTTTATGGAATACAGAGTTATACCTCTTCCCTTTTTTTTAGATGGAAATAATTCCCACCGAGAAAACGTATTTTATGGAAGGAATTAAATTGAATTACATTATATTCTTAACATGCTGCAACAATCCACAAAAAAACTGATGCATCAGAACCAAATATTGATTTTGTAGGAAGAAAGCTATCAGTGACAAAGAAACAATAAAGGGACTGACTTTACTGCATATATTATTATATTGTATCACAAAGAAAATCATATGGATGAAGTTACTATGAAGCTATTAAATAAAAAAACAATATTTAAAACTAAGCTTAAATTGAATTGTCTATTGATTACTGTATATTCTTCTGTTTCTTCAGAACAGTTCGAAAATAGACAATAATTTTGCTACTCACAGTCAACTAGAAAGGACAGGATCTTTCCTCCTCGCTGATGAGCTCTGGGATGGTAATTCTTCATCCACATATGCAAGTGGAGTTTCTTAATACAGGTTTATACCTGTGCATTCTCCTCAGCACGAGAGCAAAAATGCTCTATGCAACACTTTAAAACCCTTTGACATACCCCCTTCTCGTCATTGGCCTATTGCTTAATATAGAAAAGGAAATGACGGAGTTGAATTCTAGAAGTTAAGCAAATAATGTCAAGTGATAAAACTCATGTAATTCACAACAATTATTTTATCAACAATTACTTTATTATTCAAAACTAGCTGTCCCGACATGGCGTTGCCCTGTTGTGTATTTACTTGAAATTTGTTTTGATTTGCTTTCTCCATTTTTTAAACTATGCCTGTTTTTTTTCCCAAAATATTATTTTTTTTATTCCAATCAAAGGGAAGTGTTTACAGACGAATACAAAGTTATGTTCCTTTTTTAAGATAACCACCATTTGATTATAACTCCGACCTGGACAAAGTATTTTCTGGAAGGAATAAAATCGAATTATATTTTATTGTTCTTAACAACATGCTGCAACGATCTACAAGAAAAAAAAACTGACGAACTAGAATCAAATATTGATTTTGTAGGAAGAAAGCTATCGATGACAAAGTAAATCTTTATTTGTTGTTGTTTTTCTCTCCTCTTCATAAGTTGGGAGATTTATTTTTTACTGATGAGTCACCACTTATCAAGGATAAGGGTTAATGACTTATACTTATGATGACAGTTTATGACAAGTATTTATTGGCATTAGATTTGAAGAGGACCATGTTGTAGCCTTCAGGGAAGCAATCTTGTGGAAACGTGTTCCACAGACGAGATATATTAAGATTTCAGCTTTTTTCTTTTTCATTGAGCACTGACATCCCAAATTTAATTAGTTTTCATGTGCCATAAAGCTTATACGCAAAATGAATTTGCCACTGCCTCTGTTGGACAATCATTGCTGAAACTTGGTGGACAAGCCAGGCATAGACTAAAGTTTATTTCTACCAAATATGGTTGCATTGCAGAAAAGAATTGTGAATTTTATTAAGGAGCCACATTGGGGGGAGGGGTCACCCTGTACTAAAATGAATAATATTGCTTGCTTGTTTGCACATTGAACACTTGAGAATACGGGTCAATAAGTTCGTCAGGTGGACAGTGAGACAACACTATGATGATTGGTAACGATTGTTGAAACTGAGGTGAATTTTATTATTTAAGAAGACGGCTCAACAAGAATTTTATTAATATTGAACTCGAAAACAAACATGTTGTAGTCATTTGAAAATCAAACCCATAGTATTGTGTTCCACGGACGGGTAGTTCTTGGAAAGAAACTTTGCTCATGGAAGTTCCGTTTAGTTCTAGGTATGCAAAGGAAGAAAGGGAAATTATTTACAGTAGTTGTAGCTAGACGAGCTTTTGTTGTGAATATTTTAAAGGGAGAACCATAGATTGGAGCTCAGTCAAGCACCTACCATGAAAATAACGATAGAGCAGAGAAAGACTAGCAACCTCTCTTTTGTAAGAAAGAGGCTGTATTTATAGTCTATATACATCTCTTTATTTTCTAGTTACCAATAAATTTTTTTTACATAAAACTATTGATTATGCAGTGCAAAGAATGATTGTATTGAAAGATGCCATGGATATTTCTGAGTCCGCTACTTTCACATGTTGTCTAAACATTTCACTTAATTGTTGAGCTTTTATTATTTTCAGATTGGTCAGACGTGGTTTCCTGATGAGTGTACAACCTGCGAATGTGGAACTGGTGGGAAAACCGTGTGCGAATTTCAGAAATGTCCGCCCATTGACTGCGGACCAAACCAAGAACTTTCCGTTCTTCCGAGATCTTGTTGTCCTGTCTGTCAAGCAAGTATGTTGTGCTTAAAGCAAACAAAATACAAGAATTTCCGATTCTGGAAAATATAATATATAAAGTAAAGTTAGTCATTTTGTGTGTGTTGTGCATTATAACCTAACGCGTACAAGATAAATATTTAATTCTGTTTTGATACAAACATCTGGTTTATATCCGACTATGTTCTTACATATTAAATAGTTTTTAATACCAATACATAGTTAAAGCAAAATAAATTGTTTTGAACTATTAAAATAATTTTCAACGCTATTTATAATGTTTAACCATTTATTTAATCATTTTTATTATCGCTTATGTTTGAATTCATGTTTTGAAACATGACGTAAATCATAAATGTATGATGTCACGTCAAAGCTATAGTCATTTATTAAGGTAATGTTTTAAGATCTATCTATAAGAAAATCTAAATAGCTCAGTTCGTAGAACATCAGACTGAAGATGGCATCCACTTTATTTGTTGGGAATTTGTTATTTAGTATAAATGCAATATTTTCCATTTCTAAAAGAAGTTGCGGTATTTCTAAAAACAAATTGTGACTGACAGACATGCAGACAGACAGACACAGGAATGTGTCCGTTATATTATGAGTGGGCAATTTACTGAATAAATACAAAATGTGTCATTAAAATTGAATAATTCTGATTTAAAAATCAGAATTATTCAATTTTACTGACACATTTTATGATTTTTATAAAAAGTTAGTTTGTTTCAAAAAGGTAGAATTCTAATTTGGAGAGGAGGAGGGGGGGTTTATATCTCCTTGAACCGACGCTACACACTCTTCCAATTCTATCACTGATCATTCTAATGATGCTAAACCAAAGTTTCTAAATTAAAATTTTTTTTTATTTTATTTTATCTGTTTCATCAGAACAATCAAGCTGTCTTGTTTATGGTGATCCTCATTACCGAACATTTGATGGCACCACAATCCACTTCCAAGGAGGCTGCAAATATGTCATGGCCGCCGACTGTGAAAATGAAGATTTTGTGTGAGTTTTCATTTTTTTTTGTCTACAATCTAAAAAGATTACTGACTTGCTAACGAAAAGATGGAAAGTAATTTTGGTGAATTGAATAGTTTTGATAAAAAAAAAACTATAAAAAAAAACGGGCACTGCCGGGTAGGGATAGCTAGTTTATCAAAAAATCTAGTTATAAAAACATTTTAAAACAGCCATTGTTTTATTTCTAAATTTATTTTATAACGTGTCTACATGCTATCAATCTTAGGTGAATTGGAGGGGGTGATTAGGCTTACACTGTTTAATTGAGGGGGGGGGGGCTCATTTCATAGTCTAGGATAGTGAGTTCAAATCCTATAGTATTTATTGTTTTCAATTTACAAATTATTTTGCGAAACCAAAAATGTTGAAAAGTTTGTTTTAGTACTTGACGTTAAGCGATTAATAGCAAAGAGCAAATAATGTGTAATTAATGTAGAAACTTTTCTTTAATGGTTAAAAATATAAAGTGTTTTTAGATATCTATTTTTGCAGCAGTCTAGGGAAATAACTAATGACATGATTACTTTCCTTTAATGTATAAGGATATTTGGTGAGTAAGGAAAAAGGTCTCCACTCTAAAAGTTTTCTTTTCTGGAATAAGTATTTTTGGAAAGAAACTGACACACAATAAAGTATATTCGTGCCAATAACAAAGTGGAACAAAAAAGAAAAAATAGACTAGTTTAAATCAAGTATCGATATGTTAGACGGAATGCTATTTAGGTCTGACTTTGAAAATTTGGGAAGATAACTTTATATGTTAGATGTTATGTATAACACTGCTTTTTTGGCTGACACTTGTGTTTGCATAGTGTCATGGTGATCTACCCTATTGTGTTACTATATGGACTCTTCTCGACACTATAAATAGTGATAATGTTGGTTAACGAGAGACTCGCTATGACCGATCAAAAAGCAGTCTCTAGCAATCCATTACTACTGTACTTTCTGTAAATACATACCTTCTTGTTGTATTATTTCTTTTCGGGCCCTTTAAGGCCACAACGTTATTCAATGAACAGTTATTTATATTACGGAGATGGGGGACATAGAAAATTCACAAAGAGAAAATGAGATTTATACAGGATTCGAACCTGTGCTACAAAGCAGGACCGTCTTTAGCTGACATCGCTTTAACCAATTCAGCCAACAAGACTAAGATTGAATGAAAGTCCAATTTTTACGCACAACTCAGATCTCTGCATTGTGGACGATTTATGTCTGTTTTTAATTTCATTATTGACTCTTATCGCCTTGGGATGTGCATCAAGCAACATATTTTGTTGTTTACTTTTATTCATCCCAAACAAGGCACAAGGCCACTGAGACGTAAGGGCAACTGTGAATTAGGGGCCACATTTATAGGGGGTTCCCTAAGGGGGGAGTTGTGTAGCAAGATGTTTGTTCACATTACATTTACATTTCTGCATGTTGGTACAGTCAGGGAAACAGGGAGCAGGGAGGGCATTCCAAAGGCAAGAGTAGAAACCCTTCCTTGCTGCTTGTCAAGTTGGTTGGAGATATTTACGTTGAGGGGACACAAGTGCAGCAAGTTCATTGAAGCACATTCCGTTGACTTGTAAAACAAGCACATGGATGCAACATTGCGACGATGGGACAGGCGCTGGAGCTTGGTAGACAGTGTGGAATCTATTAGTCTATGATAAACTTATGTATTCACAAAAATGGATACTTATCTAGATTAGGACCCAAGCTAAAATTGATGTGGCATGGGTTTAGATTAGCTTGGGTCCTAATCTCTAAAATCGACTTGGGTTAGGGTTAGCTTGGGTCCTAATCTGGATAAGTACCCAAAAATGAAAGTAAAAACTCATTGTTTTAAGTTAAACTACATATTTTTCCGGGAATTTCACATTTATTTATATTTCACTTTTGTGAATAACTTTTTTCTTTGCTTTATCAGCACAAATGAGCCATAATACTTGACTTTTCCCTTAGAAACTTTAATTCCCATAAAAAAACGATTTTTAATAGCATATAGCCCTTATTTGAATTTTTTTTCCAGAAAGAAATTACTTATATTTAAATTAAGTAATTATTTACATTTTGGTGAATTTTTACTGTTACACCCATCGTATTACCCCCCCCCCCCCCCCAAAAAAAAATGAGATTCTACTTTTTTTAGGTGATTACATGTAATCAACCTGAAAAAATATCTTCGAAAACGGAATAAAAAAAAATATATATATATTTTAGATTTTTTTTTAATTCCTTTTTTGCGGATATTTTTTCAGGCTGTTTACATGTAATCGCAAAAAAAAAGAAGCTTATCTTTTTTTTTTTTTAGGGGGGGGGGGTACGATGGGTGTTATAGTAAAAAATATAATTACATTTTTTCTTATGTAATTCTGAGTTGCCTACACCCTCTCTGAAAAAAAATCCTTATTTTGCAAACAGAAAAAAATCAGACATTTTAATCTTTTGTTAATAGTTTGCTTTTTTTTCAATACATTTTTTAAACTAGTTTATTTTGTTATTCATGGTCCCGGGCAACGCCGGGTAGCCGTTCTAATAATTATATAAAATAGTAATAAGAACATAAATAAAATCTTTAAATAGATCTTAAATTGAGTATTTACAACACTTTCAGGTTGCATAAAAAAATACCTCTTATTCTTACGATATATATTATTAAAAACATTTCATTTTGTCTGTTTTTTTTTTTAGTGTGGAAGTTCAACATGATAGCCGTGGGGTATTTGGAGTATCATGGGCTCAAAATTTGACGGTGAGAATTGCAGGACTTGAGATTGGCTTACAACAAAATAATATCCTCACTGTAAGTACATAAACATATGTAAACATCTTTTAAATAATTTTATTCATAGATATATCGGATCAGTCAACAGTAATAAGTATCAGAGATTCTTGTTGGTATACATTAATTTCTCTGCTCTGCAAGAATAACACACACATATATATATATATATATACTAAGCTTGGTACTATTTATCTTCCTCCCATAAGGCAAGATGTGACACAAGGTCGGGAAAGTGGGAAAGAACCAACGCTCGAGAATTTGAGCACTCTGGTTGTTTAAAAATTGCCTGGGCAGCCCCATCGGCATTCCCCGGTAGGGGCGCCTCAGGCAGTAAGCAATAAACTTACTCCTCCCCAAAGAGGGGAGGCAAAGCCTGAGAGGGTGCACCTCTTAGAACTGCACAGGACCGACAACCAATAGACCGGCGTAAATCCAGACCCGAAGGCCCGGATGATACCGGTTTATTAGGCGGGGTAAAAAACCCTGGTTTGAGCACAAAGAAGGGGAAATTCAACCAAATACAATTTAACACCTTTATTTAAATATTGACAAGTTCAAACATAACAGAACATAAAATATACATAGTTGTTACTCACGACTCGTGGTCGAACTCTACCAGGCACGGTAGGTTACGAATCTCTGTAAAGGCCAAAGCTTCTTCATATTAGGAGCCACATGGAAATACATCCAGCAGTGGTGAACTGGAATCTTTCTCTCTCTCTCTCTCTCTCTCTCTCTCCCTTTATTGGGTCTAACCAAGGGGAATAACCTACCGGTGTCCTTAGAAACGGATGTCAATCTCAGTTTGTTCCCCTACAGCAGGGGCGGTCAACCTTTTCAGAGTGAGGGCCAGATGAGACTTTTGGAAGGAGATCGCGGGCCGGAGTGAAAAACGAAATCTCAGAATTACTATATTTTGTTTACATGAATAAATTGTACAAAAATTGCATTGAACACTTTACAAATCTGATATTTTTTCCTGAGAGACTCCTGTATGTGATGTTATAAAAGGCGCCGACGAAGAGCCATTTTGGAATCATAAAAAATAATGACGGGGGAAGTAGCAAGTTGATCCAGCATTCGTTTTGACACACCTCACATAGGTTCTATGTTTGATGCCCTTTCCTCGTCTCTCGTTGCCTCTTTGCCTTTCTCTTTCTCTTTTTCTATTTTTATCTCAGGCCAAGGATTTGAAATTAATAGTTAAAGAAAAAATGAAATATACATGCATCATCGCTCGCTGATATTTATACATTTTTATCCCACTGTAAATCTTAATTGAAACCTACTTTTACGTCTATGTCACAAAATGATATGAGTATTACTGGGAGGCCTGCGGGGCGGATTGCAATAATAAAGCATAGCAGGGTGGCGAGTCGGACCTAAGCCTTCGCGGGCCGGAGGTTGCCCACCCATGCCCTACAGCATCATAGCCTCCTAAAACGCATGCAGTGTCTCTTGTGGCTGCAAAGTCCAATCTATTAGATGTGTAGCAGAAGCCGTGGTACGGATGAGATAAGTGAGAGCCAGTTTTCTAAAGCACCATGATTCTCGTCACAAGTAAAAATAAAAAAACATGTGAAACGTGACAACAGGAAAAAGGATACAAACTCGTGTGAAAGATAAAACGTCTTTTTGCTTGTGATTCATGACTCGGTGAGTAGAGCTGTTGCAATGGATAATGATGATGATGATAATGATTTCTTCTGGCAGTGTTGGTATGTCGCCTGTGGTCTTGAATCACTAAGGGTCATGTTGATGCAATGAATGCTATTGATTATCCGTACCACAGGAGAATAGAAGGTGAACCTTGGGTTTACTTTCATCAACCTCGTAACTCTCTCTTCCCTTATTTTGTTCCATGAGCGATGTTTCTGACAAGGGGGAAGAATTGCTGTTTTCTGGGTTAGAATCTATCTACCTAACACTTATCTTTGGCTAATTTTTTACCTCGGAGAAGTATTTTTTTTTTTTAGTTCCTGACATCAAGTGGCTTCATGCCTTGTCTGGAGCACTTTCCATAAATAAAAAAAAATAGTGTTTGAAAAGTAGCAATGATTTAACCTCAGTGCTGCTGTTGTGTCGATAAAACTGGAAAAAAAAACAAAAAGCTTTGTGCTGCTGTTGATCAGCGACAAAACTGAAAGTCTAAAGTAAAAAAAAAAATCGGTGTTACAACAAAATGTGTCCTTTTGATTGTTGCTCATTCTGGGGTGCCTCAAATATATTTGATCTGTCAAAAGTCATGATAAAATCTATTCATACATAATATATTGACTTTATTTATGCTTTGTTGTACAACAAAAAGTAACGAGTTAAGAAATGTTCAAAGGTTGAGATGGAGAAAATGTTGTTCGGTCGGCATGTGTGTTGGCTTTAGTAGTGAGTGAATTCATAAGACTGATGAGCTGTCTTTCTATTTACAAATAAGTCTGTGACTGTGACTTCTGCTGTTTTGCCAAGATGCTAGTAGTCACAGACTATGGCCAGAGTTTGTTTGCGCACCAAGAATATGTGTGGTAGTCAGTAACACCGTGTTGTGAATAACATAGGTTCCTATGGCAAGTTGGGGGTCTCACATCATCTCACTGTGGACAGCATGTGCGCATTCACTTATCTATATAACACGAATAGGTACCTGTTTCCGATTGGTTGAAGTTTATTAATAGAAGTAACAGTATAGTTTCGGCTACACATAGACATATACCAAATCTCCACGAGTAATAGATTCATAATCCTTTCTGCAATCAAACCATATTTGGTACAAATAAACTTCAGTCTATGGTTGACTTGTCCACCAAGCTTCAATCATGAATATCCAACAATCTTTGTTTTATTGCCGCTCAATGATAAGCACACCTGGATGCGACGTGTAAAATTGTCAATAATTCTGACACACTTCTCTTTTGGCACTGCCCTGATTTGGCTGGTCAAATAAGATATATTGGTTGGTTGTTGAGTTTAACGGCATGTCAACATCTACTGTGTCATTTTATGTCAAAACGTAAATATATTTTGTATACGATTGGGTTGTAAATTTATTCGTTTGGCAGGTGTATATTTTGTAAATAAATCTTATATATATATATATATATATATATATATATATATATATTAGTACTTCATGTATCCACATAAAATATTATAAGGAGATATAATTTTTTATGTGTCAGTTTTCAGTATTTACTTCAACAGTGCTCGATACGTAAGTAGAGCTAGGTAGTAAGCAATGAAAATATATATGGCAATCGAGCTACACAGAGGCTCCAGAGTGAGCTCAAAGAAAATAGACACTCACCAATAATTGAATGGAAAATAGTAAGACAGGCCAGTACATGTAGAAACTTAGACGACCCGTGTAGATTATGCCTGAATGAAAAATATGAAATTCTAAATTTTAAAGATCCCCAAAACCTATTAAACTCTAGAAGTGAAATAGCAAATGGCTGTTTACACAGAAATAAATTTACCTTAAGATGATATAAAATTTAAAAAATTATAAATTAATAAAAATAAATAAATAAATAATTAAATAAATAAATAAATAAAAAACTGAACAAGTTAAAATTTAAAACCTAAAATAGAAATACAAAAAAACACGTGTTAAAATAAATTCGCCCACTGTATTGACAAAACAAAGGAAACAGGATATAGGAAAATCCATTGTAACAAAAAATAGGATAGGCATAGGAGCGTCACCAACAAAGCCTTTGTTCGCGGGAAGCCCAACGATTGGCTGAGGGAACAACAAAGAATCTGATTGGTTAACTAGCAAGCCATGTATATAAAACACCTGACAAAAATAATTCCATGCATTTAGCCTGACGATTCCCCCCGGGGATGAAACACGGGAGCCTCTGTGTAGCTTGATTGTCATATATATTTTCATTGCTTACTATATATATATATATATATATATATAATTAAATATTAAAGTGTTTATTACCTACAGATGATATAATTTCGGGCTTTTTGCCCTCATCAGTGCAGGAGTGGTGGTTGTAGGCAGTCGCATGGGATCGAACACAGTTCATAAATTCAGGCTAGAATTACGAGACGTACGCTTGGAACCACACAGCTACCGACAATCAGCACAGACAATGATTGAAATTGAGATACACTTATCCGGGGAGGCAGGGAAAGTGTCATTATTGTCAAACAGTATTCGACGCTCGTGCAGAACTTATTTTGTCGCAAATGACAACCAACTTATTTCAACTTCACGGTGCTCTACTTTCAAGACTATTACATCTTTAAAGTGGCTCTTAACTATATATATATATATATATATAACTCAATGTCTTTGTATGTTCCCTAAAGAAAGAAAGGTTAGAAAATCTACATGTAATCTAAAAGTGTATTCTTATGTAAAATTTACAAATAGGCAACCAATCGAGATTAAGTATTCTGATCCAATCAGCAAGCGAGCATTTCAACCAAGCAAATATCGAATATTTCAGAGATTTTGTTGCTGCTGCTGCTGGAGAAGAAGAAAAAGAAGAAGAAGAAAAAGAAAAAGAAGAAGAAGAAGAAGAAGAAGGTGTTCCACAGCAGGGTCAATATTAAACAATCTGAGGTTTAGTTTACAGACAATCTCAAATTGAAATGGCGGGAGAATACATGCTGGCAATCTGATCTTTCAAAGACCGAGATGTGAATTTTTTTTTTTTTTTTATCCCTCTGATTGATGTCATGTCATGTTATTAAGCCTCCATTGTTCATGGAGTTCAGGTATTACTGCTATAGAAGAGCATGCTAATGACACAGGTTCTTTGTTGATTGGTTAAACAACACAACCCTGAGGATGGTATCAACCACAAAGGATTATCACAAAGCCTATCTTAGTATTGACTGTAAGACAAACTTCTATAATATTCTGTAACAAAACGGACGTCAGACGAAAGGAAAACAAAACTCTTTTATAAATAACAACGATATGTATTTATTTAAGTGACTTACACCATTGGGTGTAGGTCACTTAAATAACAACGATATGTATTTATTTAAGTGACTTACACCATTGGGTGTAGGTCACTTAAATAACAACGATATGTATTTATTTAAGTGACTTACACCATTGGGTGTAGGTCACTTAAATAACAACGATATGTATTTATTTAATACTTAAATAACTCACTTAAATAACAACGATATGTATTTATTTAAGTGACCTACACCAAACTAAACTGAATCTCTTAATCGATGATTTCTTTTTCAGGTCGACGGTGAACAGAGGGAATTGCCTTTCTTCTACAATCCTCATGTGTTTATCGAAAAGATCGGCACAAATATTATCCTGAACTCAAAACCTGGGATGAAGGTTAGTTTTGCACGTATCCTCATTTTTTTTTTTTTTTGCGTTAAATCAGTTGATTAAAGTATTAAATATTAAATGACTTTTTGGAACTAACTGATAACATAGTATCAACTCGATTAAGACAACCAGCCCGTGTAACATGGGTATTGTGTTTTGGGATTAATTACTCCCATCCCTCAAGGGTTGATATGCCGTAAAACAGCCAAACTCAACTAAACGCTTGTAGCATTGTGGATGGCAGACATTTCAATCACATCTGTGCTTTTGTTGCAGCTTGTCTGGAATGGGAATAATTTTGCCGAAATTATTGTACCTGGAAATTACAAGAACAAAATGTGCGGTCTTTGTGGCAATTTTAATGGCTTCTCTCATGACGATATGAAAACCAGAAAAGGGAAAATGACCAACTCAGCAGCGGTTTTTGGCAACAGCTGGAAGGTAAGATCAAACCTTTTTTATCAAGACTCTCGTACATTCTCTAGGAAGCTCCACTTAGTGTAGTAGTTCTAGATGCGGATAATGAACAATTCAACAAGATTCAGCTTGAGCCATCATTTTCAGTTCCAAACTAACAACCTTAAAAAGAGATATGAACCCTCAAAGTCCTCCTAGCTATAGATTAAATACAGCATAATCACGGTGACACACCGGTTCTCGTTAGATCACCGAAATTAAGCAATGTTGAGTCTGGCCATTTGAGAATCCCAGGTGCTGTATGTGGAAGACAGTGAAACTTCTCTACAAAAAAATACAGCTTTGAAAATGTCTTTAGAAAGCAAGTACTTTTATATAACCTGTTAATCCACACATGTGTTGATGCAACTGAACAATCGGTTCCTGGGTGAAAGTTCTGTTCCCATACATGTGGCGAAGCTCTCCAAAGAGAGAGTATCCAATTCGTTTTCTTTTTCTGGATTAAATAGCATTAATTGCCTCTTTTTTTGAGAGAGAGAGAGAGAGAGAAGAGGGGGAGGGGACTTGAATGGATACAACTTCCCATGCCCTTCAGGGATATTATTTGAAACTAATGAAAACAAAAAAGGGGGCCATTTGTTTGTTTGTTTGTTTATTGTAGACATGTTGATTGGATTTCAACCGAAGTTGACCTACACCAACTCTGAAGGATCATGAAAGGTCAAAAGTAAGGTAAAAGGATCCCTTTTTTTTTCACCTCTCTCACTCTTTTGATATCTTCTTAACTCCATTCAGTTGTGTGCAGGGGTCTGGTTGTGATCGGGGCCAAATCCTTGATTGTATGTCCCAAAGACTCAAGTATAAGTCCTAGTACTGAGAAATATAAGAAAGGAAGATTGTTTTTTTCTAATCATATTCAAACTAACAAATTTAGATGCCCAGAGCCACCATCCCATCCTCCCACTCTACATGTCATTGGCTCCACTACAAGAAAGACTTTAAGGACACAACAGAAAAGAAATAAGTTTATTTTTGTTATACTGAATTCAAATTGTCTTTGACTTTTCTGCATGGAAAGGGGTGGTTATTCAACATGTGGACTCCATAAATATTTTACAAGCTCCATATTAAGTGATCATATTAAATATTTATGGGTACGTTTGCTAGTATAAATATTAACTAAATACATTTGCTCAGATAAATCTAGCATTATGTTCAGAATAGCAACCATACACTTTTTGTAAATAAATGATCAGGCTATGTAGCATTGTAGCAATCATAAGCGTCCAGTTAGTTTCCTGGATTTTCGAAGTTAGACCCAAATAGCAATCCACCTAACCGGGTAGAAGTCTTAAGTAATTCATAATTGTATTTTTAGTATCGTCCTTACTGAGGATTGAACCTTCAACCTCTAGAAGACTGTCACTTAGAACTGATTATTACTTAGCACTTTTATCCATTGCGCCACGGGTCCATACAGGTAATACTAAGAATACAATTACAAATTACTTAATGGCTGACAGAACGAGAACAAGCTACCCTCATGGATTAAAGAAAGGGTTCCGTTCAAAATTCCGTACAGATTCCCGAGTTCGACAAGACACACCTGAAGGAGGAGGTCGAAGGTTACATCGGCCGAAACGTTGTGCGAATAACATCCAAGATGAGAACAATAGACGAAATAATCCAAATATAATAAAGATTGGAGTGTCTTTCAAATATTTCACCTACTGTCCCATGTAGATTGGCAGCCCTGATCTTTGTTTTTAGTAAACTGTGAAAATCTAGAGTGGAAGGATACAATCAGATTCATGTATCATTCAATCAAACATTTTCTGGTAAGTAGTCCTTATAACCAACACACATTTTTTTTATATATAGTATAAATGAATGCTCTGACGTCAAGTAAATCTTTAAAAGTAATTTTGGTCAAATATAATATTGTATTTACAAAAGATCTTTGGTAACAAATTGTAGAAAGTAGATTTGGGTACTAATGGGTTAAATGATGCCTTCTAACTTGTTGAATTTTAAATACTCACCATCATCCTCAGCTTCACTGAATTTAGTTTAAAAAGTTCTTCCATATTTCGCGGGTGGGAGATTGGGGTCTGTTCATAAGTGGAATAGCCTCGGGTGTTTCTTCATTTAATTGCGGCTCTTCATATGGTTAATATGTTTTATGTGATTTTTTTTTTATTATTAGAAAATAGATAATATTTGAAGAGGAATTGAAGTATTTTGAAATTATTTTTTTAATTTAAATCTAATTGATGTGAACTTTTTTTTTTTTTTTACAGGTTCGTATGCAGAGAGGCACGTGCGAAGATGCCATCGATGTGGATCCATGCAGCAAGGCAAATTATCATAAGAGAAAAGCCGCCGCTTCCAAGTGCAATGTCATAAAAGTAAGAGAAACAATAAAATAAGAATGGACATTTGGAAAATGCGTCCATCCAATCTGCATGTTTTTTGTTTTTTCATGGAAATCGCTCCAGACAAGGCGTGAAGCCACTTGATGTAAGGAGCTAAAAAGAACAAAAGATGATTATTGCAAAGACAGAGAAGATGCCTATTGACCTGAGTCTTGAAAAGACCAAGGCTATAGGTAGGAGGAAAACAGTCAGCAGGAAGAGAGTTCCACAATCCTGCAGTTCTCGGAAAAAAGCTACTAAAATAGGAACAGCAGAATTGATGGAGATCACTAGACAAACGAGTCAAATGAGCTGGAACAAAGGAAGCAAAGTATTTAGTAATTTTTATTGTATGACACAAGGCCACAAGAGTTAAGCAAGAACTTAATGAGCACTCTTTGTATCTATTTTCAGAGTCGTGCATTTTCTCGGTGCCACAGACTGGTGCCCCCAGAACCATTCTACTCATCTTGCGTCTACGATATGTGCAAATGCCCAGAAGATGTCGATTGCCTCTGTGACGTTCTGCAATCTTACGCCCACGAATGCGCAAAGGAAAAAGTCAAAGTTCAATGGAGATCATCCACGCTATGCCGTAAGTACGACAACATTTTCCACTCGCTAACGATGAGCTTGTCCCAATGTTCCTCCTTCTCTACAAAACCACGATTCGGACATGCATGGAGTATTTTTTGCCACATCTGGGCTGGTACACCAACCACTAGTCTCTCCCTTTTAGACAGGGTCCAAAATAAAAGCCTCTAATCTAATAGGTCCCACAGTGTCCACTAATTCTCATCGTCACAATGTTGCGTCTCTGTACTTGTTTTACAAGTATTTCAATGGAATGTGCTCCTACGAACTTGCTGCATTTGTGCCCCCTCAACGTTATTCCCCCTGACCAACCCAACAATCAGCAATTCACTAAAGAGGTCCACGGGTACTCGAACTACTTACCTTTGTAATTCCCTCTCTGTTCCCTGTTTTCCTGACTGTACCAACATGCAAAAATCTAAATATCAACAAACATCTCGCTGCACAACTCCCCACTTAGCATGCCCCTATTAATCTGCTCCCAATTCACAGAAGTCCCTTTACATCTCAGTGGTGAATATAAGTAATAAAAAAAAAAATAAAAAAATAAAAACGATCCGCTTAAAAAGCCATAGACGGATGTGACACCAAACTACCAGAATTTATGTACGGCCTAATCACATTGACACGCCAGTTCTCGTTTGATCATTAAAGTTAAGCGACGTTGAGTTTGGTCAGTATGAGATGGGTGACCATTTGGGAATACCAGGCGCTGTATGTGAGAGGACGGTGACACCTCCATTCAGAAAACTGCCAAAACTAACATCATTAAAATGATCTCGCCTGAGCGGGGTTCACATGCAACTGGTATTTAAGGACATTATGATTATTCAGGGATGTGACTTCTCTACTTTTTAGCGAAATTGTGCTTTTTTTTTATAATTCAGAGAAAGCGGAATTCCGCTTTTTTTTTTATAAGAAAAGGCCAAATCACTAGAGCTTTACGTGGTTATTTGCCCCTCCCCCCCACACCCCCCGCCGCCGTTTGACTCGATTTTCTTTCTCTTTTCCTCTCTTCATCTTCCTCTCTTTCCATCTCATTTTGTCTTACCTTGCTTGACCCCCCCCCTTGCCGCTCTCTCTGAAAATGTTAATTTTTGCCATACTTCAAACGATTCATGGAATAAGGAAGGTAGTAGACTTTTGTTTCATCAATGAATGTCTTCCTGCTTCCTTTAAAACATATCAGTCGATACTTTCAGTATGAAAAAAAAGGTATTGTAGATTAACACCCTTCGCTACCCCCCCCCCCCCCCCCCTAAAAAATTTCAGATTTTTTTTGCCATTGGCCACTCACATCCCTGATTATTTAATGAAGGCAAAATGTCTCACAAAAATCTATATTATAAGTAAGAATTATTGTCTGACATCGAAACGGTTCGTCAGATTTTAGCAGACTAAATTATTATTGTTTCAGAATTTTTAAGATAATTCGTACTTTTCTAACTACTGTTGTTATTTTCACAATGTATCGCCTGTACTGAGGATTGAACCTCCAACCTCCAGAAGACTGCCAATTAAAACTGATTATTCTTAGCACTTTATCCGTTGCGCCACGGGTCCACAGGAATACAATTTCAAATTATTTAAGACTTCTACCCGGTTATGGCTGACGGAACGAAAACAATCTACACACGTGGATTAAATAAAGGGTTCCATTCGAAATTCCATGCAGATTCCCGAGTTCGACAAGATGCACCTGAAGAAAGTCGGAGGTTACATCGGCCGAAACGTTGTGAGAATAACATCCAAGATGAGAACAGTGGTCTGAATAATACAAATAATTATTATATACTAGTAGGGTTATCTGGTATCGCCTGGGGTCATAATTTCTCTAAATTATGTCGATCGCAGAAAAAAATAAAAGTAAAACTAAACAATTTGAAACGTTTGAGTTCATGTTAGGGCAAAAACAGAGTAAAAATATTTTGCCCTGGTGAGGTTTGAACTCATAACCTCTGCCTCTAAGTTCAGCATATTAACCGATTGAGCCACCTGTTGATAAAAAGTGCCAAATTTCCATATTTTGCATCGGTAGATTTTTTTTTAGACTTTTTTTAGTCTATGTTAAAATGTAGACCTTATAGAAATACATTATGCAAAAAACAATTGTGTCGACATTATTTTGACCTTTTGCAAAAATTGAGGCTTATTTGACTGGACTAAAATCAATTCTCTTTCACAGTTGAATTTTGATTAAAACTCAAACAGGCAGAATTCTTTCTGTCTTCATCCCCACCCCTCTCCCTCTCTCTTCCTGTCTATTAATTATTAATCTTTTTTATCTTTCTTCCGACCACCATGTGCTATTCATGATAACACAACACATAAAATGGCGACCACCTGTTTGGAAAGAAACACAAACACGTGGTCCTACAAAAACGTAGAAATGGAAAATAAAATATTCTAATTCTGCAATGTAATTTATTAAAAATAATATTGTCTAAGAGAGTATATCAAATTTTTTTTGTTTTTCAGCTGCCAGTTGTGATAAAGAAAACGGGTTCCTGCTTGATGATTGTGGATCTGCATGCATTCGAACGTGTGACAATATCCAAGACGAGTCACCCAATTCAACAGTAGGATGCTACAAGCCGTGCGTCCCAAGTTGCCAATGTCCATCTCATCAAGTTGTTCACAAGGGAAGGTGTATCGATATCAGAAAATGTCCTTAAAGATTCGGCGTCTTATAGATCACTTATTTCATTGACATCGCGAAGAAAGGACTCTAATGTTGTTTTGTTTTTTTGTTTTATTGGCAAAGAAAATGCAAAAATAATGGAAAAATAATTTCTAACGAATCTAGTCAGAAACTGATTATGCAAAATACAAAACGAAACCAAAAAGAAGAAAAAAATTAAATGTTTGTGTCTTTCAAAAAAAAAAAAAAAAAAGAAAAAAAGAATCAATCTTGAGACAGTGACTATATGGAAACCAACAACAACAAAATATTTAACAAAACGAAAAAATAATTAAAAAAAACAAAAAAAAAAACAGCCTGAATATCCACACCATATTTAAAAATAACAAAACTAAATGATTAAAAAAAAAAGAAATTTGAGTTTAAAAAAAAAAAGAAAAAAATCTTTTTGACATCCTTTCTGCAAGATGGTGCACATGGACGTCTGCTGACAAGTTTGTGCATTCTTAGGTGCACATGTGCATTCATTCCGGTTTTTATCAACGCCAATATAAATAACTGCTGTATTCTGTTGGTAACAAGCAAACACTGTGCTTTTATTTGTTGGTATGTTTGCAATATCCAACACAAGTGTCGATTCAGCATCTCCATTAAACCGGCAACTGAAAGGAACGGGTTTAGCATGGCACCGTATCTGAGCTCACTGAAACATCATAACTTCCTAAAACGTAAATAAAACACATATTTTCAAATTTACTCAGTCTCAAAATAAATTTGTTCTGATAAAAAAAAAGCCAAAATAATTCATATTTACTTAAACATAACTAAAAAAAAACGTAAATTTTTATGAATCAGCATGCGACGACTTTCTATTGTTGGCATTGGTTTCCTCCAGTTCTTTTTAGAATCAGGTAATTACAGGAGGGACTGCATGAAGGTTACTGACATTCATAACGTAAGTGGTTCTATGGAACAGACAGGATTCGAACTTAGCACGCCCAGGGCGCCCATGTACGTTTGTCTCCACTTCACCACCACCACCTCATTAAAAATGATTACATTTGTATTTATTTTTTACAAAAATAATCAATAATTGTTTGAACTTTATTCATCCTAGGTCAATAATATAACGTATGCAAATTAATTATCCAACAATTTATTGCCTTTCTGGATAGATATGTATATTATATAAGTACTAGCGGGACCCGTGGAAATTCCACAGTTGTATCCTTCATCTGTTGTATATTGCTGTTTTACTCAAAAATATTTCCATTCTATGGACATCTGACGAGAACGCAGACCCCGCAACATTATTGTACCACTTCTGTTCAAACTGAAACAAACGCTGGTCAATGTAGTTACAGAATGCATCAGGTTATGGAGGTTTATCTCCAAAAACCCTATTAGAGTTTGTTGGATATTTCCATTCTATGGACGTCTAGCGAGAATACAGACCCCCCCCACACACAATATTATTGGGCCAACTTTGTTCAGAGGGGATACTACACTTTGATCCTAGCCTGAAGGACAAGGAATTGTATTTTAGTTCAAGTTTCATGTTTCACGCAACAGCATCATCAGATGAAATTTTAAAAAATTTATTTTTTTGCATTGCATCTTTGGTGATCGAGTAATTCTATCGTTTAAAAAAGGGGTGGAGAGTGATAACGTACGTGCGAACACAAAATTGCCTTAGTGTAGTATTACATACATTTTTAATCAAAAATCTCTTGTATCTTTAGGACATGGAACAGTTGAAATGTACGAAAAGAAAGAAAAGAAAACATAAACCAGCAATAAGTAAACACAAACTACATCTTTACATCAAATGGTCTGTAATCTTCCTGTTGGCAGGAAACAGTTCAGTCACTCGTTGACATGTAAGTAGTTGGCTCAACAGATAGTGATGTCTCTCTGTAGTAGTAGTAGTAGTAGTAGTAAGTAATAAAGATGTTGAACTATTCTTTTTTTTCTCTTTGTGGCTGGAATAATGGAAGCAACCGAAAAGAATAGCAAATATCTCCATTATTTACTCAGGGAATTAGTTAATTTTTTACATCAAGTACATCTAGATGAACTTCATCTTCTCAGCCAACCCCTGTGGGGGTGGTAGAAGAGCCTCAAAAACAGACGTCCGTTTCCCTTGATGTCACACACCCAAGAGAGAGAACGAACCTCGCTTCTCTGCCATGTACTTTCCTCCCATGACAGCTTAACCTCTAATTTACCTTCTAATGGAAATTCCTTCTTCTTACTTATTCTAGCCTTAGGTGGACACTTCCACTTTTAACACTATTTTTCCACACCAATATCACTACAAATAAACAATTTCATATTAAAAGTTATTGTATTAGTTTGTTTTTTTTATTCCATTCGAAAAAGAATAATATTTGACTTAATGTAAATCTTTTCCTTTAAAAAAATATATTTACTTATTATGAGACATTTGATTTTTTAAAAATAATTTTGTGTAAAAATAATTATTTGTGTTCTGATTAAATTAACTTTGCCACTTACATAGTTTTTAAATACATATATATTTTTTTGTAACAGGTAAATATAAATTGTTTTGGATTTCTTTTCTATGGAAAAAATGTTATGCTAAAAGAATTTTGAAAATACATTTATTCTTTATATTTAAAAATGGGTGGCGTTTGTGTGACGTCAGATATGGTGTCAGGCTAAACCCGGTCCTTTCAACTGCCAAATCTTCACTTGGTCCCTTGCAAAACATTTATGGCTAGCAGTGAATGTGTTAAAGTTTGATCAAATTGAATTGGTTTTATTTTTGTCAGCTCTGAGAATAATTTCATTGTCCGCAAATCTTGAAATAAACAAACTGTATTCTGCTTCTGTAAACGAGTCTTTGGTTCTTCTTTGATTATTCGACCATGAAATTTTGGTAAGATAGAAACAGTCTACTTGGTGACGGCTTCCGGTTTTGAAATCGGTAATTGACAAGCGGTGTTTATCAAAAAACAGTTCTCCATTATATTTCGGTAATTAAATTGCTTTCAACAAATAATTTACACATAAGAAAATCAAACTGGTTTTTATAATTAGAAATTTTTTTTTTTTTACAAATGATCAAATTAAACATTTGTTCATAACTGGAATTTTTTTTTTTTAGTTTAAAAATATTTTTGGTACTTCTGCAGAATTTGTTTTTTAACCCTAACCCGGCAAAAGTCGGTTTGATTCAGTTCGAAATATTTCTTAAATAGTTTATTTTGAAAATATTCTTTAAATAGTTTATTTACTCTTTTTCGAGGGTTAACTCTCTTAATAAAATGTTTAAAAATCAAAGGTCTAAGACTGGAATTAATTAAATTTAAAATTTTGCCAAAATCTAAATGGTCTATGTTGTGAAGTTGTAACTTTACCTATTCAGTTGCTAGCTGTACTTAAGGAAAGACTTATATAGTAATCTATTCCTACTTATGCTAATTATGCATATCAATTAGCCAATATCACCACATCTCCCTGAAACGCATAGACTTTATGCCTCTAGTGCATCTTGCACTTCTTCTAATGATCGTTTCATTTTCGATATTACTTTGCTCTTCTCTCTCTCCCTTATTTCTTTCTCTGGGAGATCTCGACCTATCTCGCACTAAACTGTAACCAGGGTCGTCCCCTTTCATACTTTGATCTGAATCTGACGCCGAATTCTCATTTTGACCTGCTTGATTTTGTATTGTTTCATCTTCTGACGTTTCATTCTGTACAGGTTGTTCTAATAACTCAATAACAAAAGGAATCGTAGCGATTTATTCATTTTGCTCTTCATATTCACCCTGGAACCTTATTTGATCTGCATGGGCCAACATACTGTTTTCGTGTTCTCTATTTATTATAGCTGTATTGTGTTTTTTTTGCACGATAAATTCTGTCCTTTCTGGATTTGATTCTTTGTTCTTTTTGTACCACATTTTTTAATTTGTAGAATACGACATAGTTAACGTAACTCTAATTTGTCTTCCCATTAAAGCTGATGGGCTTTCTAATCTTCTCGCGTGTGATATTGTTCGATAGCTTAAAAGCAGCCTTGGTAGAAAAACTTCTATTTTTTTTTTTTGCTGAGAATATGCTTTTAGTCCCGTTTTTATGGTCTGCACCATTCTTTCCACCAACCCATTCGATTGAGGGTGATATGGCGGTGTCTTATACGGTTAACATCCTATTTTTTCCAACCATAAATTAAGACATTCATCATAAAACTCTGGAGCATTGTCAGATACCAGGGTTTTTGGGATACCCATTCTAGAGAATATGAACCTTAGAATCTGTTTTATGGTAGAACTTTTCTTGTCCGGCACACGGACTACTTCAGTCCAGGCTCAAAAAAGAATCTACTAATATTAATAAGAGTCCCACTCCAGAAATGTACGCATGATCCATATGAACACGACTCCATGGATCTACTTCTCTGGGTGATAAATGTAAAGTATTCTGTGTAAAATTTCTTAATTCTCTACATTTTTTGCATCTTTTTATATATTCTTCGATATCTCGTGAATATCCCGGCCACCATGCTTCTAGTTTTATTGTTTTTTTGTGTGTGGCCGCTACTCTACAGTGTATATCATCTTGATAGTGCATCTATGCGTGGAATTGAATTTCCTTTGACATATTCTATATCATAGTCAAATGCCATTAACTTTATTGCCCACCTTAATATTCTCAATGTTGTAACTTTGGGTAATTCTTTTCTTGAATTCAACATGAATTCCAATGGTCTATGATCACTTCTCAAGAGAATTTTTTTCCAATTAGAAATTGTGTGGCCCTGGTGGTGCACCATACAATGGCCAATGCTTCTTTCTCTATATTTAAATAATTAAATACAATGTTCGTTAGTCTTCTTGATAAATACATTATCGGATGTCTGTGATAATATTCCAGATATCGAATGTTCACTTGCATCTGTGGTAAACGTAATGTTCACTTGCATCTGTGGTAAACGTAATGTTCACTTGCATCTGTGGTAAACGTAATGTTCACTTGCATCTGTGGTAAACGTAATGTTCACTTGCATCTGTGGTAAACGTAATGTTCACTTGCATCTGTGGTAAACGTAATGTTCACTTGCATCTGTGGTAAACGTAATGTTCACTTGCATCTGTGGTAAACGTAATGTTCACTTGCATCTGTGGTAAACGTAATATCCTTTTGGGGATCAAAGATTTTTACTACTGGTTTCTTTGCCATAATTAAGTTCAATCTCTCAAAAGCTTTTTGTTCTTTTTCTGACCAAATAAATTCACCATTCTTTTTTCTTAAATTTGCAAACGGTTCAGTCAGGTCTGTATATTTTGGTAAATATCGCCCGTAGAAATTAATCAATCCCCCAAAAGGTTGAAGTTTTTTTTGTTTGTAGGTATAGATATTTTTAATATTTTTTCTATTAAAGATTGATCTAGTGATATACCTTCTTTTGAAATGGAATACCCTAAAAATTATATATTACTACTATTGTTTATGCATTATTTTTTTCATTGATAGTCATTCCCGCATTTCTTAATTTGTTGAAGACGATGTCAATTTTTTTAATTCAATTTCATTATTTGCTCCTATGCAAATATCGTCTAGGTAACAGATCATATTTTTCATATCTTCTCGTAAAACCTGTTCGATGGCCTTTTGAAATATGGCGCTTGCTGTTTTTATTCCATATGACATTCTTTTCCATTTTAGCAACCCTATTGGCATATTTATCGTTGTTACTTCTTTGAAATTATCATCTATTGAAATTTGGTGGTATGCCATTTTCAAATCTATTTTTTGTAAAAACGCTCATTCCTGCCAGCACATCTAATGCAACCTCCACATTAGGTATAGGATACGAATCCGAGCAAACTTTGTGGTTTACGCCTATTTTATAATCTCCACATATACGTATGTCTCCGTCCGACTTTCTCAAAACTACGATGGGTGATGCTCAATTGCTACCCCCAGGTGAAACATGTTCAATAAGGTCCTGTTCAATTAATTTTTGTAGTTTTGCTACTACTAATCGCAACAAATGTACTGGTAAGAAGAGATAACATTTTCTTTTAATTTTAAACTAGATTTGTAGTTTTTTAATTTTCCGTTTTTTTTCCATTTTTATCTCATTAATTAGTTTAGTAGAATTTATTTTAAGCACATCGTTTCCCAGGAGTCCGTGGTTCTTTTTACAATTTGGACAATTATAGATATTACCTCGAATTTGTCTTTTAACTCTAAGGAACTTTCAAAGTATCCTAAAGTTTTTATGACTGATCCATCGAATTGGCAGAGTTATACACTGCTCTTTCGGAAAGTCAGCTTTCTAATGCGTTCCCAAAAATTTTTTGGTATAAGTGTTACCTCACTGCCGGTATCCATTTGCATATCCAAATCGACATTATTAATTTTGACTTTTAATATATCTTATTTCTTTTGTTCAATTATTTTAACATTTTTATTTTTGTTTTGTTTTTTGGTTTCATTTTCTTCAACTCTTTCAACGTTTTTCTTTTTGAACTTGCATATTGCTTGAAAATGGTTCATTCTTAAGCAATTTTTCCAAATGCTGGCCATTTTTCCCTTTTTATTTCCTGTTCATGCCCACAATACTAACATTTTTTTTTATCATGTATGTATCGGCGACTATTTGTCCGTCGACTTTTATGATCGTTGTATTTCTGTATTAATTCTTGTTGCTGTATAAAGTCAATGCAAGCATTTAAGGACATGTTTCCTATTTGTAGCTGTTCCATTATTTTATTCCTGTGTGACGCATAGCACATACCTTCAATTAATCTTAATTGAATTAAATCTTCTTCGATAGTCTGTTCTTCTTGTCCGAGTTTTTCAAACTCACAATATTTATTCGCATTTCGTAGACGGTGTAGATATTTGATGATGATTGGTTCATCAATTTCTTGTTTCATTGACATAAACTTCGTTCTAACTTTTTCTTAGGTCTCATATTTCTTTTTATGATCCGACTTATTCTTCCGAAAGTCAGGTCTTCTAGGTTCATGGGATACACCATGGTTGAGACTTTCATGATGGCCTCACATCCAGCTGTAGCCAAAAATAAATCTGTTATTTCATTTTCTCCTCCTTGTTGTCTTTTAACTTTTTTAATCCTTGCACTCGCAGCGAAGCATCTTATCCATGTGTCTACGAAGTTGGGATCCTCAAGAAACAATTGGGATCCTATCGGCGACGCCATTGTTGTGAAGTTGTAAATTTACCTATTCAGTTGCTAGTGTACTTTCACTGCTAGCTGTACTTAAGGAGAGGCTTATATAGTAATCTATTTCTATTTATGCTAATTATGCATATCAGTCTAAAAATATAATAGCTAACTGTTTTTTGATAAACACCGTTTGTCAATTTCCGATGTCAAAGCCAAGAAGCCGTCGCCAAGTAGACTCTTTCTAGTTAACTGAAATTTAAATTCTGTCTCTATCACTTTTGCAGATATGGCAAAACTGATTAGAGGAAAAGAAGCAACAGTGTGTTTGAGGGTGGGGCAGTTTCGTATATAAATTTAATGTAAAATGATACCCCATTTTTGGGCCATTATAGTTTTTAGGGCAGTTAACCAATTTTTTTTTACCACTAACCCTAAATTCGAGTGGCAAGTTTGTAAAGCCACACATAATCGCCTAAAAAAGTACCCCCCCCCACGTTGACATTTCCATATATCTCCATTGTCCAACAATTTTAAGACCATTTGATGTACAACATCACAAAGTCATCGACCTTTGTGAAAAATACCGCTTTTTTTAGCAGGAATTAAACAGCTTTTACATTGTCTCTCACATGGTCATCCAATGCGAACATGATTGAAATACATAGAAGTTAAAATAATATCGGCTATGAAAGAGTTTAAAATATCGGGTACAAAATTGCCTTAAAATTGGTGAGAAGAGGAGACAATACAAAACGGAGAATAATCGAAATGAAATTGCTCCAATCAAGAAAGTTTAAACGGCACAGATTTTTTTTTTAAAAGGGGAACAACTCTTCATCTCTTAAATTGGGTGGGAAACACGATTGACTGCTTTTAAAGGAAACCACTCAGATATGCGATAAATTTCAAAGTGGCCAAACAAAATATCAAAGGAAGAACTCCACAGGATAACGAAGTATGGAAATTGGAGTAAAACAATAACAGCTACAATTCGTGGGGCAGGTTATAAGCCTAAATAATACCGCAAAGACAAAGCTCCTTTCCTTCAATAACTACAAGGAACCTTTGCAACCACCGATTGTCATGGCAAATAACACCCTACCTGAGAGTCCATCATTCAAACTCCTCGGCCTAACCTTCACAGGTTATTGGAACAAATACATTGAAGACATTGCCAAGGCTGCCGCAAAGAAGGTTGGCTCCCTCTACTGTGCTAGTAAACTCCTCACACCTGACATTATCCTGTATCTCTACAAAGCCACCATCCGCCCATGCATGGAGTATTGTTGTCACATCTGGGCTGGTGCATCGTCTACTAGTCTCTCCCTCCTTGACAAGGTCCAAAAAAGAATCGCCAACCTAATAGGTCTCTCACTGTCAACCAAGCTCCAGCCTCTGTCCCATCGCCGCAATGTAGCATCCTTGTGCTTGTTTTATAAATACTTCAATGGATTATGCTCCGATGAATTGGCTACTCTGGTGCCCCCTCGACGTAAATTCACTAGACTAACTCGACAATCAACTAAATCTCATTCATTCACTGTGGAGGTCCCCAGATGTCGGAGAGCCTTCTACTCAAATAGCTTCTTTCCTCGTGTTGCTGGCCTCTGGAACTTCCTCCCTGCCCCCGGTTTCCCCAACAGTATAGACATGCAGAAGTTTAAAACTAATGTAAACAGACATCTCGCTGCGCAGATCCCAATCTAGGTTGACCGTCCCCTATCTTCTCCCCTTTTCTTTTTTCTCAGTAGCCCCTTACGTCTACAGTGGCGGCTGCCTTGTTTGGGGTGAACTATGTTAAAAAATGAAAAAAAAATGAAGATACTCCAGTATTGCACTAAAAGAAGCTAATATGAAAAGGGATTGACCGAAAGTAACGTGGTTTAATGAGTTGAATTGTGGTAGCTTTGTTATCTATACCAAACACATACAATCTTCTGTAATGCTTAGTAGTGTGAGAGATACAGAGAGGACACCCATGTAATTTTTAAAGGCGGGAAAATATGAAAAAGAAAATAACACTTTATTCGGCTCTTTTAAAGGGGGGCAACTCTTAATCTCTAACCGTCGTGGATAATAAGTTGAGATAAGTTATCTCCCTTATAATCACAAGTATATAAAAAAAAAACTTTTAGAGTTGTCATATCAAGGGAAACAACTTATATCAACATATTTTTAGATTTTTTTATTTTTGCTCCAATTAATTTTGACAATATTTTTTTCAATAATATTTTTTATTTGTTTATTAGTATTATTTCATTGTTACTTAACATGAAAAAATATTTGTTAAAATCAATTGATAAATTCCCCATAATTTGAGGTGAGAAAAGTTATGACATTTTCTATTGACATCCATCTATATTATTTAAAGTGAATATATGGTCCAGAATATAAAGCCAATGACATTGCATTTTATGTATTTCAAAATAGAAAAAGCATAATAAATATTTATTCGTTTCAGTTAACATTTGCTTGCGTTTGAAAGATAAAAGCCTAAAGCTAATCGCTAAAAAAAAATTTATTTATGCATGAAAATAAATTATAAAATGAAATCTGTTCTCGCGTCGCCCAAAAAACACAAACATTCGGTGAAATTTGACATTTGAAGAACTTCATTTTAAAAAATCTCTTGAGAGATAAATATCAGTTTTCTAGAACTATTTCAAAGATAATTATTAAATTAAAGTCTTAAGACACTGAATAAAAAAATGTACCTACTTTTTACTAAAACTTGCATAATTATCCAAAAGGTGTCAGAGTAAACGTGTAAAAAAAAAAAATAATCTAAAAATAAAAATAAATTAACATAGAAGAATTTATTTATCTCCCTCCCACCGCGGGAAGATGTGACACAAGGTCGGAAGGTAAGGATTGAAAAGCCAGCGTCCAAGAGGCAGAGAACTCTGGCCTACAAAAAACTGTCTCAGTAAGGGCGCCTCAGGCGATTAGCAATAAACGGCGATAAGGTAAAGCCTAGGAGGGTGAACCTCCTAGAACTGCACAGGACCATACCTTAGCCAGACAGATATTAAGGCCACTCAGCAATGGCTTAAACTGAAATACAGAATAAGCTTTATTAAAATCAGTTGTCTCCCTTGATATTTTTTTTTTGTTCTTCTCCCACTGCGAAGCGTTTTTTGATGTAAGGAATATTTTTAATGACATGTATAACTCTGAACTGTCATCACAAGACAAACCTGAAAAATACATTGGAAATTGCATAACTTTAGAAGTCAAACAACAACAAAAAATTAATGGGATAAAAAAAGTTAATATAAAGTTAAGTATGTGTATATATATTTGCATGTACAGGATTCACTCCTAAACTAATTAACCGATCATTATGACTTTTGAAACACAGCTGCTAGGCATAAGGGGCCATAATGTGGGCTTTATTTAATTTAATTTCCTTATTTCCAAAGGAGCTAAAAAGAGGATGGAAGCCTACGTGAAAATTCAGATACTTCTGATTTTTGTGAAATTTTGACAATAGATATTAGACATCAATTAATAAATATTCCCCAAATTTTAATTTCTTTGAAGTATTTTAAAGGGTTTTAGGGGGAATAATATGGGTACAACCCCAATATGAAAATTCATATATATCAGATTTGCATTAAATTTGATCCGTAGTAAGCAAAGTTCCCTGAACTTCAATTTCTTCTTACGACCCTTTTATATTTAAACCTTAAATTTAAGAGATTTTTTTTAATCAAAATTAGAATAAGAATTCTAGACATAAGGTTTAGTATCATTAGATCTTGAGTTTAATCTTTGCAAGGGGACATAAAAGTGTTCGGGGAAATAATTTTACCTATCCTGGGACGGTTATTCATTTTAGTTATTTATGAATGAATAAAAAATATTGAATACCTCATTGTAGCCGACAAAGCAATTTATTATTTGCTGCCCACTCATGGGTTAAGCTCTCTTGTAAAAGCGGTAATGGTTGTCACATGGGATCAAAGAATTACTCTTTGTAATAGAATTCAGTTTTCTCGGTAGCTGGTAATGTAAACAAATATAAAAATATAATTTCTTTTACTTTCGTGGCGAAGAAGATAGCCTGCTGGTAAGATCTCTCTCTGGGTTTCAAATCTCACTTTGAAACTCTTCCCATAGCTAGCCACACTGAACAGCGGTGATACGGCAGAACAGCTGGATGTGGATGACTATATTTATATTTTAAAAAAAATGTCATTTATACTGGAAAAACACACATATATATTCAACATTAATAATACAATGAAAGCTAAAAAAAAAAATTTATATAGGCCACCCACATCTTAAGTAATCTTCTGCCCATTTCACTCATTGTTTCTGATCCTCTCATGGTGGCCATCATCGTCCAACTTCTTCTTCTTCTTCTTCTTTCGTTTGCTTTATAGCATCTCACTGTTAGATCACCAGCTCGGTTGAGAAAAGCCATGCTAATGTTTTGTTGTCTAGCACAGCTATGCCGGCTTCGCCGTTGGGTGGTCGATGTTTAAGGCATGACTCGATGATGTGGTCTGCTGTCTGTTCAGAGTGACCACAGTCGCAGACAGCCGAGTCCCTGAGTTCCCATCCTTTCATGGTCACGGCGAAACGGCCGACACCTGTCCTGAGGCAGTTGAGCATTAGTGTCAGCCGTTTCGCCACGACCATGAAAGGATGGGGACTCAGGGACTCGGCTGTCTGCGACTGCGGTCACTCTGAACAGACAGTAGACCACATCATCGAGTCCAACTGACGATCTCTAACTCTTATCCTCGAGTCGTCCATGGCCTTAATAAGTGATGAACTATCAGTAAAAAGAAAAGAGGAAGAGTAAGAGTCTATCTCGAAATTTATGGCAAACAACGATGAAGAAATCAATACGTAGATGTGATGAAAACTAAATACAGTTACATGCTACACATGTAGCGGGCATAAAGATAGACCTATTTTCTCCCTTCTTAAAAATGTCCCCATTGAGTGAGCGGGTCACACACTGGCTAATCAGCCTGCAGGATGCATGGGTTCCTTCTGTCGGCTGAGGAACTACTTCAGCCCCTATCGGAAGTACCGGCCGTCACCAGAGAGACCCCGGCAAGCAACGAAGAAACACTTCTTCCACTCTCTCTCCTGCCCCTGTCCACTGGAAGCTCACAGCAACTACTATCTTCACCTGAAGATAGTTGCTGACAGACTTCCTACTTTCCTCTTCCTCTCTCGGACACTGTCCAACTTTCTTCCACCTATACCAAACGATATAGGTAATCTTTGTGAATAAATCCTTTTCGTTGTTGTTATAAAGAGGTTTTGTATATTCTTTTCGTGTCGTAAACCTAAGATAGGGACAACGTCGCCTTTTTTACACACAATGTCAAAAAATACACAATACAACAGATATTTACGTGTTACATCGAGGTAATACAGCTATACATTAAATGTATGAAACAGATAATAACGGAGACGAAAACAGATAGTGGCATAAAAGATAATAAACATACAGTTACATGGTACACTATATATATATATATATATATATTTATATTGTGTGTATTTAGGCAAACATTATTAAATAACACGGAGTGGTTTTGTTTGATGCGACTTTTTTTTTTTTTTCAATTTTCCGAATTGTCCATCTAATGTTTCGGTCAAATTGATGTAAATATGATCCATGGGTTTCTTGTTCCATTTTTTTTTCTTTTTTGCAAGTACTTTCGATTTGAATCGTCAAATCATCCTCAGGCGGTATTAGTTTTAGTGTCTTTACAAATTATGACTTTACTGTTGTGCTCATTTTTGAATATATATACACACATATATATATATATATACACACACACACAAACAAAAATTGACATATATATACATATATATATATATACATACATATACACACACAAACAAAAATTGACATATATATACATATATACATATATATATATATATAGTTGAACACTGTTGCTGACAGCCTTCTATATGTGTCCCCTTACTCAGAACTAAATAGATCTTAATTCTCTTCTATGTTGTTGGTTTAGTAGTTGTATCATTCTAAGCGTTCCAACAAAAGTTAAAATGCTGACTTGGGTCTGAGGGTTCGAATCGTGTGACCGGCAGAGCAATCACACTGATGATTTCGGGTAAAAAGGATGAAACACATGTGTCTATTGATAAGAATTTAATAATATTTATATATATATATATATATATATATATATATATTTAATTTTTGTTTGTGTGTTATAGAAATTGATATGTTAACAGTTAGAGCATTCAAATAACTTTTAAGGAGAGTTACATTTTTCAGAGAATCTAAAGACACCATTGAAATTTTCCTTCGATTCCACCTGGGATCACTAGGGACAATTATCGGTTAAGTCCATAAAATAACTGAAATATATTAGAACGCAAAGAAAAGAAATTCATTTTTTTTTAAATAGATTTTCTTCGTTTCATAAAAAAAAATACATAATTAAAGAAAGAATATCTCAGTGAAGAATGTATTTTTAAAATGGTTAAAATATCGAAATAATTATTTTATTAGTATTTTTAAGATCTAACATAATTCGATTAAAAAAAAATAATTCGAATTCGTTTTGATTTCTTAAAGCCATTTGCCATTTTTAAGCTCTCCGTAAAAAAAGCAGCGTCAACAAGTAGTTTTTTAAGAACACCACCACGCTAATGTTTTTTTAATACTTGACCTCATATTGCTAATCTTATTTTTAACTTTTCTTTCAAGGCAAAAATTGTAAACATGACTATATTTAAAATATTTTTTTACTACGGTAGTTTGGTAGTTTTGTTTTACGGCATATCAACCCTTTTTGGGTTATTTAATGCCGAATCTGGTCATTATAGTAAAAGTTTTTATGCTTCAAGTTCTAAAAATAAAATAAAAAAGGGAAGGGAGAAAGGGAGAGGGGCTGTTGTTTTTGTTTTTGGTTTTGTAGAACATAATTAAGTTTTACAAAAAAAAAAAAAATAAATAAAAAAAAACAAAAAAAAAAACGTCAATGTAGGTGAATTTCGTCTCAGAGAGCCACAGGGCAGCCTGATCTGGTATCACCAGTTTTTTTACTACGAAACCTTCCATCTATGATATGATGGAGTGACGTACAGGTGTATTCGTCTTCATTATAATTAAAGTTTGTTTGTCCATCTGACGACTTATAAATGAAATTAACAGATGGCAGATAGAAATCCCTTTTATTTTGGCTGTGCTGAAAAGGAATTAAAAACAGCTAGGAGTCAATCTTTACAAAAAGAGGTGCCAGCATGCTCTCAAGCTCTAACTGATTGAAAGCAGGAAATGGCCACAATGTGTAGGCACCGTAAGAAGTCCAATAAACTGTATTCTTATGCCAAGACATTTGATTTACCAATGAACCAATTATCAGGGCTTAACAGAAAGGAGGACACTTCCTTATGTTGCAGCCGAGGAGCAGAGGGTTTATTTTTTTCCAGCAGTGGGGAGGCAAGCAAATAAGGACTTAATTGAAAATAATTTTGGAAAAGTTATTTTAAAGTACATATGGAGCGGGGAAAGTAGCGGCTCCTGTTTTTTTTAATGAGCGGGAGCCACTCCCAAACTAGTGAATCAGGTGAATCCCTGCCAATTTAATCAGTAATGCCTGTCTATTTACATCAACAGAAAATAGTACACCAAAATATGTGACTGATACATTACCTTAGGCTTATAGACGATAAAGTTTAAAAGAAAAATAAGTTGTAGCCAACATTGTTCAAAAAGGGAAAAATTGATTGTTGAATTCGTGTAAATGCTTGTTTTGCTAAAGAGAAAAAAAGGGGGAAGAATAGAAAAAGGTAAAAATAAACTAAGCAGCAAAAATACATATTCAATTCACAGAAAAAATCGTCAAAATTGTATTCTTTTAGAAAAATTGGGCGAAGAGGAAATGGTTGCGTATTCAGTCACGTCAGGGTCACCATTATAAAGAAGGGGGACGTTGTCCCTATCTTAGGTTTCAGACACGAAATGAAATAACAAAGCCTCTTTATAACAACAACGAAAAAGGTTTATTCAAAAATGTTACCTATACCGTTTGGTATAGGTAGAAAGAAAGTTGAACAGTGTCCGAGAGAGGAAAAGGAAATTAAGAGTTCTTAGAGCTGCCTGAGGTCTGTCAGCAACTATCTTCAGGGGAAGATAGTATTTTCCGTGAGTGTCCAGTAGACAGGGTCAAGAGAAAGAGTGGAAGAAGTGTTTCCTTGTTGCTTGCCGGAGTCTCTCTGGTGACCGCCTGTGATTCCGAAAGGGACTGAAGTAGTTATTCAGCCGACAGAAGGAATCCATGCGCCCTGCAGGCTAATTGGTCAGTGTGTGACCAGCTCACTCTATGGGGACATTTTTCAGAGGGAGAAAATAGGTTTGTTTATGACCGCTACATTCTCACGCCAAGATATCTAATTGGCTGATGGGCCAATTACCTTGTGTTACCTGTCTATTTATATCAAGAGAAAATACTACATCAAAATATGTGACTTCTACAATATCTTCACATGGACAGCACCAGGTAAATAGCGCTAGTATATATATATATATATATATATATATATATATAGTAATCCAGGTAGAGTAAAAATCCACAGGGTAGAAATCCAAAGGAAATCAAACCGAGATCAATAACATCGACATGCCAGTGTAGCAGACCTTGTACATGTTCGAATAAAAGCATTCACTATATATATATATATATATATATATATATATATATAGAGAGAGAGAGAGAGAGAGAGAGAGAGAGAAAATAAAATATTGAAAAAATGAAAAAATGTAAAGTTACATACTTTACAAGTTTTTTTATAATCATCAGGTGTTTAAACAAAGAATATAATAAAATATGAGAATGACCTTTAATCCATAGATTTTCAAAGAATTACTCTTATCCTCAAAATGAAAAAAAAAAACCAATAAATCACTAATTATTGGTAAGTATTAATTTGAAAATTTACAACACAATTTTAAATTATGATTAAAGCAAAAATAGTTCAAAGAATGTTTCAATAATGAACAGAAAGTCATCGTAGTCGTGAAAATTCGATTAGAGCATTGTGTTGTATAGTGGAGGGTAATAGATTCCAATAAAATTCAGGAACAAATTAAAACGAATATATATATATATGATAATTTTATTTACACAGACATGTACAAAATCTGCGACACTGGCATGTCGATGTTATCGATCAACAGTTACTATAAACTGAGATCTCATCAGGTAGAGTTAGAATCCGATCTTAACCTCAGATCATATTTGGAGAGAATGAAGTGGAGGGATAGAGAAAGAGAAGAAGAAGGAAAGAAATTTAACATTTCAAAAATTAAGGCCGTCTGTGTAAATAAAATTATCATATATAAAGATCTGTGTAGATAAAATTATCATATATAAAGCTCTATTTTGATATTGAGCACTTTTTATAAACCCGGTTAAAATTCTCTGGATTACCACCCTGTGGATATTTTTCACCTGGATTATTACCATTATTATATATATATATATATAGATAGATTAAAAAGTTCATACTTTTTTTGAAGCATCCAAATGAAATTTAGTAATATGGGGTGAGGTAAATAAATACCATCGAAGCATGTTAAGGATGCGATATTAATTTTATTTTAAAAGAAAAGAAAATCGAAACCGATTTTTTTTTTTTATAAACTTTCATTTTTAGTTTATAGTATACAGATAATTTCGCCAAGTAAAATTGGCCTCATCAGTGTGTTTGTAGATCCGATCTTATTGGATTGCCAGCCTATGTTGGTGTGATGGGATGTTTTTATATTGTTATATATATATATATATATATATATATAACAACCTTCTAAAATGATAACACTGACAATTTTAACATGGGAAGAATCTAATTTATTTGTTACAAAGTCGATTATTTACAGTCAGCTAATTATTTCAGCAGAGAATAAATAGTTTGATAAAAGGTTTTGATTTGGGTCGGACATTTTTTCGGTTTTTTTTTTCTTTCATTTAACTTTCATTCTTTCTTCTCCTTCACCATTTTTAGATGGGATCATGGACAAAGACATATATAAATATGAGAATCAAGAGAAAGGAGACATCAGATATTTAAGGTAAACAAAAAAGGGGTGTTATCGAATTTTTTTGACTGGATAAATTTTGTTTTGGTTAATCTCCGTGTTGTATTGTCTCCTCTTACCGATGTTAGGGTAATTTTGTACCCGATATTTTTTAAACTCTTCCAGAGCCGATATGTTTTTTTTATTCATATTTATTCATTGTAACCATGTTCTTTCTTTCTCCTCAATAAATAAATTTTTTAAACATTCAAATAAATTATTTTTCACTAATAAAATATGTTTCAAATCATTTGTTACAGTCTTTTAACCTAAGGCGACTGGAAACCACTCGTACTTAGCATTAGTGGTAAAAAAAAACCTTGCTAAAATAACCAGGAAATTGGGATCATTTTATATTAAATTTATATACGAAACTGATCTCCTACTATAAATTCTAAAATAATTGTTTTCTTTTTTTTTTTACTTCTTCTTTCCACCAAGAATTTCATGGTGCTCACACGTAATTGTCTAAAAAAAAAAAAAAAAAAAGTAGAATCTCATTTTTATTTTTTTTTACAAATTAGTTTTAATTTACAAATGTACCAAAAACGAAAAATATCTTTTACGTTTTTTAAGGTAAAGAAAATAACGTAACACCATAGGAATAGGTGATACAAAACCCCAAATTAACCGAAACAAAATTGCTCCAGTCAAGAAAGTTCAAAAGTCCTCACCCCAAAAAAAGAAACAGAATTAGAGGAACGAATAATAAAAATAAAAACAAAGTACAAATTTAAAGTAAAACCAGTTAACATGACAGCCATTTCTTTCTTCACATTTGCTCTGTAAAACTGGTCCATAAAATTGCAGATTTGACATCATTTGCTTTGCTATATTATTACATGAGGGAGTTAATATGAAATAAAAATCTCAGAGAAAATGGAAAATTAGTTTATGGAATAAGGATACATGCTAGTTTATCTTCCACACTTCACTGTATAAAATGTTGAGTTCCGTTTAATAAAGCTCATTTTATCAAATGAATATGGTTGAATGAATCAACCGAAATATCTTGGTCTAGCTTTAATGATGTGTTTGTGTCCTTATTTCTACTAGCATGTTCCAATATGCTTAGCTACTATTCCATAAACCAATTTTTTATATTATTACATGGAAAGTTAAGCAAAAGAAACTATTTAGACAAAATATTTTTGAGACCATTGTAACTTTTTCAAAATCCTTTACAAGACAGTGCCAACATTTAAATTATTTTTTTTTTTAAGATTGCAATATATCCTGGTTTGAAGAAAAAAAGGAAATTCAAGTATTAATGCCATAATAAGTGTGCATGTATTTATTTAAAATCATTAATCAGATGATTTGTAAAAAAGGAAAAAGAAAACTGGGGTGATACTTGCGGATTGTAGGTTCAGCCTTCAGAGGAAATACGATCAACAGGAGCCAGAATGAGCAAATGGTATTTATGGTCAGGTGTGATGGTGGGAGGATTGTAGGAGGGTGTTACGAAACTTAAATATTCAGGTTCTTTTGCCATTTTTACACTTTTTTTTTCTTTTCCCAGTAGAGACCAGACTGTTGGATTGCACTCCATTAAAGAAATTTGCTCTTTTCATTATTAGATTTTCTTACCAGACCTTGTGGGGGTTCACTAAAAGAGCTTTTTTTTTCAGCTGCCTATCGTCCATTTTTTTTTCTTTCTTTTTTTAACAGATTCAAAGAAATTAGGCCATGGACAAGAATTTTAATAACCTGTAGTAATAATAGTAATAATTAAGGCCATGCAACCAAAGTAAGTGAATTGTGTCCCCCCCCCCCCTCCGGGCAGGACGTTTTATATACAGTGTGTTTAAAAAATTGTCTGCCTCTGAAATATCTATATTTAAATATATATGTTTATACATTATGTGAAGTTGAAGTTTGGTTACAGGTTCGATCCGAAAGGAAATCTCGGTTTAATATCAAATTATATTGAGATATAAATATATATCAAACGTCATATTTACGATTTGAGAACTCAATGTATATTAAACACAGAGCAAATATTTATTTTATTAATAAAACTGTAACTAAACTTTAACTCCACATAATGTATAAACATATATATTTAAATATAGATATTTCAGAGGCAGACAATTTAAAAAAATTGTTATATAAAACGTCATGCCCGGAGGGGAGAGGGCACAATTCACTTACTTTGGTTGCATTGCCCTAAAGCCTGCCTTAATTATTACTACAAAACTTAACACATTCCAGACAATAATTTCTTTTCGGCCATAACTGTCCGGATTCAGGTCTGGAATTCCAGACCTGAATGAGGCCAATTAAGGCTGAAATAAAAGTATTGTCTGGAATGCGTTAAGTTTTGTTATCCCTTATCCATAAATATATTTAGATTGAATAACGTTTCAAATCGCAATTAAAATTTTTTTTAGCTATGTTTTTTTTTACATGCCTCTCTTTGTGCCCACTCATAAAATTCTGTAAAAAATATAAATCGAACCCTGCACACTCTAAAGCCACCCTTGATAATAATTCACTAAAAAAAACAAAAAAAACAGTCATGTCCAAGATATTTAACAAATATCTCATCGATTTTTGACTTATAGTCAATGAGTTCAACTGAGAGAAATTTGAAAGGGAAACAAAAAAAAAACAGATGAAGAAAATAAAATCAATATTTGATGGGCATATTTGATTCATTTATTTTTACTTACTGTTTTTTTTAAGAAGTTTTGTTTGGAGGAGATTGTCCTATTTGCTTATATATATGGAATAGTTTTGTCGGTATTATCAGTAATTAATTAAAGTGATAATAACAAAAAAAAATCACAAAAAATTGAAACCATGTTCATTAATGTTCAAAGGACGTGCGCCCCCCTCCCCTCCTGCAAGATAAATAATTTCTTTCAACAAATTATTTATTTCAAATTCTCCTCCGTCGCCTCCACAACAATCGACAAGTTTGTTTTTTTAACTTAGCTAATTATTTTATAAACCTAATTTTTTAAGTGTAGTTTTCCCTAAAATAGCAGCATTCATTATAACTAAACGCTTTAAAAAATATTGCTTGGTTTTTTTATTTCAGCATTTAATTTTCGTAGTTTTAAATTTTCCGTGAAAAATAAATAACAACAAACTTATTGTTTAATGTTTTGTTTGCAAACCACCGTTTCACTATTCTGTTTAAATTAGGAAAAAAAAAAAAAAAAAAGATTCATAGTATAATTGTAGATTAACATCCTCTGTTAAATCACCCCACCTTCCACAAAACAAAATATAGATTCTTCCGGGAATCTTTTACGAGACTCAGCAGAGTAAAAACGCAAAAAAAACAAATTACAACAAATAAAAGTAACTGTAAGCTGTAAAAGTTAGTTTCAAACTTGCATGTGCTATTTGTTTGTATTTTTAGACCGTTACAACCGCTATTTATTAGAAATCAATAGTTTTATCACCGTCGGTTGGGAAAAACATGGTCGCTTTTGGGGGGGTATTTGGTAAAGGAGCATGTGAATCGCCATCTTGAATTTTGTGCAAGCCTTTGGGAAAAAAACAATACATTTTTTTTTTTTTACATCTAATAAAAACCCATTTATAATACGTAAAAATAAAAACAAATTACATAGGTAAATAGAAAAATATCTATTCTCGTCGTAGGTCAACTTCACTTGTTGCAAATTTATGTTTTTAAACCCTTTCTCGTTCTTTTTTTGGACCCCGTTCGCGCCTTTGCTGAGTCTCGTAACATATACCCATTCTTCCTTTTAAGGCGATTACGTATGGACACCCTTAAAAACTTGGCAGAAAGATGAAAAAAAACTCTTATTTTAGAATTTAGAGTAGAGATCAGATTCGTATATACATTTAATTTAAAATGATACCCTCACTTTCGGACCATTCAAGCGTTTTAGGGCATTTAACTAAATTCTTTTTATTTTGCTATGGGAACTAAATCCGTTGCGTTTTTTTTGGGGGGGGAGGGATGGGTCTATTTTATGTGTAGTTTTGTGACCTTGCCATTTGAACTTAGGGTTAGTGGTTAAAATATTTTTAATAATTTTCCTTAAAAGTTAGAATGGTTCAGAGATGACGCATCATTTTACGTTAAATACATATGTATATATGAAGCTGATAGCCCACTCTAAATTCTAAAATAATTGTTTATATTTCGTATTTCCGTTTTCCATAATGTTAAATATCCTATTTTTAAGGCGTAAATAAAAATGTTAAAAGTTTGTGTATTATTGTAGATTGACACCCTCAGCCCCCCATGAAATTCTACTTTTTAGGCGATTACGTGTGAATAACCTGAAAAACTTGATGATGATGATGATGATGCCTAACATTTGTTATGAAAAATATATATACCTATTCTAATGTTTCTAAATTACAAAAAATATTCTTTTTTTAGTATTTATTAATTTTTTTTCTGTCTTTAATAATAAAAACGAAAAGCACAAAGTAACGATTTCGAATTACTCAGTAATATGAAATTGTTTTATTTGATCAATCGACGTTCCAGTCTTTCATTTATGCATTTCATTATATAACCAGTTTTTAATGGGAAATTCATTTTCATTTTTATGCTGAAACAAAATAAAATTCCTCGACTTTGAATATCTTAAAGTCCATATCAATTAACCTCTTTTTTTCTAATAAATAAAATTTGACTATGTTTATGCACAGCAAATCCCCCAACATTAGAATATATCAAATAACACTATGACAATCATATTTTTGTTGTTTTCCTCCAAATTACCAAAATGTCAAATGGAAATTATTTATTTTGTTCTGTAAAGAAAACCATTGTTACAGTAATCGCTGCCGGAGGCCGGATTGTTTTTCTGTAGCATGTATATATATATATATATATATATATATATATATATATATATATATATCCATTGATAGTATTATTCTAAAATTCGAGTGCCAGATTAATTGATGACTTTATTTGTTTTCGAAAACGAGGCTTGTCTTCTCAAATCAATATGGGGGATTTGTCAACAAATGAGTACAGCTATGCTTATCCATTATCGACGTATGTATTGTAAATTGTGTGTATATGAAACAATTTTTTTCTTTTTTTGTCCTCAATATTCTTTTTGGACTGTAATATCCAAACCCTGTTTGATTGCATAGCCACTGAAGAGGAAACGACTGTTGAAATAAAGACTTTACTTTTAGTCCTGTTGGAATAGTAGAGAAAATATGTTCATAAGTTTTCAAATAACTTGGCTCAGAAGAGACAAATAAATTTTGGAGGAGAAACATGAAACAAGGTATGGTTTCATTGGTAGTGTCGGAATCAATCACACGCTTGTAAGATAATTACGAACTAAAAGATTATGTCACATAAGGATTCTTACCCTTTATTCCACACTTGAAGAGGGTCAGGGTAATTTTCTAGTTTTGTGTCATATTAACAATTTTGCATTCAGAGTTTTTTGTTTGTTAAACATTTTCGATAGATAATCTGCCAGATAGTAGATTTTGATGGCACCATTAAACCACACATTTCAAAGAGTAAATTGTTTTTCTATTCATCATATTCGCTTAACGGCTGTTTTACATGCTGGCATGCGTTGGACGGCTTTTAGAAATTAACGTCTAAACTAACCTATCTCTGTACAGGTCTTTATTTATTCCTTCTTTTTCTCAAGTCGAAGTCTATTCTCATCACTTCTTCCCATGTTTTCCTGTGAACTGATCTTTCTTCCTCAACTGTTCTACATCTATTAACCGAAACATTCTCATCCATTCTTGTCACATGACCATACCATCAAAGTCGCTTCTTCTGCACACATCTCCCTATACTGTCCAGATTTACTCTTTTTCTGAGGTCATTAGATCTAAGCCTGTTTTAATGCTCACATTACAAATTCATCGTATCACTCTCATATCACTTTGAACTGATTGTTACTCAACGCCTTTATCCGTTGCGCCACAGGTCCATGTTCTAAGTGACTATTTTTATGGTTGCTGATGGTTCAATCCCCACTACAGGCAATACTAAGAAAAAAAAAAAAAAATTGACTTAACACTTTTACCCGGTCATGGCTGATGGAACAAGAGCAATCTACCCCCTTTATGGATTGAATAAAGAGTTCAGTTCGAAATTCCGTATAGATTCTAGAGTTCGACAAGATATACCTGAAGAAAGTATGAGGAACTTCCAAGATGAAAATAGTAGTCCGAATAATACAAATAATACGAGTCAGTTATGTTTATCTAAACCAAGAAAAGACAGCTGCGAAACTAACTTTTGTTTTGTAAGAAAGCTTAATTGACTAAGTATATTTTTTTAAGAAAAAAGATTTTCTCTTACCTTTTATCTTTGAATAATTTTCTTTCAGGTTAAGGTTGGGGTTAGAGTTTACCATTTACCATCACAACTAAGGAGATAACCTTGTGGGGGAACTGGTGACCCGAACGGAACTGTAAAAAATTATGAGCTTGACTAAGCTACACTCTTTCTTTCTCCGTTCGTTTAGCTACCCTTTTCGTTTTGCTGTCCCTGAAGGATTTCACATAAAGGTGCCAAACTAAATATTTTCGACCAATGAAAATGATTTCCAACCAAAATCACAAGACGACAGATCGAGTCAGAAGACAGAATACGGCATGACACTACACTCACGCCCCCCCTACCCTTCAGCAAGAGGAGGCAAAATGAATACTCACCTTCCGCTCAATGAATCTTGAACTCGCACACACATATTCACACACTGACAAAGGCCGCATAGGCAAAATAAATACTCAACTCACTCACACCCTCGATGTAAATACACTAGACCAAATCGACAATCAGCTAAATCCCATCCATTCACTGTGGAGGTCCCCAGATGCAGAAGAGCCTTCTACTTCAATAGCTTCTTTCTTCGTGCTGTCGGCCTCTCGAAACTCCTTCCCTGCTCCCCGACATGCAGAGGTTTAAAACTAATGTAAACAGACATCTCACTACACAGCTCCCAACTTAGGATGACACCCTAAACCTACACCCTAATTCTCAGTAGCCCCTTACGTTTACAGTGGCGGCCTGCCTTGTTTGAGGTGAATTATGTTTAAAAAAAAGGCCCCAAAAAACACAAGTTCTCACATATTAACACTGACAAAACAAAGGTAATCCCAGATGTACAAAATGCCATACTGTCTATTACTCACACATGTATATTCACACTAACACGAGAAAATTAACTTTTCTGAAAGATTAATTACTGACTACAAATATCTTCACATTACTCTAAATTTATTGATAAATTTATTAATAAATTTATTGATAAATTTATCAATAAATTTATTGATAAATTTATTGATAAATTTATTAATAAATTTATTGATAAATAAATTTGTTTTGTTTTGTTAACCAGGTTTTAATCTTTTATTGACAACACCTTGTTGATAGATCTTGCACTTGCTTAATGGTGACCCTTATCATTTATAATATGACAAATAAAGGATAAAATAAATCTGACTGAATGAGATAAAATGGAAAAAGGAAGATCTAAAACTCAAGAATACATCTAAACGTTTCGTTCAACTATTATGAAGGCTTTATCAAGAGTGACAAGTTAAAAAAGTGTCAAAAGACGAGAAGACTTGTAATTTAGTGGTATGTCAAGGGAATATATATATATATATATATATATATATATAATTCTGAGCACAATAAATTTAAATATGTTGGGGGAAGAAGGTAAAGAAATATGTAAAAACATATATATATATATATATATATATATATATATAACAATATTCATAAATATTAAATTATTTAGACCTACATACGACGTTGTTTCAAGCTTATGCTCATCAGTGTAGGGAAGCAATAATTTCAGACTGTCACAAGGCACGAACTCGGTTCACAGAGTCAACACAGACTCCGCACGCTTTCACTCTATCCTCAAGGCAATGGGAAATTATGACGTGATACAGGAGAAATTAGGTTATATTTATACCAAATACAGTGGGCCGTAAACAGCAGACATTCTAAAGGGTTCAATGAACTATATATATATATATATATATATATATATGTGTGTGTGTGTTTATAAAAAATATATTTTTTAAGCGTATACTCCTTATAATATCCGAAATATTTCCAATTGTAAGCTCAATGAAGTTGTGTTACAAGATTCAGAGCATATATACCTAATTTTCTGCATTCCAATGACCATGGGAAATCAATCCAAAACCATAAGTTTCATTAGTTCTTACAATCTCTTTATTTCCGTATTTCGATGAAATTTTATTTTTCTTCCTTCAAAAATAATTTTTTCAAATTTAATATTCATTTTTCTTACACGTGTTTCATGGCAAATCTGGACGAATATATTTGTTGTCCAACCTTGTCAATCATCAGAGAGTAGTAAGAGCTATTTTGAAGCAGGATTTATCTGTCCTTGGCGAGAGAGGTTGAGGCAAGATTTATCTGCCCTTGACAGATCACATGATCTTTACGGAGAGGAAAATTCAAAATGGAGTATGCTACAGAATTCGGCTTAGCTACAGACAATTAATTCCTCCTCATTCATAGTAATTCCTCAGTTGTAAAATTGTTAAATAAATCATTGTATATTGTTGATCTACATAGAATCGTTTTCATCCATTCATTTCTTCATATTTGTCTCAGCACCCAACCTCTTCTTCACAATTTTATCATCTATTATACTAAAGCCGAGTTAATCAACGTTTGTTTCTCAGGTTTTTCTTATACATTTTAATAACACACAATACACACTAAAATATTCCTTGGTTTTGGGATTGAGTTAAGTTTGAAAAAAACTTCCATTTTAATTGTTCTAATAACTCACAATTTGAAATTAACTCACCAAGTGATGCATCTTTTAGCAAGTTTCTATCTATCACTTTCTCTGACAACATGCTTGCCTTCACACTGATCTTATTGTATCTGCTCTTTACAGATTTCATGTTCATAAAACACATGGAAAAATTCAAAGATGCATGTTAGATCAGGCACGCCCTAGCTACAGACAATCGATCATCATCATAGTTATTTCATTCAGTTGTGAAATTGTTAATAAATCATTTTATATTGTTGATCTCCATAGAATCGTTTTCATCCATTTATTTCTTCATATTTCTGTCTCACTATTGACACACCCATCATAACAGTTAACGTTCTTTGTAAAAGAATTACTTTGTAGAAAACAGGTGGAGTACTTATATTTTTTTCAGACAATCTTACTTTCTTCAGGAATTAAAAATGGAAAAGGTGATGCTTGGGAGGATAGTATCATGATGAACGAAAATATACTACATTGTCACCCCCCACCAAAAAAAAAAAGAGGATATAATACCTGGGAGGATGGTTTCATGCTAACAGAACAGATATTACACAACCCCCACCACATTGAATCGAGCATTGAAAGATAGTACAATAAATAATACATTAATAGAAGTAATAAACCCTGTGTATCGCTTTATTGCAGGTCAATATTTTTTAAATTTTGAAATTGCTATGAAACACAGAGAAGTGAAATTTGGTACACTGGAAGAGCATAACAAGGTGCCTTATTTCCCTGATTTTTGTGGAATTTGAACAAATATTTTGAAAATTATGCTAATTTTTCTATTTTCTGTTAATTTAAAGTGTGTATCACTTTATTGCAGGTCTCCCAAAATGCCTAGAAAGGGTCGATTGACAGCTAGTGAAAAGGAACGTGTTGTTGCAGGCCTTGCAGAAGGTTTATCTCTCGTAGATCTAGCCAAGGAGCTTGGAAAAGATCGAAGAACATTGTCTTCATTCGTTGAAAATCCAAACATCAAACCAAGGAAGGACAAAAACACAAGAAAGTCAGTTTCTGCTCGTGATGTTAGAAAGATTCGCCGTCAACTTATCAAGCAGCCGGGCAGCAACAGTGCTGCTATATTTGACAAGGCTGGAATATCTTCCTTGTCCAGAAAGACACGCTGCAATGTCTTAAACGAAATTGCAAGAAGCATTAAGCCCATAGCAAGACCGGTTTTAAACCAAACTCATAAGGAAAAACGTTTGGCTTGGGCTCAGAAATACATGAAAACCAGCTTTGAAAATGTTCTTTTCACCGATGAGGCCAGAGCAACCCTTGATGGACCAGATGGGTGGGCCAAAGTTTGGAGTCCTCTTGGATTCCCTACCCCTCATCGATTCCGTCGTCAACAGGGAGGTGGAGGTGTCATGTTTTGGGCTGGAATAATCTGCGATGAACTAATTGGACCATTTCGAGTGCCAGAAGGTGTCAAACTGACAAGCCAGTCTTATATTTTATTTTTAAATGAGCATTTGTCACCATGGCTTGATGACCTTCCATTGGCGCGTCACCGCAAATTGATTTTTATGCACGACAATGCGCCATCCCACTCAGCCAAGGCTACGGCATCCTACCTTAAGTCATTAGTCATTAGTGGAGAAAATTTGATGACATGGCCACCTTGTTCTCCAGATATAAATCCAATTGAGCAGCTCTGGTCAATAATAAAGATGAAAGTTTATGAAGGAGGTGTTCAATTTTCGTCGAAGGATGAACTTTGGAGGAAGATTTTGGAAGTTTCCTATAGCATCACATCATCTCAAATCCGCCGATTGACATCATCAGTTGACAAGAGGCTATTCAAAGTGATTTTGAAGCATGGGAGTTATGTTGATAAATAAATATTTCCTTAAACAAAATAATGTGAAATTCGTTCTTGTTTTTGGTTAATATTGTTACTGGATATGTTCTTTATTTCATATAAATAGAAATATGAAGTTAGAATATTGTTTTATTACCGAAAATATACATTTTTAGACACTTGCAATAAAGTGATACACACTTAAAATTACCAGAAAATAGAAAAATTAGCATAACTTTCAAAATATTTGTTCAAATTCCACAAAAATCAAGGAAATAAGGCACTTTGTTATGCTCTTCCATTGTACCAAATTTCACTTCTCTGCGTTTCATAGCAATTTCAAAATTAAAAAAATATTGACCTGCAATAAAGCGATACACAGGGTTTAGTATAGTTTCGGCTTCAGATTTATACCAAATCTCTATTAGTAATATATATATATATATATATATATATAAAGTTATCTTGTCAGACTTTCAAAGTCAGATCAAAATAACCTTTAAGCTGACAAATCAAACTTTGCTTTTAACTAGCCAATTTTTATTTGTTATTGTTGTACTGTGTTATTGGCAATATAATAATGTTCTTAGCTACACTTTATTTAACAAATTACTTAGTCCGGCCAAGATAATTGCTGATATGAAACATTTTTAAATAATCACCTAAAAATAAAATCATTTAAATTGGAGAGTATAATATGAGTTGTCTCCCTTAAGTTTAAAAATGTGCCAGCAAATAAAAATTAAAAACTAAAATGACTTAAATGCATCCCAGGCAATAGCGGCTAGGTACAGCTAATATATATATATATATATATATATATATATATATATATACAGGGTGGGCAAAAATAAGGGTCCTATTTTTTAAAATTCATAACTTTTTTATTTATTAATTTTTTTTTTTTTTTTTTTAGAATAAGTAAAGGACCCCTTCCGAAGCAAGCATGAGCCGTATTAGCCCTAAGGAACGTACCCTCATTTAGAAAACATTATTTTTGCTTAAAAAACTCAAAACAGTGTAAAAAACAATACTTTAGTTTTTGTAAGTTTTAAGAAGTGTTTTTCGGCTAAAATTTGTTTTGTTTATTTCAAAAAATCTCGGAAGGGTCAGTCTACACACACATAAAGTTTGGTGAGTTTAACTTTTATTTTGTGGAAGTTATTCAAATTTAAAGATAGGACCCTTATTTTGGCCCACCCTGTATATATATATATATATATATATATTATACATTATATATTTAAGCAAACATTGTTAAAAATAACAGAATTCTACTGCTTAATTATACTATGTTTTATTTTTTGCAATTTTTTCTAATGTGTTTTTGTGTTAAAATCGAAAAAAAATAATGTATGTTCTATATGTATCTCGAACGTTTTCGCTTCTTCGCCGAATCATCATCAGACGAGACCAGCTTGTTTATAGATAAAAATATTTAATTATTATAAAGCTCACTTAATAAAGGGAGGGCACTTTGATTGGGACAAAATGATTAAATCGCATCGACAGGAACGTTAGAGTTACATCCCCTTGGTTGAACACCAGATGTAATCAAACACTAAGAGTTTGTATTAAAAACCGTATCTACATGTCTCAATCGTGCAGTTGATCTGCCGGCCGAGAGGTTAACGACGTTGGGTTACAAAACCCAAGGTTGTAAGTTCGAACTTGTCGGTAGGTAGACAAGTTGTAAAATCTATACTGATTCGTCTTTAAAAGACGAAACAAGCTTGTCTATAGATAAAAATAACATTTAATTTATATATATATATATATATATATATATATATAGTTATTAAAAATATGTAAAAATGCTGTACTGTGTAGAATGGAACCGTAGTATTGATTTACTCCTCTCCAGGAGTTAGGCACAAGGCCAGTTTTTATCTTACTCCTACAAGTAAGATGTGACCCAAGGTCGGGTCGGGAAAGTGGGGTTTAAAAATTGCCTGGGCAGCCCCGTCGGCATTCCCCGGTAGGGGCGCCTCAGGCAGTAAGCAATAAACTTACTCCTCCCCAAAGAGGGGAGGCAAAGCCTGGGAGGGTGGGCCTCCTAGAACTGCACAGGATAGACCCATAGACCGGCGTAAATCAATACCAGTCTATGGGGTGCAGTATCCATCGGAACAGATACTACACTTTGATCTTAGCCAAAAGGCCAAGAAAGAATGGAACCGTAGTAGAAAGATACACAAAATTACAAACCCACGTAGCTAATATGTATCTCCATGTTTTAGCTATGCAGGTTTGCAATTTTGTATATCTATCTACGATGGTTCCATTTAACACAGTCCCTTATTTTTGGGTACATCTAATAACTCCCTCTATACAGCTATGACATGATTCTTCCTCAGCTTCCTCTTCACAAGGGTTTCACCTCCCAACCTCACCCTATTTCTACACTAGACCTGTATTTTTATTTTTCTCTTAATTCATTATTTCTTTATAAACATGGATCTATTGTGATTTTCCGACTGGACATTTAGTTTCCTTCACTGACGGTGTTAAAACTTTACCATCCCCTCTTGTAAGAGGTTTCCAGAAATTTGTCCTGACGACCGCTCTGTTTCACTGGCTGTGAGTTTTTAAAAAAACTGCCAGTGAATTCAAAAGCGAGAAACCCGGGTACCTATCAATGGATTCTTAACTGTATAGTCATCATATTCGGTTAAATGTCCGTTTTACATGTTAGTCGGCTTTAAGTAATTGACTTCCAAACTAACCTATCTCTGGCCAGGTCTTTATTTATCCCTTATTATTCCTTTTTCCCATGTTTTATTCGGTGTTCCTCTGTGAATTGAATCTGCTACCCCAACACTTCCAACCCAAGAACTCTAAACTTTTCTTTAAACGTAGCCATACAATCAAAGTCTTCTGCACACATCTCCCCATACAGTCCAAATTTAATCTTCCTCTGAGGTCATCATAAATACATATAAGTTGATGTAGTTTGCTTGAAGCATTGTGCATAGTGTATATATAAAGATAATTTATAGGAGGCGACGATTCCAATGGACAGGCGTAACAGATAAACGCAGACTGAAAGCAAATTAAGACACACGTTCATGTTGTATGTCTTAATTCGCTTTCAGTCCGCGTTTATCCGTTACATCTGTGCATTGGAATTGCCTCCTATAATATTTTTTTTTTTATAAATACATATCTAAATAAAAGCCCACACGAATACATACATACATACATACATACATACATTTCAGTCTTGAGTAAGGGTGTTTGCACGGGATGTCTATAGTGAACAAGAGTTGCACAATCTTCATCCACACCGCTCTTTAACTGGCATTGCTTTAGTCTAGTGGAAGGAAAAGGTCCAGGATGACTTGAAACAATGCAAGATTAAGCAGAGAAAGACTGGTATTATTTCAAAGTTTTTCTTTCTTCCTTGACCTTTTGGCTAGGACCCTTGCCCACGAACCCCATTCACTTTTTCTTTTTTATTCCCCATTAATACTCTCTCCCACCTAGGAACTGACTTGCTTTTAAAACAAACACGAAAACACTGAGCAGCTGATACTTCGATAGATTTGGGAGGATCTCACTAACCAACACACTTATCATTTTATTTGGTTACACATCATCATTTTTATATCATTTTTTGGCTGTTTTTTTTTTAACTCCCCCCCCCCACCAATAAATTTTGTACATATACTTTTTTGTAAATAAAAAAACGTCATACCAATTGGGAATAATGTTAAGTAGGTTTTCCCATAGAGTGAATGTGGTATTTTGGTGACTGGAACTACTTTATAAAATAAACAAAGAAGATGACAGACGACCCCCATCTCTCCCAACCTAATTTGGGCCTTGTGCCACATCTTCAAATTTTATACAGAAAAATTCACTTTTTAATGTAAAATTTATGATAAATAAATTGGCCTTTTGGCTAGGAGCAAAGCGTAGTATCTGTTCTGATACTACATTTCATCTTTTCTGTCCTTGGTCAGTGAAGGAGAATTCTTCTAGAATTTTTTGTCCCAATCCAGAATATCTCTTCTTAGGAATCTGGATTTTATCCACATTAAAATAAAAACCGATCTTGTGTCTAACTTTGCTCTCGTGGGAAAGCAAGTAAATAGAGACGAGTTGCACAACCAAGTCTGCTCTTCTATAGCGGGAAGGAGGATATATGGTTTCATACCTTTTCCAAGGGTATCTTCCTGATGAAAATGATGCAGTAGCCCCGACAGAACTCGAACTCTGCATGTCGAGTCCATACATGTAACCACTTCCATTATATATATATATATATATATATATATATATATATATGAGAAAGGAAGGAAGAGAGTAAACCGACGTGATGGGAAATGAAAAAGGAAAAAACCAAAAGATGTTTTTTATGTATTCATCAACGTTTCGTCTTTATTTGTAAGACTTCCTCAGGATGATAATTTTAAGAAAAATGTCATGCAAGTACATAGAAATATTGGGTTGACTTCTCTCAGCCCGGACCATGGTCCTGCGCTCCCAGTAGTGGCTACTACTTCTTCTCATCAACCCATCATGTCAACCCAATATTCCTATGTACTTGCATGACATTTTTCTTTAAATTCTCATCCTGAGGAAGTCTTACAAATAAAGATGAAACGTTGATGAATACATTAAAAAAAAACATCTTTTGGTTTTTCCTTTTTTATTTCCCATATATATATATGTCTTGCCGGACATTAAGTCACATCTGACGAATCGCGACTCTTACGAGATGAAATAAATTATAATGTAAATGGCTGAGATGTTGTTTTTTCTTTTCCTTCCTAACTTTATATATATAGTCTTGAAAGTTTTTTAACCTTTAAAACTATATGGAAGAAAAAAAAGCACTTTTAGTCTCGAGTCCTTCATGGAAAATTCCTTTATATATATATAAAGTATAAATTTTTATTTATACAAACATTATTGGCTACATATGTGCATACATGTTTCAGCTGCAACTTTATTTGAAGTGCAGCTTCCTCAGGCCTCCGAATAAAGTGAAAAGGCAAACAGAATTCCATTCTCACAGAAAGTTTTGGCTAGAGTGGGAGAGGAGGGGGGGAGCGGAGAGAAGTAGAAATTCGTGAAGGAAGTAAGACATATCAGAAGGGTTTCATCTTATCAATATTAGCACACATATATCCTCATACAGATCCCCAAATATATATATGTGTGTGTGTGTGTGTGTGTGTGTGTGTGTGTGTGTATACCAACTCAAGTTATAGGTCACCCAGATATATGATGATCATCTTTCCTTTCTTACAAGCAATTCACAGCTCTTTCAAAAAAGGTTTCATTGGATTAACATCTAGGAAACAACAACCATTCAAGTACTGTATGTTTGTCGCCCCCAAATCTAGGCTTGCCACTGTGGTGAGTAGTATTAACACAGCCGCCATCGTAGCTTTAATGCATGTTCCTTCATTAGTTAAACACTCTTGACGATGGCTGCCTTTAATAGGTTTAATCTTTCGCTGATTTATTAGGTTGTTTATAGTGGCCGTGTGGGTTAAGGCATCGAAATTTGAGTTAAAAACATGACTTCTGTTCAGGGGTTTTGAATAAATAATCATCTCTACACTGACGATTCCCGAAAGGATGAAACGCATACGTATGTAAATAAAACACAACTATATATAATATACAGGGTGATTCATAAGTCACTTCACTTAGCTATTTAAAATGATTACCATATGAAGCACAAACATACTATGAACTTTTGATAATTGTTATCTTACTCTCTAATTACTGCTATTTGTTAGGCAATGGAAACGTGATGTGAACAGAAAGCCTCCTTCGCACAACACCATAATCAATCAAATATGCTACAAAGAGTCGTAAATTCCTTGCAAAAAAGAATGGAGCTATGCATGCAGAACGAAGGTGGAAATTTTGAAAATTTGCTGTAATTTTAAACTCCCATAAATGAATTTGTTGAATAAACTTTCTGTTTTGTATTACCATATTTTTTAACTTTAGAATTTCAAAAATAAATAGCTAAGTGACTTATGAATCACCCTATATATATATATATATATATATATATGAAGCAATCCAACAAAAGATATAAGCGTCAACTAATATCTTATAATTAGTGAAACATCCGGATAAAAACTGAAGCTCAATATACTGGATAGAGCATTAATATTATAATATAAAATGAAGTAATAAAATAAGGTGTCAATCAAATTTTATTAGAGTTCAAAGTTCAAGCAAAGTATCCCTAAGTCCTTAGCTCATGAGCTAAGGACTTAGGGATACTTTGCTTGAACTTTGAATTCTAATAAAATTTGATTGACACCTTATTTTATTACTTCATTTTATATTATAATATATATATATATATATATATATATATGTTACACCGGCCGTTCTTACACAGAAGAAACTGCACCGGTTGTCACTATAAATAGTGCGAGTCACCAGAGACACAGAGAAGAAAAAGCACAGTCTTGTAACTGTCTAGCCAAGTGCTAGTCACTTTCTTACTTTGTTAATACACTTGTTAAACCAACCCTCGACTTGACTTCCTTTATTTATTATTTACTGTTGGACAACTTCGCAACAATATATATATATATATATATGTAAGTTTGTCTTTGGATGATCTTTTTTGCGATTTTTTTCTTGTTGCCGTGCAAGTTTTCGTATGTTTGAGTCTCGCTGATGAGGAAAAAGCCCAAGATTTGCGTATTTTTCCACTGAGCGCTTTTGATTGTTGCATATCAATGGTAGACATCATATTTCGATGGTTACTATATTTAAAGTGTAAACCACCTTTTTTTTCTTTCCTTTTATATTTATTCAATTAATTTGAGACTTTTTTTTAGGAATAGTTCATTAAGGTTTAGAGGAGGTGTAGTAGGGTTAGTTATGGAAATATTTAATATATTAGTGCCAGTATTAAATCATATTTTATTAACGCTGGGTTTTGGGGGTTTAATTTTAATGGCTTCCATGGTTTGAAGTTTTTTTTTATTGTTTTTGTAATTGTTTTAGATAATTCTAGTATTGTTAATAAGAGTTTTGTGTATTTTGGGGGATTTTAATTTGTTGCTCTTGTGGGTTGCTATGTGATTCTTAATGTATCATTTGCATGCCAACAAAAAAATAATAAAAAGACAAAGTTCTGTGGTCAGGACTTGCATTAAGAATGACCTGCTGCCGAAATATATGTATATATTAATGTTTACAATATGTAAACTTAAAGAACGGACATATTTTTTCGGCCTGAGGAGGTCGTTGCTTATTATAGCTATGATTGAAACATTTCCTCGGATGTGTAGCGATGTTTGTTTAAATAAAACCTTTATTTTAAATATATATATGAGGATAAAATACGCGATATATCATAAAGTGAAAAGTCGCAGAGACAGAATGTATGAAAGACAGAAACAAATTAAACACAGGAAGGAATAAAATAAATAAACGTGAGATTTGGCCGGTTTCGTTCGGAACATTAATCACAACGAAACTGGTCAAATCTCTTGTTTGTTTTTTTATTTCTTTCTATGTTTGTTTTTCCTTTCTGTCTTTCATATATATATATATATATATATATATAATATTATGATAAATATTTTTATTTAATTCTTATCCACATACACATGAGTTTCATCCTTTTTTGAGAATCATCAGTGTGGAGGATGACTGTTCTGCCAGTCGCACGATTCAACCCCAGACCAAAGTCACCTTTAACTTTCCAGTCTGAACTTTTACCACACAGCCAACCCAACATTCATGGGGAAAGGGGAAAATTAAACTATGCCTATACAAGCGGACATATTTTAGTAGGCTGTCATAACAGTGTTCAACGATCGAAACTGACAGAACATTGCATATATATATATATATATATATATATATATATATATATATTGAATAATCCTATAAATAAAACATTTTCTGAATATTTGGAGTGTAGTCTCCTCAAAATAATACATCAAACTAATGAAAATAAGTAAAAATGAGGTTTGCAATTATAGTGCTCACTATCGAAGTAATAGAAACTTGTCATAACAATGTACAATCATTCTAGAATTTCCTTCTACAGTTTCATTCTTATACAATTCTCAGTGATTAATTCCAGACCCAGAGGATTGTACGATCATGAAACTGCAGGCAGTAGAAATTTCAAGTTTGTATTTTATTTTCTAGATTAGTATTATAATTTTAGGAAGCATTTTCTTTTGAGAAATACTTTGGTTGCTGGTGAAGCAGGTCTGATGATTTAAAACCCGAAACTTGTTGTGAAACGAGTTCATCACCGATACACATGCACGCACACATAATTGAGTTATGTTTTCTATGTTTCTGAATTCGTATATGCTTAAACAATATATATTTTCTATGTATAAATAATGTGTGTGCACTTATGTGCTTGTGCTTGTGCATGCACCAGTGCAAAGTTGTATATTTCTTAACACAGTTGGAAAATTAAACCAATTACTTACAAAACAAATGAATCGAAATTAAAATGGCCTTCAAATGGAAAAAAATTGTAAGAATATGAAGTCTTAGTATTTCATTTTATTTTTGTTCAACTGGTAACGTACACATGAAAATGCAAAGCCAGACACGTTGTAGGAAAAAGTTTTCATTTTGTTACCTTCGTAGTACTATATTATAGGAAATATTATTTGTAATAAATAACGGAAATAAAGTCGTAATTTATGCAGTATTACTAGTTATAACTGTGAAACGAAGTTTCAATTTAAATGCAGAAAAACATGTGAATAACTACATAGTTGAAGATTTTATTTTCGCAGCCAGTTGCAATTATAACAAATGGAGTGATGTCGTTGGTTAATCGTATCTGTTGCTTTTCCAATTAAAATAAATGGTGAATATCCCACAGTTGAATCTACTGAAAGAATTATTGGGCCAGATAGAATAAATATTTCTTGATTTTTGTATTTTAAAGAGTTAATCCTCAGCTTATTTCTTAAGGAATATGATATTAAATATTTAATTCATTCACATTGATTTTTTTTTTAGTAATTTTAATTGTAAATTAAATTCTCCCATTACTTGTTTGGTTTGGTTGTTTTGTTTTATGGCATATCAACCCTTTTCGGGTTATTTAATGCCGAATCAGGTAATTTTCGTAAAGGATTTTATGCTTCAAGTACTTTATATCTTTAAACATTTATTCATGTTGTTTGGTTTGGTTGTTTTGTTTTACGGCATATCAATCCTTTTCAGAGGTTTTAAGCTTCAAGTTCTTTATATCTTAAAATATTTATTCATGTTGTTTGGTTTGGTTGTTTTGTAGAGGAAAATTGTTGTCTTTTCTTTTGGCTTTGCAGAACATGATTGAGTTTTGCAAAGGGAAAGGAAAAAACAATAACATCAATGTTTGGTGCATTTCAAGTCAGAAAGCCGGTATCTTCAGACAGCCTGATCTGATAGCACCAGCTCCCGTTACTTGTAAGAGGGAGGTAGATAATGGTCATTACTAGAAAAATCTAAAGTGATTTTGACGTCTTTAAACTCATTTTTGTCAGAATGAAAGTCAAGAGCCAATTGCATCCTAGTTGTTACATTCACTTTTTTTTTTTTAAATAGGACTTTTACAAAAGTTAAATTAATTTTATTAAAATATCGTTTAGTCATTTAATTAATTATATATAATTGTTTTAAATTAAAACCTATTTAAAAAGATTGTTTTTCTTTTTACTTTTGTTCAGCCCAAACAAGGCATATTGCCACTGAAGCATAAGGGGCTACTTTGATAGGGACCAGATTTATAGGGGAGCAACATGGGTGGGGAGTTGGGCATCAAGATGTTACATTTAAATTTCTGCATGTTAGTACGTCCTGCCTTGTTTGGGGGTGAACTATGTTAAAAAAAAAAAAAAAAAGAACAAAAAAAAAAAACCCAAAAAAAAAGTACCAAAAAAAAAAAAGAACCAAAAAAAAAAAGAACCAAAAAAAAAAAAAGAACCAAAAAAAAAAAAAAACCAAAAAAAAAAAAAAAAGAACCAAAAAAAAAAGAACCAAAAAAAAAAAAAAAGACCCCCCCCCCCCCAAAAAAAAATGTACGGTCAGTAAAACAGAGCGGGAATTCCAAAGTCAAGATGCCAGAGGAAAGAAGCTATTAGATTAGAAAATCTTCCGACATCTAGAAACCTCTACAGAGAAGGGGTGTGATTTTGCTGCTAGTTGGGTGGGTTGGAAGGAATTTACATTAATGGGGTACAAGTGAAGTAAGTTCATCAGAGCACATTCCGTGGAAGTACTTGTAAAACAAACACAGGAATGCAACGTTGTGGTGATGGGACAGGGGCTGGAGATTGTCAGCCAGGGCGGGACCTATTAGATTAGAAATCCTTTTTTGTACCCTGCCCAAGACGTAGCAAGATTACTCCATGCATAGGCGAATAGTGGCTTTGAGATATAGAATTCTGAAAAGTCTGAGAAGTTTTCTAGCATGGTAGATGGAGCATACCTTCTTTGCAGCACACTTGGCAGCATCTTTTATGTACTTATTCTACTTCATGTTGCCTGAGAATGTCAGGCCTCGGAGTTTAAATGTTGGATTCTCAGGAAGGGTGCTAACAGCCATGACAGTCGGTGGTTGTGTTTTAAATAGTCATGTAGAAACATTAAGACCCCCCCACACACACAAACATACGTTATCTTATCTGATAACTTTTATTATACAGAGATATTAATTCTGAGTGGGGAACAATACGAAAGTATAACTGTTTTCTCTCTATGGGAAATTGTTGTTGTTGTAGTTGCAAGAACAGGAAGAATAACATTTTTCAGAGTTTCTTCACAAAGAAAAAAAAAAATGTCTCCACAAACGATTTAGTAGTTTATTTTTTTATGGGGCCATTTTATTTTCATTCTTTTATTTTTTCAAATATTTATGCCCCCTTATTTTGTATCCTGATCATACATGAAAGAAGAAGAAGAAAAAAAACGAAGATATGCCAAAAGAAAAACAAAAAAAAAAAATTTAAGAAAAGAAAAGAAAAAAAAAACAATAAAAAGTTAATATTAATTAACATTGACTCTGGAGTCCTGAGATCATTGACTGTCCATGATTTGCAGAAGAAAAAAAATCCCTTTTTTTCCATGCCAATTATAATTACATTGTAAAAAAACATTTAAAAAAAAAATCTTTACACTTAAAAACAAAATTATTATATATATAAAAAAATGTTTAAATGCTATCATATTGCAAAAGTTCCTAAAAAAAACAAAAAACAAAAAACATAACCATGGAAACATATATGGAATTTGGTTTCTGAACTTCTTTAAAGAGTTCTGTCTGAAATTCCATATAAGTTCCAGAAATCGAAAATATGCATCTGAAGAAGGTCAGAGGTTACATCGGCCGAAAAGTTGTGAAAAACGTTACCCCCCCCAAAAAAAAAAACTAAGATGAGAATAGTAGTCCAAATAATTCAAATACAAATTATCAATCCTCATCTCAAAACTTCAAAAACATAAATATTTGAATCTTCTAAGCATATGAATCATATTGAATAGTCCTATAAATAAAACATGAATATTGATGCTATATGGTCTCGAGGATGTCAAATGAACAAATAAGACACAAAAAAAAAACTCACAGTCTTTCAAAATAACACAAGAGCAATGTGAAGTGAACGGATCGCATTAGAATAAGTTTTTGGAGACAAATGAAGAGAGTTCTA
>OY744529.1:16761220-16881220 GCA_963556195.1 Sepiola atlantica | reverse complement strand
ATTGCTTTTGGAGTTTTAAAAAAAAAAAAAAGAAAAAGAATCAAGTCGTTGCTGCAGTCAAGATTTCATATTTTACATCATCATTCATCAGCAACAAATGGAATTTAAAAAAAATTAGACATTTTCCTAAAAACGGTTACTGCCTTAGCGAATCCCCGCCTTTTTTAATATCGATTTAACGTTCATGATAATGTGAATCATTTGCATACGTAGGTGTCCCCATAAAAATTTATTTATGAAAATAAGACTTTTATAATTATGGATAGCTCAAGTAACCTATAATTTTTCTCTGATCTCTGTTGAACACTGGCCTAAATAATATCAAATCAACAGTGACAAGAGGATTATAGGCATAGAATATAAAATATAGATTTAAATAAGTGACGTCTAGGACAGGCGTCAGTCATATTGAAGTGTTAGTTCTTAAAATGGCTGCCAAATTTTATCAACTAGTTTTGTTTGATTTTACAAGCGGTGAAAGGGCACATTAAATTGTTGTCTGATGTTTGCGTTATTTTGCAAATAATGTTTTCTGATTTTTATGAATTTTTTTTTTTTTTTTAAATTTTTTTTTTACATTTTTATCTTGCAAATATTAATTAACAAATAATAAATTCAAACAGTGTTTATTAAAAACGCTGCCCCCCCCCCCCCAGGAGGTAGGATTAAAGTGAGGGTATGTTTTTAATATTTGAAAAAAAAAAAAAAAAAAAAAAAAAAATCTGCAAAAATCAGACAAATTAATACAGAGGATTAATTTGCCCTGATACCACTTGGAAAATCAGACAAAACTAGTCAATAAAATTTGATAGCAATTTTGGAAGCTAACCGCTTCAATATAATGCAGACGTCTGTCTATAAATGTGTTAGATAGAAAAAGGGAAAGAAAAAACTGAGTACCAAGAAGAAGCCAGCAGAAAAAATAACGGAGAGAAAAACAGTGTGAAAAGGAACAAGTGAAAAAGACTAGGATATTGAGTGTACATATGTATATACCATAGTCACTGCTGGTTTAGTAATATCAGACTAGGCTAGTGTTAAGGAGAGCTGGATCACTGTACAAAATTATAGGTTATGAAGGCCCTCCATAATTAAAAGAACTGATTTTAATAAATAAATGCTTATAGGGATCTATGTATGTACGTATGTGTGTGCATATCTGTCAAATTGGCGGCTTAAAAGACAACCATTTGTGTCAGTTCAGACCAGCTCATGTGGTCAGATATTTGAGCAGAGGTTACCAGTTAAAATTTCAGACACTGCCCAAGGTGTCTAAGTTGTGGGTCAGTTTAAGCCTCATCGTTTGATGATTGTGTGAATTTGCGTTGAATGAGTTTGGCCGTTAAAAATTTGGCCAGTACATATTTCAGATGTCCACACCACGGGTCAGCGAAGACTCTAGACAAACGTTGTATTCGTTTAGAGTGTCCAAGATATGCACTAGAAAACTCATAGCGCGTCCATCGCGAAGGAAAGAGTTCTCTTCATACATTTGTCGGGTGACCGAAGTGTTGGCCATTAAGGGTAGCCATTGTTGTAACAATCGATCTCTGAAAAAGACAAAGAAACCAAATCAATAAAAAGAAAAGAAAAAGAATGGCAAATAATTGCAAATTATTCATAAACCGATTCCTTCAAACTAGTTGGTAAAATAGAAGGTATCCACTTCACCATGGCTGCCGTATCTGAAATCTGAAATTGCAAACTGTTTAGCTTTCCTACATTACAATCACTGATTATCACTTTGATTCTGGTAGCATTCACTCTTTACTTTCCACAGTATTTCTCCAAGTCTTTAACTTAACAAGTAGGTCTTCCATTGTTTAACAGGCAAGTACCAAATCATCAGCAGACAGCATCATTTCTGGAATATCTGTACGAAACTCCGTGGACAATGCTTCTAAGACACAAATAAAAAGCAACAGACTCCGTACAGAACCCTGATGTACTCCTACTTTAACATTAAAGCTGTAACTATATGTGCTGTTAATTCTGAAACAACTTTGAACAACTTTCACCAACCACTCATTTTCCACTAGTTTACGCTAAGACCGCTAGATAACCTCTCTTAACACTGTCAAAAGCTTTCTCTAGATCCACAAAATTAAAATACAGGTTTTTCTTCTTATTAAAGTTACTTTTCTTGCATTTGTCTCAGGATAAATATAGCACCAGTGATACTTTGCGCAGGCATGAAACCAAACTGCATTTCATCTATGCTTATTTGATTTCTTAGTTGCTGCTCAATTCAATCACTTTCAGGGTCTGACCCATTAACTTTAACCTCTGTAGTCACCTCTATCGAGTGCCTACCCTTGATCTTTATAACAATTCACAATTACACTAAGTTCCCAGTCTGATCATCGCAATGCCTCTTTTACCCGCAGTCTTCAACATTTCCGTAACAATGCTGAGGGGCATGCAGCCTTACCCATCTTCATCTTACTCACAGCTTCTCGTACCATTTCTTTCTCAATTCTTATCGCTGGACCGGATACTGTTTCTGCAACTTTTAGATTTTTATGGTCCCATTCAACAATCTCTCATAATGCCATTTCCAAGCATCCCTCTTGTTGTCCTGTTCATTTGTTGCTAACAGTCGATTGTCATTTCGAACGCACTTTTCTCCAACAATATCCACATTTGTCTTTAGCCATCCTGAATACTTAATTCTTTTGATCATTCCTTTGTAGTATATCTGGAAACCTGGCTTACTCAGCCTCCTTCTTGGGTTTGTATATTGTTCTTATTGTTTCTCTCTTTGCCTCCAGATACACATCTTTATTCACTAAACATTTTATCCACTGACTCCATCGTTTCCGCTTTTCTATGATACAACTTCTTTATTCCACAACCATGTTACCCTATGTCAGGGGGGGGGGTCCTTCTGTTCATTCACAAGTCTGGTCTGTTACATCCAATAGTGTATCCTTCGGTGTCTTCCACACTTCCTCTAGTGTATCTGATAGTAAACCGCTCCATCACTTGATTTCTAAACTCGTGTTTTGCATGTTTCTCATTCAACCTTCACACTTTTCTCCTGGGAATAAACTTTCTTTTTACCTGATGAGCTTTCTTCAGCATGAAATTGTAAATAATCGGTTTGTGCTGTGTCATGATTTCTTCACCAGGTATTATTTTCACATCACTTAAAAGCTTTCTGTCCTTTTTCCTAACCAGTAGATAATCTACTTGAGTCTTTGCTGTACCAGATTCATATGCAACAAGATGGCTTTTCTTTTTAATAAAAAGGGTATTTGCAATCAACATGTCCATCGCAAGATCAAATTCTAAAATTCTTCCTCCTGTATTGGCTATTCCAAATCTTGATGTCCTAATAAGGGCAAACCGTCTTCGCTGGTTCGGGCATGTTGAAAGAAGCAAGTAGTATATCAGCACATGCAGAGACCAAAGGCTGGACAGCAAAAAGAAGACATGGAAAGAAACTATCAGGCAAGACCGTAAACAGTGGCAAATGGACAGTAAATTCCCACAATCGTGAGCATTGGAGACTTAGCATAAAGACAGCCAGACAATGTCGAACCTCTTGTAAAAGAGAACGTAGACGATAAACCTGGATAGTAAGTGAGTGAGTGTGTATTTCTATCACTATATCCATTTCCTCCATGCACACCCTCAAAATCACGAGGAGGTTTTTTAATCTGACCATCTTCACTCAAGCCACATAAAAGTGGTGCATTAACAGATATTGCTGTGAATATTTTCTCACCAACCATCAACTTCATCAGTATGATTCACTCACTTACACAATTAACTTCAGTCACTTTATCTACCCATCTCTCTGCAATAAAAGTACTAACACCACCTGTTCCCTTTTCATTTCCAATCCAATACAGCTTATACCTTGCATTATTTCCCACAATCATTCTAGCAGATTTAGCTCTCCAATGAGTTTCTTGGACAACACGGGGCAATACATCTTCTCCCAAGCAACTAAAAAATCTCACCAGATCTTCCATGCAAGCTTCAAACATTTAAATTTCATAGCCTGAAATGCAACCAACTTTCTTTGGAAGTTATTTCTTTATAGACCGGATGCCCTTCCTGACGCCCACCCGGTGCTTTTATCGAGACACTATCTCCAGGAGATTGCCTATCAAGGCTAAAAGAGCACTTCAACTGCCCTTTTTTTCTTCTTCTTAAATTTGTTTTTCCATAAAAAAAGTAAGATCATTCACTGGTTCTGTGCTCTGCCACCCACCGCAGAGTCTAACTTATATTGGGAATATACTAAAGAGAAATTCCAATCACCTTCATTGAGACGGGGATACGCAATCAGTATACTCACACTAAGTACAGTTTTGAGTCACTACTAGTTCCGAATTAGAACCCAAAAAGTAATATTTAGTAATAGTTAGTAATATTTAGTAATATTTAGTAATATAAAGCAGTGATCAAACCTTTTGTTTCTAGCGTCTATAAGTTATCGGCACAGTATCTATAACTTATAGACGCTATTACACTTAAGTCTGTAAAATTCTATTTTTACATGTGTTGGCACATCGCCATAAGAGGCACTGTCCACTTTTGTTTGTTTTTATTTTACTAATGAGTCACCACTTATCAAGGCCAGGGGGCCACTCGAGGATAAGGGTTAAAGAGATTGTCAGTTCGATGATGATCGCCACCACAAGAAACAATGGGTGGAATGGGCAGAAGATTACTTAAGAGGAACTGATTTTCCACGAGGATGGCTAAACAAGTATTTCTTTCTATTAAACTTGAAGACGACCATGCTGTAGTCGGTTGGGAAGCAGACTCGTGGTATCTTGTTCCACAGATGGGATGTTCTAGGAAAGAAACTTTGTTCATGGAAGTTTCGTGTTGTTTTTAGTAAAGAGAGAGAAAGGAAAGTTCTTTGCTGTGGTTGAAGCTAGACGAGTTCTTGCTGTAAATGTTTTACAGGTTTTGTTATTGTTAAGTTTGAAATAGCATTTTTAGATGCGTCAACAGATGCGTTGCTGAATTAAAAACAAAATATCACATAATGAATTAAATAACTTTCATTCGAAAGAGAAAAAAAAACACCATACAAACATATAACAATAATACATTTATGTTTCTAAATTTTTTAGATGAGGATTGATAATTCTTATCATTTGGATTATTCGGACTACTGTTCTCATCTTGGCCGAAACATGAGAATAACACTCAACATGAGAACAGTAGTCTGAATAATCCAATAATACATTTGAATTATCTGAACAATTTACTGCAGTTTTAAAGTACTTCCAAAGTATTTTACAATATTTTTTTTATTCAAATGTATAATATCGTTTGGGAACATTATAATACACTATCATTTATTATTGTTTTAAAACTATCTGAAAACATATTCAAACCTTGTGTATAGCCACACTGATGAGTCTTTAAAAGACGAAACAAGCGCTTGTTTGCTGATATAAAACATTTAATTAAAATTATATATATATATATATATATATATATATATATATTTTTATTTATTTTAATGCCTAAAACTAATTAACTGATGATTATGAACATTTGGAACACAACTGCTAGGCATAAGGAGTCCAAATGTGGGCTATATTTAGTTTCATTTAGTTTTATGCAAAGTAGGTAAAAAGGGGGTGGAAGCCCTTTGTGAAAATTCTTGATTCTGATTTTTGTGAAATTTTAACAATAGGTATTCAACGTCAATAAATATTCCTCAAATTTCAGTTTCTTTGGGGTATTTTAAATGTTTTTTTAGGGGAATAATATGGGCGTAACCTATTATTTGAAAACTAAAATATTTCAGATTTGCATTGGATTTGATCCATAGTCATGAGACACAATATAGCAAAATTCCCTGAATTTCAATATTTTCTTAGGATCCCTTAAATTTTAAACATTTTATAGAATGAAAATTATGCAATGGATTTTGATCAAAATTGGAATAAGGATTCTAGACGTAAGGTTTAATATCATTATATCTTGATCTTAATCTTCTTAAGGAGACATAAAAGTGGTGCAAAACTGCTCTGTTTAGGGAATGAATTTCATTCATCTTGAGAGAGGTATTTTTCTAGTATATATATATATATATATATAACCATTTTTTCTTTTAAAATTCTTGGGTTACTGGTGGAGTGAGTCTGATGATTTAAAATCTGAAACCTGCAGTGAAAGCAGTTCATCGCTGATGACCGACATCTGAACTTCTACAAGATGTATTTTATGATCATACATAAAAGTTGTATGCCACACATTATATTTTTAGCAAAGCTCCTTTAAAAATAATTGCCACACATGACGCACCTGATCCCAACACAAATGAATATCTGGAAGCGGCCATCCTTGCCGATCGTTTCTGAAGTTGCATTGTTTATTTGATTCATTCTTTTACAGAATAACCAGTAACCGGCTTTGGCTTGGTCAGTTGACGCGCCTGTTGGCAGACTTTCTGGACATTCAAGAAATGTTTCAAAAGTGCTTTTCACCCTCTCTGAAAAAATAAAAATTAATATATAAATTTTATATGTGACTATTAAATTAAGAAAAAAAAAGATCTAGTATTGAACACTATTGTTGGCTGTCTACTAGTATTTGATATGGTGTAGTAAACCCGGTAATCTTGCATTATAGATACCAGCCTAGAAAAAAAAAATATATATATATATATATGTATATATATATATATATATATATATATATATATATAAATAAATAAATAACAAATAACTTTTACCAAACGCAACAAAATTTAATTTTCTACCGACCTGTATACTTTTAACATTTTGAAACTGTTTTAAAGTTCTTTTTTAAATTTCAAAATAGGATTTTGTCAATAGCTCTCTCGCAAACCCAGTAAAAAATTAAACATGGCGGCCTACATTTTTCGCTTAGTTTCGAGATACTAAAACTTATTTTGAAAAACAAAACAAAAAACAAACAGATAAAAAACATTTTTTTAAAAATAGTTTCAGAATGTTAAAGTATACAGATTGGTAGAAAATTAAATTTTAACACATTTTGTGAAAGTTATTAGTAGCAATTTTTTATTTATTTCTTGGCTGTAAGATCTCCAAGCTGAACAAAAAAAAAATGTAGGCCGAGAGACAGGGAGGGCTATTAACAGATTCTTATTTTGAAATAAAAAAACGAACTTTAAAACAGCTTCAGAACGTTAGAAGGATACAGGTCAGTAGAAAGTTATTGCGTTTAGTAAAAGTTAGTTATATATTTCGTTTTTCTTTTTAGGGATTTCTCAGCTGTTAACTATACTGCAAGATTACTGTAAACTCTATTAAAGTAACTAAAATAATCTGTACTATACGTGTGACTCGCTGTACCTACTTGGTGTTGCCTGGGATGCAGTGAAGTCATTTTAGTTTATAATTCTTATTTGTTTGCACATTTTTAAACTTAATTTAAACAACTCCTATTATATTTCTTCAGTTTAAAATGAGTTATCCCACTTGCTGATTTTTATTTTTAGGTGATTATTTAAGAATGTTTCATATTACCAGTCGTCTGGGCCGGACTAAATAATTTTTTAAATAGATTGTAGCAAAGTATATTATTATATTGCCAATAACACAGTACAACAATAACAAATGAAAATTTGCTAGTCAGAAGTAAAGCTATTTGGGTCTGACTTTGAAAATCTGACAAGAAAACTAATATATATATATATATATTTTCATACAATTGTTTTGGCCTTCCTCAATCACATACATCTTCATGATATACAGAATATACAAAATAGCAATCTGTTGTGGAGGCCTTCATCAGTGCCTATAAAAAGTTCACCCTCAGGCTGGATAAAGCTGAAGTGCATTCAGTATTCATTTACTTTTATTTATTTCTATTTTTCATTATATATATATATATATATATATATATATATATATATATATATATATATGTAAAGTGAGAAAATAAAGATAAAAATTATATCTTTAAATTATACCCTATCTTGAATAGTCAATGCTCGATACACCGGATAGAGCAATAGTATAAGTAGATAGGTGATGAGCAGAAAAATGTAATATTTATTAAATCATTAATTTTCAACCAAGGGTTATATAAAAAAAACTTTTTCTTCCCTTAATCCATGGATTTTCAAAGATATGCTCTTATCAGAGGAAATTCGACGGATAAGTCAGTAAAATTTATATATATATATATATATATGTATGTATATATATATATGTACTTGAGTCTAAAAGCCCATCACGATACGATTACCCAACAACTTTATGTTTATAACCCCAAAACCCTTGTTGTTTGTACATCTTCTATCCGTGGGCATTTATCGGGGCTTAAAAGTTATCTCTGTAATCATACCAGACGAGCACGTTGTGTCATTTTATGCTGAAATCGTACATGTTTTTGTATATGATTGATTTGTGGGAATAAATATGAAATAAAAATTTCAGACAAAATGGAAAATTAATTCATGGAATTGTGGATAAGCAAGTCAACATGCTAGTAGAAATAAGGACACAAACACATCATTAAAGCTGGACCAAGATATTTCGGTCGATTCACTCGACCATATTCATTTGGTAAAATGAGCTTTATTAAACAGAACTCAACATTTTATACAGTGAAGTGTGGAAGAAAAAGCCAACATTTACCAAATGAATATGGTCGAACGAATTGACTCCAATAGATATTTTATAAAGAAAGTACTGTTTATAGGATATTTAATCTATTATTATAAACTAGTGGGACCTCATGGAAATTCCATGATGCTTTTTACATCCATGTGTATAATTTACTGTTAATAATAATAATATTCCTTTTGAAAATAGTAAATGTCTGTCTTTAAAAAAAAATTACTCTTTCTTCTCCCATAAAAATAATTGTCATTATCAGTTAACTATTCTTTAAATAAATAAAATAAATGTCTCCTTTAATTATTTAAAATTGTAGTAAATTAATTCTTTTTAAAACAATAAATATTCTCTGCCTTGTTACCGTAAAAATGATTATCACCTAAATATTCTTCAGATCAATAAAACGAATGTCACTTTTTGAAATGTATTTATTTTAAATTGCAGTTTTAATTTACGGGACGACGTAATTAATTAAATTTTGAAACAATTCATTTCAAAATGGGTAAAGTCGTAATTTTTTTTTTACCTTAGCGATATCAAATTAATCACTAATCAGCATCTTTTTTGATCGGACGATCTCATTTTTTTTTAAATGTGTGTGAAAGGTGATTATGTATGTACAAACATGAAATACCTTAGCATATTAATATATAAAAGTAGGGAAATTATTTTATAATGGCAAAAACAAAAATATGAAGGTTTGAAAAATTAAAATCTCACCTTAATTTTAAAAAGAATTTTTTTTTTTTACAATATTTAAATTCATACTCATTAAGATTAAATAAGAGAAAGAAAAAGGAAAAAAAGGGGAGGTTACCAAGATAATCCCAAGAGTAAAATTTATTCCGGAAAAGTCGAGTCGACTTAAAACCACAGTTGAAAACGCTTTCTATGCACTGTACAAGACCATTTTCCCCACACAACAAATATGTTATATTACCACGCTGAAAAATAAAAAAAATAAAATAATTCGAGTTAAATAAAAAGAAATGTTTTTTTTATTTAAAAACTACAAAAAAAAAAAAAAAGAAAGCAAAAATGAGACAAAAATAAAAAGAGAAAGCAAAAATGAGACAAAAAAAAAAAAAAAAGAAAGCAAAAATGAGACAAAAAAAAAAAAAAGAAAGCAAAAATGAGACAAAAAAAAAAAAGAAAGCAAAAATGAGACAAAAAAAAAAAAGAAAGCAAAAATGAGACAAAAAAAAAAAAAGCAAAAATGAGACAAAAAAAAAAAGAAAGCAAAAATGAGACAAAAAAAAAAAAAAGAAAGCAAAAATGAGACAAAAAAAAAAAAGAAAGCAAAAATGAGACAAAAAAAAAAAAAAAAAAGCAAAAATGAGACAAAAAAAAAAAAGAAAGCAAAAATGAGACAAAAAAAAAAAAGAAAGCAAAAATGAGACAAAAAAAAAAAAGAAGCAAAAATGAGACAAAAAAAAAAGAAAGCAAAAATGAGACAAAAAAAAAAAGAAAGCAAAAATGAGACAAAAAAAAAAAAGAAAGCAAAAATGAGACAAAAAAAAAAAAATAATGCTAAAAATAATAAAAAAACCTTTTAGATATTTTTATCTATATTGTGTGTTAATATATACTATAACATCTCTATCTATTTGGCTTGATAGCATTTATGGGCAGATGACACAAGTGCTACATAACCACCTCCTGATGGAGGGGTCCTGCAACTTCAGAAACGCGAAGCACAGAAAGATCGAGTCTTATGCACATCCTATATAAAGTTAGGTATGTCTATATGTTTGTATATTTGTATGTACAGGATTAACTCCTAAACTAGATAGCAAATAATTATGAATTTTGGAACACAGCTGCTAGATGTAAGGGGTCATAATGTGGGATGTATTTGATTTAATTTAGTTTCATGCAAAGGAGGGTGGAAGCCCTTGGTCAAAATTCAGAGACCTGATAGGTATTAGACATCAATTAATAAATATTCCTCGAATTTCAGTTTTTTTAAAGTATTTTAAAGGATTTTTAGGGGGCATATGGGCAAAACCTGCTATTTGAAAATTCAAATATTTCAGATTTGCATTAAATTTGATCCATAGTCATTAGACCTGATTAGACACTAAGCAAGATTCTCTAACTTTCAATTTATTCTTAAGACAATCAATAAATTATGTCATGGATTTTGATCAAAATTGGAATAAGGATTCTAGACATAAGGTTTAGTAGCATTATATCATGATTTTTTTCTTTGTAAGGGGACATAAAAATGGTGTAAAACTGTTCGGTTCGGGGAATTAATTTTATCTGTTCCGAGACGGGTATTTTTCTAGTGGTTATATAAAAGGAAAACAGTATACTGAAGGGGGTAAAATTCTACTCTATCGCTGGAGGAATGAAATGGGCAGAAAGAATGAAATGGGCAGACAACCAATTGTAAGGAAAATGGGAAATCTCGACAAGCTTCTTGTTTTTCCCATGGTAATGCTGCTGCAGTGACCAAATATCGTTATCTAATCTAAAACATTCAATGTGCAAACTAGCAAGTAAGATTATTACTTTTAATATTGTATTAGACCCCTAGGGATCGAGACGGTTCCTCTAGTAAATGACATGACCCTTTAGGTCTAGATAGTTCATCTAGATAAAAATGCCATAAAGGACCCCCCCCCCCCCTCTGGTTTGATGGATGTCAGCATCATTTTTGATGTTATTCACTGTGCACGGTTATCCTCACCAGTTTTAATTAATGACGTTACAAAATGATGGTGTCATCCAATGTGCATGGGGAAAAAGATAAGTAAGATCTACAGAGTTTAGTAGATACATAGATAGAGAGAGAGTGATGCCATTCACTGTGCATGATTATCACTACCTCCGTTTTAATGAATGGCATCACAAAAACGTCATTCAGTGTGCACGGTAACAAACAAGATCCTCAGAGTTTTAGTAGTATGTTTATTTACCTCCTCTGCAGTAGGTCAGAAACAAAGGTCAGATGGGATTTTTTAAATTTAGTGAACTAAGAGAAGTGTACTCTGGCTTACAAAAAATGCCTGAGCTGCCCCGTTGGCATTCCCCGGTAAGGGGCGCCTCGGGTGATTAGCAATAAACTAACCCCTTTTCAAAGAGAAAAGGTAAAGCCTGGGAGGGCTGACCTCCTAGGACTGAACAGAACCATACCTCAGCCCGACAGCAACAAAGTCACTGTCGGACTGATTGTGGCGGATGTATCCCCGACTGGTACAAACAATACCGACTCAAGCTGCATGAGATTTTCTTTCATAGAATGTTGTAATTCTACAGTCCCTGCTAGTTTAGTTTAAAGTTAAGTTAAAACAAAAACACCCGTACTTAGAAAAACCTGGTCATTATTGATGGAATGCATATATTAGTATATAATATAATTATTTATTATATAATTACAATTGAAAAAGACTTATTTTATAATTAGGACGTAAGTAATTATAGTCAAGCAAGACAACAAAGGGCGAAGAGTTACTTTCTCTTTCAAATACAAAATGTTTAACCATTATTCTTTGGTGTAAATCCGCTCCTATCTAACATTAGTCTTCTATAAATATAAACTTACTGAGGAGATTGTGTTGGGATTTACCAACTGCCCCATGTGAGTCAAATGTGACAAACAGTCATTTAATATGGAGGTGGCCCTATATAGTTTTTGACAGTAAGGGTCATTTATAAAAAAAAATTAGACGGTGCCCATCGCTTACCTCTTTTTCAGGTTTATGGAAATGTTTAACGATATTATTGACTGCGTGCCCTAGCATTTCCTGAATTTCGGGAATTGACAAACCTAGACGGACACGAAAAAAAGAAATAGTTAATACAACTGAGAATCATAATGAAAGAAAACAAACAATAAAAAACATGACAAATAAAATTCTTAAAGATATTAAACCCCATTTAAACATTTAAGAAGGCCTCTCTATTCAGTCTAGAGAGACAATGGATACTCCTTGTAAAGATGTTTGCTCGGGGAATCTATTGTGAAGCAAGGGTTGCACAATTATCAACCACACCTCTCCTGAACCGGCATTGCTTGAGTCCTATGACAAGGAGAAGTCCAGAACGACAAGAAACAATGCCGGGATAAGCAGAGAGCCCTCCCACATACAGAACTTGGTGTTCCCAAATGGCCATCCATTTAGTACTGACCAGGCTCAACGTTGCCTAACTTTAGTGATCTAATGGGAACCGGTGTATCAATGTGATTATGCCGTACATTTTTGCAGCATCAATGCTATGTTTATCATGGATCACCAGAACAAAATCTGTGAAAATTTAAGAAAAAATGAAAAAGAATAGGCAAAAATTTATTAAGCATACAATTCCAAAGTAATGATTTAAGTGTTATTTTCGTATATAAAATTCTTACAAGAAATTAATATAAGTGAATAGCATAGGGTTTGATTTAGAATTCAATATGGGTGTCAGCATTCACCACCAGCTTCTAAAGTGTGTCCTAGTATTGCCTGACAGAAATAACTTTATACTTGAAACGTTGAGGCAATTTTTTTTATTACATATTTCTTGCATTATTTATTCATTTATTTTTATTTCAGAGACCTGTTCAGATATTTTCTTTAAATAGGATATTAGATGACCTATGACTCATTGGGTCAACATAAGTATATTGTACATTAGTGTATACATAGTGTTGCTGCTGCTATTATTACTACTTTGGTCTTTTCCTCTTCTCTATTTACATCATTTATTTATTTATTTTTTCATCTCCTTTCTCTTTTCTCTCCCCCTTCTTCCGAATGATTATCAAGAAAAAACGAAAGCTTCTTTTCTTTTTTTTTTTTTTTAAACTAATTTCAAAAGAAATTCACAGCAAAATCCTTTTACAATTGTTTCAAAGCCAATTTATTCCAGAACCCAAATTATAAACAAAACAAGATTCTGATTTATTACTTTTTCTTTCTTCATACAAAAGTTCAAACAATATATATATATATATATATCATCATCATCATCAACCGGTTTATTTGTTGAATCAGGCCACAATTAATCCTCTGATGAGGGTGGGGCCTGATTGTCTAGTCTCGAAATCTAAGTCTTCCTCTCCACTCCTGCATACTTGAAAATGGATAATGTCATAAAAGATAAATGATATCTTTATAACATCATCCATGTCTTTTTGTGTAGTAGTGAAAGTTGAAAATGCACACACAAAAAAAAAAAGAAATCAATATATATGTGTGTGTAGAGACGTATATACGTGTTTATATCACCAAGTCGTAAGTGTTAAAAGAATATGTGTTTTTAACTCAGACGTTATTTAAAAAAAAAACAATAAGATTCATTTCGATCGCTTTAGTTAAATATAAGTTTTTAATTCCTCCTCGCTCTGTAAGGGTGCAACCACCACTCTCTCTGGTTGTATTTGAATTGTTGAAGGTGAATTCAATTTTCTGTCAGTCTAAAAAATGTAATTGTCTAGTTAGATGCCCGAGGAAACCACAAGGTTGAAATAAATTATTGCATCGACAATTATGTAATTTCGTGTTATTATATTTTATGTTATATATATATATATATATATATATATATATATATACTTGAAAATGGATAATGTCATAAAAGATAAATGATATCTTTATAACATCATCCATGTCTTTTTGTGTAGTAGTGAAAGTTGAAAATGCACAAAAAAAAAAACAAAAAAAAAATCAAAAGTCCAACTCTTGAATTGTATTAACAATTTTCCAAAACACACAAATCTCTTCAACGGTATGTCTGACACAAACACCAATTCTAAATAGTCAGACTCTCGAATTGTATTGACAATTCTCCAAAAAACAAATCTTGCCAATGAAATAATCTCAACCTTTTCTCTTTTTTTTTCACTGAACACTCGGCATGGTCCAAACGTATCACGTCAACTTTACAACCTGCACTGGGGGGAAAGTTCCTACTCTTTTTATTTCAACAAGTATTCATCGATGCAAAAAAATGCTCATTTACATAAGTGAACTCTTGTCATCACATAAAAATAACAAAATTCTATCTTGTAAGCGGAATGCTCTGGGTTCAATCCTTGATGGACGACACATGGCACGACCGTCACTCTTTTTCCTTGTGAACCTGCATGATAGCTGCTACACTTTGTAATCTCATTCAAGGTGCAAACAAGCAAGCAACATCCACAAAGTTTTAGTAGTTTTACCCTACTCCATAACCGGAGGGAGGATTCATACCTTTCTCACAGGTATTAGTGAAAGTGATGCGGTAGTTCCAATAGAACTCGAACCTTGTATGTTGAGCACGGAGTCCACCCCTGTAACCACTACCCAACGTTACTTTGATTAGTAGCATATAGATATAACCAAAACAAATCTGATGGCAGATAAAAAAATTAAATGGTCCCTTTGTAGACTTCTGTGGTTTGGTGGATTCTATGCTGATGCATCTGATACCACTTCCCCAAAAGACCTTATCTTTGGGGGGAGGTCATTACTTACTTTGTTCCATTAATTTATGTCGTGGAGATCCGGTTGGAGCTGGAGACATGCAACGTGGAGGTGTTCGAGATAAAGTACCCATATCTGAAAGAAGAAGGAGAACAATAAAATAAGGCACATCAACACTAATCTGAATATAAAATTAATCTGTCATCATTGGTCAGTGTCTGGTCAGCACAGATCACAGCAAACAGCTCAGAACTGTTCATTGTGGTTGCAGATTGGGAGCCGGCATTGGCTTGCAAAACCACTAGGTTTTATATACACAGGAATGTGATTAGTTAATGGAGAAAAAAAAGCTGAAATCGATATGAAATTCCCAACTTTGGGGTCACAGCCCCTTGTTTGTGTGTGTGGAGAGAGAGGGCAGCACAAATAAAACAACTTTTTTTTCCTAAACAACTCTAATCAGTTTCAACTAAGAAAGTCAAAATTTAGAGAAAAATTCTGCGTGTGTATGTTGGAGGAAGGAACAGGAAATCATTCTTTGATGAAACAAAAGTCATCTAACTCCCCTACCTACTTCATGAAGTGCTTGAAGTCTTAGCATCCACAGCAAAATGAACATTTTCAGAGAGAACTGTCATAAGAGAGAAAATCAACCTTTTCTTATTTAAAAAAAAAAAAAAAAAGCAATTTTTTTTTTTAAAGCCGAGAACTCACATCTATAAAAGGCCCTATCAATGTAAGTAGAAATCCACTTTTTCTGGATAAAAAAAAAGTCAGAATTCCACTAAAAAGCAGAGAACTCACATCTCTGTATAAAGCACTTGGTATTCGTAAATGATCACCCACCTAAGCACTGACCAGGCTCAATGTCGTTTAACTTTGGTGATCTTATGGGAAACGGTGTGTCAGAGTGATTATAACCATATATCAACACTAATATCAGTCACAAGATATCAAGTATTATTGATACAATTACAAGGTAAAAGTCCAGAATAGTTAACATTCAGGAACTCATAAACAAAGAAAAAAAAAGAAACGCATAATTTATATAAAACGCATTAAAATAAAATTATCTACCAAACCCGCCTAGTTTAAATGTAAGATTTTTATTTAAATGGTAAAAGTACAGAATAGTTAACATTCGATAACTCATAAACCAAAAAAGAAAATGTCATAACGTGCCTATTTTTAACGTGTGTAAACGATTTGTAGGATTTTTTTAAACAGTAAAAAATCTTAAAAATCGTTTCCACACATCTTCGGTAGATAATGTCATTCTAAAGGGTTTTATATAAATTATACGTTGTGTTTTTTTTCGTTTATCAGTATGCAAGTGTTAACTATTCTGGACTTTCACCCAATTACAATTTAGTCTTCATTGAAAAACTCATTTTTTGGGTTGACTTCATTGTTGTGTCTGAAACTATTTTAAAAATACTGAAATCGGCATTTTAAATTATTAACTACAAGAAGACATTGAAATCTTCATATTTTTTTATAGAATAGTTGTACCTCAATTTATTCTTCATCTTTATTGAAGAAAAATACTATTTTAAATCTGTTTTTAAAAATACACAAAAAAAATTAATATTAATAAAATTATTCAATGTGTATGCTTGTTTTTCTCACAACTATGCTACTTGCACATCATTGTTATTTTTTATTAATTTTTATTAATCGAATATTTAATTAAAATCAAAAAAGCAACATCTTAAAATAAAATGAAATTTTAAAAATCCTATTTAAAAAATACTTTAATTTCATAAAAATGTCATAAAAATGTCTTTTCTTTTTTTACTATTGGAGGTCAACACTTATTAAAACCAAGAGTCACTCGACGATAAGGGTTAATGAGACGGGAATGAATACCAGCTCAAAAATGAGGAACATTATGGGAGTACTAACATTGATTAATGGTATCAACTGTGTTTAATTTTCTTTTGGAGTGGTTCATAACAATAATTTGTTGACATAGGATTTGAAGATGACCAAGTTGTAATCAGCAGGGAAGCAGTCCTGTGGTAATGTGTTCCACAGGTGGGAAGCCCGAGAAAAAAAGCTCTGTCCCTGGAAATTCCACCTGATGCTAGGCATATGAAAGGAGAAATGAAAAGTCTTCTTTTATTGTGGTGGGAAGACGAGTTCTTACTCTGAATGTCTTACATCGAGGAACCAAATATTGAAGCTTAGGCGAACACCTTTGCTTGCATACCAGATCGACAGGAAGTTCTTCTCTCCTTGCATCTGTCACTTAATCAGCACACTCACTATCTGCTTGTTAGCTGATTTTGTAAACATGCTAGTTGCATTTTGTTTGTTTACTGAGTTGTATTTTATGTTTTTTTCCAAATTTTAAATTGGCTGCTAATTTTGAACCAGATTGTCCCTTTAGACGAGGTAAACTGATTCAGGCTCAGAACAGTCAGACAAACAAATCCGAGTTTTTATCTGGTTTGAATTGATTGATTTATTAAAATTGAGATTTGTTGGGAGGCGGATAGACACTGGAGAAAATTGCTGCAACGACATACATACCTTCCGTCTCAGTGGCAGGATGGACAAGTTCTCCAACTAAAAGACGCTCTGTACTGCCATCATCAACCCTGCCTAACCATTTGCCACAAGGGAATCTAAAATAAAAAAGAATACAACAAAAAAAAAATTAATTTCAAGGAAAATTACTTTCTTTATAGGAAGCTAGAAGAATTCCCAGTCCCAGGACGAATGAAATTCCCCATATAGAACAGTTTAGTGCCCCTTTTATGTCCACTTATGAAGATTTAAATCAAGATATAATGCATTAAACTTTGTTTGGAATCCTTATTTCAAATGTTGATAAAAATCAATTACATGATTTTGATTCTATAAACATATATATATATATATATATATATATATATATATAGCTGAACTACCCGTTTATTATGGGTTCCTCAACTTTTCTTGAATTTTATAGCCAAGATTAAGAAGCTAACAGCATCTATTTAATATTTTCATTCATTTTTTATTAAAAATAAAAGGTTATTCATGTTGACGATGATGATTGATGTCGGCTAGAAATAACTGAAAGAAAAGAAAAAAGCAATTGTCTAGCGTTAGATTCGAACCCATGATGAAATAAAATATTGAAATTGAAGGCAAATACTTTATCCACAAAGCCACTGATCTAACGAAAATATTTCGTCTTTTTAATCTACTTAAATAAGTTTAGCATAAGGATTTTTACCTCTGCACATAGATCTGAATTAATTCGATTGTCTAAAATGTATAAAGAGACAAATATAAAATTTTAAAAATTCTTATTAAAGTAAAAAAAATATATTAGTGAACATTTATCAAATATTTTTTATCCATTTTTAATAAAAAAAAAAAAAAAAAGGATAAATGTTTTCTCTTCAAAGTAATCAATACATCAAACATGTACAATGATTTGAGACTGTTCGGTTGGCTAAAAAGAACACTGAAAATGTCAGAACATTTGTTTCATATGTTATTTTTACATACTTTTAATTTTGAATAATGAGTTTTAAAAAGATTCAAGAACTTCTGACATCGATAAGGACATAAGATCAAAGGCGCTGATTCCGAATCTGTGGTTAGTTCGGCTTAGCTAAACCATTTAACTGTGATGCAATGACACATGGCAGACAATTTTGCTTTATATATATATTATCAGAGCTAAAAAAAATCGGCTGACTTGTAATCTTTCGTTTTGCAATAAACAAAACAATTTATCGTTTTTTTTTGGTTTACTTTTATTCACTAAATAAAAAACAAATTTTAAATGCAGAACATTCTATATTTCGTGTTGTGTATTTTAAGAAAAAGTGGAGGGCTATATGAAAACACTTTTTTCTTTTTGTAGGAAGGTGAGTAAATAGCGAAGTTTTATTTATTTGTTTATAATTGTTGCTTACAGAAAAAAAAGGAAAACACTTCATAAACTTTAAATTGCTTCCGTTTGGAAAGTGATTTTTGAAGTCTAACTCCGCCCTCGTGGGGAGGCAAAACGAAAGATTAAAAGTCAGCCGATTTTTAAAAAAGCGTATATATTTCGTTTATTTATTAAAATAACTAGCGTAATCTTCCGTTTTGCCTCCTCGGGCTAGGAGCAAAGTGTAGTATGGAAAAATCCTTCTAAACTGAGGTAAGATTCAGAGTGCCCCTTTTTTGGGAAGCTTGATTTTTCCCTACAAAACGGAAGATTACTTAAGTCTGGCGAAAAATATTTCATACACCCCATTTCTGCCCTCGTGGGGAGGCAAGTAAATAGTGACACAAAAACATGTGACAAAACATCTTTTAAAAGAAAACATGTTAATATTTTATTTGTTTTATTTATGGACCCTCTGCCTTAAAATAAATATTAACATGTTAAAAGAAAAAAAATTCCAAAATAAAAGGTTTATTTACAAGTTGTTTTGTAAATAGCGACCAACGTGTATTGCGAGGTCAACCGGAAGACGCCAGTGACTTCCAGAACATGGTCCGCATATTGTGTTTATGAACTGGGGTCCTTATTGTAGTCTTGCTCCAAAAGTAAAAACCGATCCCTCCCTGACGAAATCTGCAGCAGTTTAGGGTCGAAGAGTGACATAATTTTTTCTAAATTTTAGATATTATTCATACATGGCAATGCTAATCAAGAATATACCAACTGTGTGGCTGTTGTTTTGTAGTTTTGGACTTTTAGCTGGACATACACACAAACAGACAACTACCCTTTATAGAATAGAATAGGCAATGAAGAACAAAAGTAATGATTTGAAAGAAGTTACTTACTCTAGTAAAAGTAAATATGTATGAATCAGCATGAGGCATTTTTTTTTACCAGCTCAATTCTGTTGTTGGCATTGGTTACCCCCCTGATTATTTATAGAATCAGGTACTTACAGGAGGGACCACATGAAGGTTGCCAACATCCATAAGTGAAAGTGCATTTTCAACCCTTTTATCATTTGCCAATTATTCACATCACTCGTTCCCCCCCACCATCTAAAAAAATTCATGTACAGATGAAAAGTGTACACAGTGACAAGCAAGAAAGATAAAAACATCAGTTTTAGTAGTATATAGATATCGACTAATAGAAATAACAAATATTAAGCTAACTAGTCACAGGTAGTCTCATCTATATAATTATAGGCTAAGGCATTTCATGTTCGTACATACGTTATCACCTTTCACACACATTTAAAAAAAAAATGAGCTTGTCCAATCAGACGTTGATTAGTGATTAATCTGATGTCGCTAAAGTAAACAAATTCTGACTTTACCCATTTTTAAATGAATTCTAAAATCAAATCATGTCGTCCGGTCGACTAAAACAATAAAATTTTAAACAAATACATTTCAAAAGTGATATTCGTTTTATTGATTTAAAGAATATTTATCTGATAATTTTTTGACAGCAAGTAGACAGAAAATATTAATTATTAAAAAAAATTTAATGGCTACAATTTTAAATAAATGAATAAATATAGAAGATATATATTCGTTTTATTGATTTAAAGAATATTTAGCTGATAATTTTTTGACAGCAAGTAGACAGAAAAGATTCATTATTAAAAAAAATTTAATGGCTACAATTTTAAATAAATGAATAAATATAGAAGAGACATATTCGTTTTATTGATTTAAAGAATATTTAGCTGATAATTTTTTGACAGCAAGTAGACAGAAAATATTCATTATTAAAAAAAATTGAATGGCTACAATTTTAAATAAATGAATAAATATAGAAGAGATATATTCGTTTTATTGATTTAAAGAATATTTAGCTGATAATTTTTTGACAGCAAGTAGACAGAAAATATTCATTATTAAAAAAAATTTAATGGCTACAATTTTAAATAAATGAATAAATATAGAAGAGACATATTCGTTTTATTGATTTAAAGAATATTTAGCTGATAATTTTTTGACAGCAAGTAGACAGAAAAGATTCATTATTAAAAAAAATTTAATGGCTACAATTTTAAATAAATGAATAAATATAGAAAAGATATATTCGTTTTATTGATTTAAAGAATATTTAGCTGATAATTTTTTGACAGCAAGTAGACAGAAAATATTTATTATTAAAAAAAATTTAATGGCTACAATTTTAAATAAATGAATAAATATAGAAGAGACATATTCGTTTTATTGATTTAAAGAATATTTAGCTGATAATTTTTTGACAGCAAGTAGACAGAAAATATTCATTATTAAAAAAAATTTAATGGCTACAATTTTAAATAAATGAATAAATATAGAAGAGACATATTCGTTTTATTGATTTAAAGAATATTTAGCTGATAATTTTTTGACAGCAAGTAGACAGAAAAGATTCATTATTAAAAAAAATTTAATGGCTACAATTTTAAATAAATGAATAAATATAGAAGAGACATATTCGTTTTATTTATTTAAAGAATATTTAGCTGATAATTTTTTGACAGCAAGTAGACAGAAAATATTCATTATTAAAAAAAATTTAATGGCTACAATTTTAAATAAATGAATAAATATAGAAGAGACATATTCGTTTTATTGATTTAAAGAATATTTAGCTGATAATTTTTTGACAGCAAGTAGACAGAAAAGATTCATTATTAAAAAAAATTTAATGGCTACAATTTTAAATAAATGAATAAATATAGAAGAGACATATTCGTTTTATTGATTTAAAGAATATTTAGCTGATAATTTTTTGACAGCAAGTAGACAGAAAAGATTCATTATTAAAAAAAATTTAATGGCTACAATTTTAAATAAATGAATAAATATAGAAGAGACATATTCGTTTTATTGATTTAAAGAATATTTAGCTGATAATTTTTTGACAGCAAGTAGACAGAAAAGATTCATTATTAAAAAAAATTTAATGGCTATAATTTTAAATAAATGAATAAATATAGAAGAGACATATTCGTTTTATTGATTTAAAGAATATTTAGCTGATAATTTTTTGACAGCAAGTAGACAGAAAATATTCATTATTAAAAAAAATTTAATGGCTACAATTTTAAATAAATGAATAAATATAGAAGAGATATATTCGTTTTATTGATTTAAAGAATATTTAGCTGATAATTTTTTGACAGCAAGTAGACAGAAAAGATTCATTATTAAAAAAAATTTAATGGCTACAATTTTAAATAAATGAATAAATATAGAAGAGACATATTCGTTTTATTTATTTAAAGAATATTTAGCTGATAATTTTTTGACAGCAAGTAGACAGAAAAGATTCATTATTAAAAAAAATTTAATGGCTACAATTTTAAATAAATGAATAAATATAGAAGAGACATATTCGTTTTATTGATTTAAAGAATATTTAGCTGATAATTTTTTGACAGCAAGTAGACAGAAAATATTCATTATTAAAAAAAATTTAATGGCTACAATTTTAAATAAATGAATAAATATAGAAGAGATATATTCGTTTTATTGATTTAAAGAATATTTAGCTGATAATTTTTTGACAGCAAGTAGACAGAAAATATTCATTATTAAAAAAAATTTAATGGCTACAATTTTAAATAAATGAATAAATATAGAAGAGACATATTCGTTTCATTTATTTAAAGAATATTTAGCTGACAATTACAATTATATTTACAGAAAGAAATCATTTTTTTCTTAATAGTATTGATCCTGACAAACATTTATTATTTCAAAAAGAACATGATTATTAACAGTGAATTATACAAAGTGATGTGGATGGAATTGAGTTATTTATAAAATCGAAAAAAAAAAAAATTCTGCCTAGGCAACACCGGGTAAATACAGCCAGTAGTCTAATATTACCAAGGTGAGTCAATCACCTTGAGTAAGAAATGAGAAGAAAGAAAGAAGTACTTACTTGCAAAGATGCCCAGTAATTTCATTACGGACCAATACGTATTCTACCAGCCATTTTGGAGTCATGCCACTATTGTCATGCCCAATTCGTAACGTGGTGAGAACACCCAAGTTCTTTTGCTGTAGAAGAAAAAAATATATATATGTGTGTGTGTATTTAGGTAGCATGTTTTGATTCAGACAAATGCTATTAAGGAATTGTTTTATAAAACTTTCTTCTTTTTTTTCCAATTTTTTAATAGTATTTCAGTCAAATTGGTGTATGTTCTGTGGGTTTCTTGTTTCATTTTTTTTTAATTTTTTAATAGTATTTCAGTCAAATTGGTGTATGTTCTGTGGGTTTCTTGTTTCATTTTTTTTAAATTTTTTAATAGTATTTCAGTCAAATTGGTATATGTTCTGTGGGTTTCTTGTTTCATTTTTTTTTAATTTTTTAATAGTATTTCAGTCAAATTGGTGTATGTTCTGTGGGTTTCTTGTTTCATTTTTTTTAAATTTTTTAATAGTATTTCAGTCAAATTTGGTGTATGTTCTGTGGGTTTCTTGTTTCATTTTTTTTCAATTTTTTAATAGTATTTCAGTCAAATTGGTGTATGTTCTGTGGGTTTCTTGTTTCATTTTTTTTTAATTTTTTAATAGTATTTCAGTCAAATTGGTGTATGTTCTGTGGGTTTCTTGTTTCATTTTTTTTTAATTTTTTAATAGTATTTCAGTCAAATTGGTGTATGTTCTGTGGGTTTCTTGTTTCCTTTTTTTTAAATTTTTTAATAGTATTTCAGTCAAATTGGTGTATGTTCTGTGGGTTTCTTGTTTCATTTTTTTTCAATTTTTTAATAGTATTTCAGTCAAATTGGTATATGTTCTGTGGGTTTCTTGTTTCATTTTTTTTCAATTTTTTAATAGTATTTCAGTCAAATTGGTGTATGTTCTGTGGGTTTCTTGTTTCATTTTTTTTTAATTTTTTAGTAGTATTTCAGTCAAATTGGTGTATGTTCTGTGGGTTTCTTGTTTCATTTTTTTTTAATTTTTTAATAGTATTTCAGTCAAATTTGGTGTATGTTCTGTGGGTTTCTTGTTTCATTTTTTTTCAATTTTTTAATAGTATTTCAGTCAAATTTGGTGTATGTTCAGTGGGTTTCTTGTTTCATTTTTTTTTAATTTTTTAATAGTATTTCAGTCAAATTTGGTGTATGTTCTGTGGGTTTCTTGTTTCATTTTTTTTCAATTTTTTAATAGTATTTCAGTCAAATTGGTGTATGTTCTGTGGGTTTCTTGTTTCATTTTTTTTTTCTTTTTCCGCAAGTACTTTTGATTTGATTCATTTTGGAGTTAATCTTGGTTTGTCTTTTAATCCATTGTTTTTTGCTGTTTAGTTTTTAACGGGTAATATTTACAACTTTAAAACGAGCGTTTGTAGTCATGAGATGTTGCATTGCGAACGTGATTACGTGAAATGCGCATACAAAATTTTAAAATGATATCTAACAGCTACGAATTCAAAGTTATTTGTTTTTTTTTAAAATTTTTAGTGTTAATTACTATGCTAGACACTTAAAAATGTTGTGACTAGTTTCATTATTAATGTTATTAATTGTGGGATGTCTAGTTTTAATGAAAATAGCCTCAAGAAATTTTGGTATTGTGGTCTATTATTTTTGTGTTATTAACTAAAATATGTGTGTAATATATATACATATATATATATATATATATATATATGTATGTATATATATATATATATGTATGTATATATATATATATGTATGTATATATATATATGTATGTATATGTATATATATGTATGTATATATATATATATGTATGTATATGTATATATATATATATATATATATGTATGTATATGTATATATATATATATATGTATGTATATGTATATATATATATATATGTATATATATATATATATATATATATGTATGTATATGTATATATATATATATGTATGTATATGTATATATATATATATATGTATGTATATGTATATATATATATATATATATATGTATGTATATGTATATATATATATATATATATGTATTTATATGTATATATATATATATATGTATGTATATGTATATATATATATATATATATATATATGTATATATATATATATATATATATATATGTATGTATATGTATATATATATATATATATATATATATATATATATATATGTATATATATATATGTATGTATGTATATGTATATATATATATGTATGTATGTATATGTATATATATATATATATATATGTATGTATGTATATGTATATATATATATATATATGTATGTATGTATATGTATATATATATATATATATATATATGTATGTATATATATATATATATATATATATATGTATGTATATGTATATATATATATATATATATATATATATGTATGTATATGTATATATATATATATATATATATATGTATGTATATGTATATATATATATATATATGTATGTATATGTATATATATATATATATATATATATATATATATATATGTATGTATATGTATATATATATATATATATATGTATGTATATGTATATATATATATATATATATATATATATATATGTATATGTATATATAATGTTCATTCAATATTTCAAATGCCCTGCGTTTTTCATCGAGAATGACTACTTAAAGAACCGGAAATGAGGTTCTCATGTGCAGGGTATTAATGTGCCTAAAAATCAGATGGTCATATGTTTTTTAAATTTTTTTTTTTTTGGGGGGGGAGGGGCAGGTATTGTTTAAATATGTTTGGAGGTTGTTATTATTTTTTAAAAAGTGTGGTTATTTGATTATTTACGAATAATAGTCAGATACGAGGTATCTGCAGGACTATAGTGAACGCTTTCGCTGTAGTTATAAGTCTTCTCATGTTTACCTAAGTTTTATAAATAAAAGCAATGACGATGTTATTTTGTATTTGAGATCTTCTGTTGTCAAGTTAGAGTAATTTTGAATTTTAATTAATTTTATATTTAAAAGTTGGCAAAGTGTTGTTTAAATGTGTTTAGAGGCTGTTATTATTCAAAAAATGTTTTTAAAATAAAATAATAACAACCTTTAAAAATATTCAAACAGCATCTAGACGACCCTCCTCCCAACAAAAAGCAACATGTGACTGTCCAAATTTTAGCACATTAATACCCCGCACATGGGCAGTCTTATTTCCAATTCTTTTCCTTTACATGAAACATGTGTCCATGGATTACTTTTATGTACGTATAAAATTAATAAAAATACGTCCTATAAAGTTAAGGGTGACTATTAATGCAATCTTCTGCATTAATCTGCATCACTTAGGAAGTGAACAATCGAAATAGTAGTAAGCAAAGTAACAAACGCTACCATCACCAATAAAAACAATTGCATAAAATACATTATATATATATATATATATATATAATGAGAGAAAGAGAGAGAGACACACACACATTGTCATGGCAAATAACACCCTACCTGAGAGTTCATCATTCAAACTCCTCGGCCTAACCTTCACAGGTAACATGAATTGGAACAAATACATTGAAGACATTGCCAAGGCTGCCGCAAAGAAGGTTGGCTCCCTCTACCGTGCTAGTAAACTCCTCACACCTGACATTATCCTGTATCTCTACAAAGCCACCATTCGCCCATGCATGGAGTATTGTTGTCACATCTGGGCTGGTGCATGATCTACTAGTCTCTCCCTCCTTGACAAGGTCCAAAAAAGAGTCGCCAACCTAATAGGTCCCTCACTGTCAACCAAGCTCCAGCCTCTGTCCCATCGCCGCAATGTAGCATCCTTGTGCTTGTTTTACAAATACTTCAATGGATTATGCTCCGATGAATTGGCTACTCTGGTGCCCCCTCGACGTAAATTCACTAGACTAACTCGACAATCAACTAAATCTCATTCATTCACTGTGGAGGTCCCCATATGTCGGAGAGCCTTCTACTAAAATAGCTTCTTTCCTCGTACTGCTGGCCTCTGGAACTCCCTCCCTGCCCCCTGTTTCCCCGACAGTACAGACATGCAGAAATTTAAAACTAATGTAAACAGACATCTCGCTGCACAGATCCCAATCTAGGTTGACTGCCCCCTACCTTCTCCCCTTTTCTTTTTCTCAGTAGCCCCTTACGTCTACAGTGGCGTCCTGCCTTGTTTGGGGGTGAACTATGTTAAAAAAAAAAATTTAAAAAAAAAAAAAAAAATCAAAGAAACTAAATACACTCATACATAGTTAAAAAAAACAAAAAACAAAACCTGTTAATTTAAATTCACTTATTTGAAAGTATAAACTAAGAGAAACTACATTAAACAATTCTTAAAATTTACATATTTACTATCTTTTGTATTAACGTAATAATCTATTTTAACAGTTTTATGAAAATTAGTTTTTGTCTTGGAGAAGTGATTCGATTTTATAGACGTATACTTTTTAATAAAATTAAATTAAAACAATTGGAATATTTCTAGTAGAACGGCCCTTAAAGTAAATGTGGCATTATAGTGGTTGCTAATGAGTCTAGTTAAGAGTAAGATAGACAGAGTATGAACCCCCCCCCCCACCTCACACATACTTTGGATGGACTTGTGATTAATTTGCTTAAAATATATTTTATATTTTTGAAAAATAAATAATTAAAAGTGTAGTATCTGTTCTATCCTCGGTCAGGGAGTAAAAATCTTTCTAGACTGAGGCAATTTTTATTTTGTCACAATTCAGAGTACCCCTTTTTGGGGTGCTGGAGCTCCCCACATTAAAAACCAACCTTGTGTCTAACTTTGCCCTTGTGAGGAGGCAAGTAAATAGAGACTCAATTTTATTTTTTTATTTGTCAGTTGTTAGTTCTCTTCTTTTTAGAATAAAATGTGTATTTTTTTTCGCTATCCAACAAAAAGTATGGTGTCAGCGTTTCCCTCGAACAATAGCCATGAAAATTCTCAGTAGGAGCCATTTCCACTCTCTTAAAAAATTGCAGCTCTTTCATCAACGTCATGCAGAAATTCAATTGTTATTGGATATGTCGGGATCAGAATTATCTCCCTTTGGGAGAAATAGTTTTCTTAGCTGGAGTTATGTCCCTTGGTATAAAACCTTCAAAATAAAAGCTTTGTATAGAAGCTTGGTGAAAAGACCTTGTGAGAACTCATGTGGTTGAGAATTAAGACCAGATTTTTGCTTTATTTTCTCTCCAGACAGAACCGGTTTTGGGACACTTCCCATAACAGAAAAGACGCCACAAGAAAATATAAGTCTTCACATTATCTTTTTACATGAATAACTTGTGCATTCGTATTGTTTGGGAACAATGTATTTCTATATGCTTTACTTGTCTCATTTTACTGTCCTTATAGTTGGTTGTAGGCAATTTATTAATAAATAAAAGGTTTCTGTCCAACACAGGCTTTTGAACAGTCTTTTACTTTCCACATGTGTATATAGCCAACGTTGCTAAAATCGATAAAATAGAATATCAAATATTCTAATTTCACAAATACAAATTGAAAAAGAAACTGCTACCTAAGTTCAGGTTTTTAAATAAAGTCTTAAGAAAAAAACAAAGTTTATAAACTGAAATTTGCCAGAAAAGCCAAACTATGAATAGATAAAAACGATACTGTCAGTTGACTCAAATCAAATTCTTTTTATGGCTACACAACCCTTTTGGCTAAGATCAAAGTGTAGTATCTGTTCCGATGGATACTACACCCCATAGACTGGTATTGTCTTGGCCTTCAGGGCTTGATTTATGCCGGTCTATGGGTCTGTCCTGTGCAGTTCTAGGAGGTCCACCCTCCCAGGCTTCGCCTCCCCTCTTTGGGGAGGAGTAAGTTTATTGCTTACTGCCTGAGGCGCCCCTACCGGGGAATGCCGACGGGGCTGCTCAGGCAATTTTTAAATCCCACTTTCCCGACCCGACCTTGGGTCACATCTTACTTGTGGGAGTAAGATAAAAACTGGCCTTGTGCCTAACTCCTGGAGAGGAGTAAATCAATACACAACCAATCTTACCTCATCGGATGTGAACGCAATAAGAACCGAGTGAAGAATAGTAAAATATCTCTCTACGCAAGGTGCAACTCTCTGCACATTTCTTCCAGTTCTCAAACAAAATAGCTAAAGCAAATATAAATTAAAAAACTAATGATGGATGTTGTCTGTGTTGCTGGTGGGATGGTCGTACTTCGATTTCTCTTCTCCATCAACACCTCAACCTAAATTCTCTGCCATCTGTCTTGTTATAGCAATGTCTTTGATGGTTCGGGCATGCAGCTCGTCGCCAGGTGGGGGAATTAATCTGTGACGTAATCTTTCCTACCTCTCTGCCTTAGTGGCGGTTGGCAGCTGAGGATGTGGGCAACAACCATCAGGGAAGTCTTGACTGAGCTCTGACGTCCACAAGTGGTCAGTCTTCGACGGTGGAATCGTGATTTCTAATCATCTATTACAATCTCACCCAGGAACGGACATGGTTCGAAACGTGGTCCATGCCAAGGAAGAAGCCAGCTCAACCCAACCAATGTAAATGCAGTTGCAAGTACAAATAATGAAGTTGTCTCAAAGAAAATGTCAAGTTATGTTCCGATTTTAGTAAATAAATACGGCTCATTCACTCACTAAAATCATTCTTCACCAGCTTTGTCTTGAAGTCTATCCAATAATTTCAAAGACACCTCTATGCTGACATTTAGTGACGCTGATACACACTCACTCACCTACTCTCCTTCAATCTCCCATTCCCACAAGTATTCTTTCACCTTCCTCTACCAGACTGACTATCGTCCATCCAATCAACAACAGACAATGTATATTGTATTTGTTGTACTGAAATTTTATGTTTCCAACTAAATCTTGTCTCTTTTCTTTCTGCCCAATTGGCAACATGTTATCATTCTTCACTTTTTTGCATCTGTAAACTGTATATAACAATACTTACCTCTGTGTTTAATTCCAAACAACCCTTGGGAATTTCTATGACGCCAGTCTCACTAAGATGCCCTGCTATACTGATCCATGGGTTGGCACTAGTCGTAAAGCAACCAAACTTCGTGTTTGGGAAGATCAACACTTTGTATGGAACAACTGCAAAGTAAAAGAGTATTCAATAAGAAATATCTTAATCTTTTTTTATCATCTCCAACGTAATATTTCATATATTAATTTTGTTTTTGGTAGATAATATGACTAATTTTAATATGAAAACAAGACAAAAGAACCCAATTTTTCTTTTTTCAGAATAAAAGTGTCAATTGTTTTTATTGTATCATCGTGTTAGTGTGTAAACATGCACCATGCTGCATGCTTAGTGGGTGCATAGATGCATACTGCATGTTTAGTGGGGTGCATAGATGCATGCTGCATGTTTAGTGGGGTGCATAGATGCATGCTGCATGTTTAGTGGGGTGCATAGATGCATGCTGCATGTTTAGTGGGGTGCATAGATGCATGCTGCATGTTTAGTGGGGTGCATAGATGCACGCTGCATGTTTAGTGGGGTGCATAGATGCACGCTGCATGTTTAGTGGGGTGCATAGATGCATGTTGCATTTTTAGTGGGGTGCATAGATGCATGTTGCATTTTTAGTGGGGTGCATAGATGCGTGCTGCATGTTTAGTGGGGTGCATAGATGCATGGTGAATTTTTAGTGGGGTGCATAGATGCGTGCTGCATGTTTAGTGGGGTGCATAGATGCATGCTGCATGTTTAGTGGGGTGCATAGATGCATCATGCATGTTTAGTGAGATGCATGTTGCATGTTTAGTGGGGTGCATAGATGCATGTTGCATGTTTATTGGGGTGCATAGATGCATGCTGCATGTTTAGTGGGGTGCATAGATGCATGCTGCATGTTTAGTGAGGTGCATAGATGCATGCTGCATGTTTAGTGGGGTGCATAGATGCATGCTGCATGTTTAGTGGGGTGCATAGATGCATGCTGCATGTTTAGTGGGGTGCATAGATGCATGCTGCATGTTTAGTAGGGTGCATAGAGGCATGCTGCATGTTTAGTGGGGTGCATAGATGCATGCTGCATGTTTAGTAGGGTGCATAGATCCATGCTTCATGTTTAGTGGGGTGCATAGATGCATGATGCATGTTTAGTGGGGTGCATATATGCATGCTGTATGTTTAGTGAGGTTCATAGATGCATGCTGCATGTTTAGTGGGGTGCATAGATGCATGCTGCAGACGACAGCAAATGATTGGGAAAATATCTTGTTTGGGGCTTGATCACCCAAAATTTGATTGTTCCACTTGGAAAAGTTATTGCCGGTTTAATATGGGGGTTTATGTTGAGAAATAAGACTACTTGAAATCCTACATAATTAATATCCACTCCAGATAAAGGCCACATTAGGCAGTAAGTTTTTATGTCCAGTAATAAAGCAGCTCATCATTTTCAAGTAGGCAGCTGGCTGTGTGGCCTACCCCAAATGACAGTGATATCTATATATTCCAGCAAAACGGTCAGAGAAGAGCAGTTTTGGTCTCTGTTAGTTAGAGAGAGAGAGATAGAGAGGGTTTGGGGGGGGGGTTTAAGCTGAAGGACTGTTTAGTTGGAAGATGTTTGTCCAGATTGCAAATCTGTCGTTGGATGCAGAAACCAAGTATTATTGTAACCTCTCAGAATAAAACATTGTTACTTGTTTTAAACTAGAGTTGTGATTTTGTTTGGAAGAAAAATTCTTTTGTTACAGTGATGACAGAGACCACATGATTGACAGTACGGCCAGTATCGAAATCGAGCACCAAACTTGTACAAAGACAATGAGCAGACGATCACAGCCTGTGCAAGAAATGCCCACAAACGCAAATTCACAAGTGTACAATCCAAGATACACTGTTTGGGAAATAAATGGCACAATATTAAAAACATATTCACGGTAACATTTATTATATCAATTATACATGGTAGATGTATATATATATATATATATATATATATATATATATATATATATAATATAGTAAAGGAGGAGAAGATAACCATGTAGGGACAATTGTGTGTTCATAGTAGTCATCTTGGACAACCTGACTAAAGCCATCTCCTTAAATCCATGCTAGAGAATCCGGAATGGCAAGGGGTGTAACCATGCTTATTTTTAACAAAGAATTGTGTCTCTCAGTTTGTTAGGACTTAAGTTTCTTATTTCTCTTTTTTTAAAAATTTTTATTTATTTTTTATTTTTTATTTTTTTTTAATGTGGATTCCTCTGCTATCCGGCAACAAGGATGGCACTGTTATTTCTGCAGATAATAGCCAGAAGATTTTGCTGTACCAGCCATTTATACTTTCTATCCCCTCCTCTTCAAAATGGCAGCCCTCTGACAAAAGTTATGCAGAAATTTAATTGTTCTTGGACCCAAGAACTCATCAAGTCTGGTTGGAAAATACTTTTTTTTTTTTAACCCCAACCAGCCTTTATATTTTGAGAATTTACATTCTTCAGCTCTCAGAAAAATCATTCCAGAGTCAACTGATGAAAATATGATCCTTGTAAGAGAGAATATACTTCGGCAAGTAGCAACACAGACGAGACCGTTTTTCCATTTTGAAAAAGGAAAATGTTAATACCATCATTAATAATTAATTTATTAGACTCTATAATCAATGCTAACATAGTATGTTTTGTATATAAAAATCAAAAAACAATCAGCCTGGAATATTCAACAACAATGAAACATAATTGTTGTCATGATCTTTGAGATAACATATTTAAAAAAATAAAAAAAGAGGAAAATATAAAAAAAAATTTTTTAATTTATTATTTTTTTCTCTTCAATAAGAACGCTTTCACATAACGAAGACGTGAGACGCTCAGTCGTTAAGCAACACATGAAATGCTAAGCTGTTAAACGACACATGAGACGCTAAGCCGTTAAGCAGTCAGTTGTTTTGATTTCATTGAACAGTTCATTGGATTGAAATCAAATAAAGATAAACTGTTTCTTCTAAACAACATGATCTGTTGTCCGCTCGCTTCATAGTGAGTTTCTGCTACTGTTCCGGTAGCTAGTTTCATTCTTGTAATATATGCTAAGATGAGTACATCTGTGACAGTGTTTTTTTCATTATTTTTATACTTAGATTGTTACGGTTGAATATACGTCTCTGGGGTACCAGAGATAACACCTTGCCAGAAGAATAACATCCGGCTGATTATGGAAGAGACACCAGTAGGAACATCTGCAGATGCATCAGACGAAATACATCCGTTCACTAACAAAACATAACTGGAAGCTGGCACAGCTTGAGTATGTGGTCATATCAGTCGGAGATACATCCTCGACAATCAGTCCGACAATGGCTTTGTTGCTGTCGGGCTGAGGTATGGTTCTGTTCAGTTCTAGGAAGTTCGCCCTCCCAGGCTTTATCTTCTCTTGGAGAAGGGATTAGCTTATTGCTAATCACCTAAAGCGCCCTTACCAGGAAATGCTGACAGAACTGTTCAAGCATTTTTTGTATGCCAGAGTGTGCTAATCCTGGTGTGCTGGCTTTTTAAAACAACACCCGACTTGATGTCTAACCTCTTGGAGCGGAGGTAAATAAAATACATAGCAAGAAGTCACGTCCCATAGGGAATGTGGTTAGATTAAGTTAATAGGCAAAATCCTGGAATGGACATTTCAGTTAATGATGCGTGGGTGTCCAAAAATGCTATACTAAGTGGCCTGAATTGTGATCAACAGAAAGCGTCTGGCTTGTGAATTCGAGAGATCAAGTTCAGTCAACGTCCATGCACTCTCCACCCCCCTCTAGATATTTTAAATTGAAATAATGTTGAATATCCGTTTTTGGGATACTGGAGATAACACCTGGCCAGAAGAATAATATCCAGCAGGTTATGGCAGAGACACATGCAGATGCACGAAACGAAATGCATCCGTTTACTAAATAAATTATACATAGCTGGAGGCCATGTCTTTCTCTCTCCCGTTCTTTATCCCTTTTTCTACCCAGCTATAAGTTGAATAATATTAATACTGTACTGATATTACCTAACGTTTATAATGGACTATTCCAATCTTTTCTTGTATAGTTAGTTTAATTACCTTTGACTTAATATACAGAGAGAGAAAATGGGGGGGGGGGAGCTTGTATAAGAGTGTGGGAAGGTGGGGGCCAAAAAATACAGTGAGACGGTGAAAGTAAGAGACAGAAATTTAGTAAGAGATGGATGAGTTGGTAAGTAAATAACAAACTAGAACAATTAAAATGGATTGTTTGAATCAAGAAAAAAGTGACCAACAATAAATCCCTCCTTCAGAAGGAGGAAATAATGCCTGGCATGATTGATATATTTTTATAAACAAGGCACACCGCATATTGATGTTTAAAAGGGTGGAAATTTGACAGCATTTAAGTTCCAGTCAAATTAACGCACATTCAAAGTAATGTGTTTTTTTTAATATGCTGTTACCGTTAAAAACGACTCTATAATTTTTTTTTTTACAACAATTTTAGTAAGGGGACAAAAAACAAAATTATGAAGGCCTCCAAAGCGCTGCCAAAAATATTCCTTCTGCCTCCCACCCCTAAAGTAGTGATGGCTCTGCCCCTTGATTAAGTAAATTTCCAAGTCAATATCAGCTGACGATGGTTGGAGAAGACAAAAATGAGAACATTTGAATAAGATATCAACTGACTGGTTTACGTACTGGTGTGTGTGAACGTGTTTGTGAAGCAGAAATAGTCAACAGCATTCAAAGAAAGAAGATGGTAAAGGAATTGTTCTCGCTCCTCTTCGCAACGGAGGAATGCATAGCGCTTATACAGGCTCCGTAGAAGGTCAGCATCGGCCAGCAACTCCTTCAGGTGAGCAGAAAGCGTCTTTTTCTCAAGGGCCAGACGCACAAAGGCCCTCGCAAACCCAACATCTGTCTTTATGTCCGTCATTGCCTTAACTTTCCTGCAAGCAAGCAAAGATATAATACACAAAATTAATTAGTACAAAAATCATCATCATATAAAGTATTGTTCTAGGAAGCTCTGACAACACGTGGCAGATGATAAATACTAGTGTACACCTTACATCAAAAATGATGGAAAAAAAAACACATGCTTCGCCAGTGTTCGCACTCGCTATTTATCTAGATATATAACTATAATATTCATATAAAATCATAGAATTACCTCACTTATTTAATTTTTACATATATAAATTACTATTATCATTTCTGATGACCTAAAGAAAAATACACCTACCGTTTACTTTTTATGATAGGGTGAGCGATTTCTTTCCGAATTCATTTCAGGCGGCAGAGTAAATCTGAGGTGGTTGTCTGACTTGCTATTTGCTTTATTTCTTCCCCTCACAACTTGAAATAGTTTTGTCTAGGAAATGGCACACGTTTTATTCGTTAACTTTTGTATGACGGGATGGCAGAACATATGTTTATATATAAATATACAAATAAATACACATTGATCTTTATTATACAGTGGAAGATTAACACGTACACCTATATAGAGAATAATAGAAATCAACTAAGATGATGGTGTTTACCTGTGATTAAAAAAAAAATATGGAGGAGTAAAATCCCTTCAACTGAGGTTTTAAAACATTAAATTACTTTTTTCTTTTTTGTCCATCTGGGCAAATACATGACTCTAAATAAAGACTAATTAGATAGGTATCAAGATGTTCATTGATGTATGTTAGGGACAACCATTGTAATCTGTTGTAATATGTACATGTATGAATGAAGGAGTAATATGCTTCCATCATCTTTAGGGATGATGACTAAAAGATGAAGAAACTACATGTCCTCATTTCGAAGAAGTTATTGTACATAGCTACTAATATGTGATAACAGTCATACTAATCTAGAATAAAGGCTATTATTATATAGATATCAATTATTATATAGATATCAATTTTATAGATTATTATATAGATATCAATTTTATAGATTATTATATCAATTTTATAAAAAGGCAGTAATAATACTTGTTCATGTTTTAACATAAAAAGTAACTTCTTTATTTTTATTACATCATATAATTCCGTTTTATCTTTAGAATCTTTTAAAAAATTGTATTAAAAGTTGAAATGTCGAAATTTTTCTTTTAATAATGAATCATCTGGAAATTGGGAGTTAGCCGTGTATACAGATGTGGACTGACAACATGGAGTACCAAGTTCGAATCTTGTCAGCTCCATAGCACCACATTCACTATGGATGTTGGCAACCTTCACGTAATCCTTCTTGTGAGTATCTGATTTTAAAAACAATTGTAGAAACCAATACCAACAACAGAATCGAACTGATCAAAAAAAGCTGTACCATGCTGATTCATACGAATTTACGTTTTTATCTGCAAATTAATTTAATGCGAAAAAAAAAAAGATACTTACTTCATGTCGGAGATGAGAGACCTGGGCAATGCTTTTAATACTGGTAACTCTGCTCCCCCTTTACTACGAGAACGTCTGTGGGTGGGAACGGCTGGTTTCTCCTTTTCAGCTTCGATGCTGTTTGCAGCGGCAGCATCTGTAAAGTAATCAAACAAGTTGCGATCAGTATTAGGTCTTTGACTACGAAAAACACGATTATCGCATTCATGTCCTCTTATCATCAAACCATAAGCAAGTCCGCCCGATTCAACCTCACCTGGTTCATTGGTCTGAAATAATTAAAAATGTCATATATACAAGGTTACATGATTGGTTAATGTTTAACAAGAATTCCAACACACATACCTACCATTGTAACATGATTAGGGGGTGAGATTATAATTATCCTTAATTATAAAATCAAAATTATATAAGGGAGACAATCCTGATTTTTACTATCGTTTGTCTGCTGGAAGTAATCTCCCTTTGACTGCGGTCCTTTGGTTGATGTGGATGTAGTAAAGAATAATAAACAAACACAAAGGCTATCGTTCGTTGTGATCCAGATTGGCTTTTCTTTATTCAACATTTGATACAACTGCAACAATTTCTCTTGACAACAATCTGTTCCGAGGATAATTGCTTGTATGTGTTGTTGATGTGAGTCAGCTAAACGATACGGGTGCTCAGTCTAATGCATAAACGTTTATCTCGTTTCCATCTTAGGTTTCTTCTCCCCGAGGACTCTCCCATCTTTCTGTTTATCTGTTGTTTTCTCCGTGTCGAAAAACACAAACAATCGTTTACGTCAGACATACATAAGTGTTCCTTTGTTTAAAATTTCGATACATTCCTAATTTAAATTACTTGTCTCACTTTCAGAATTATTTGATTAATACGTTTTATCATTGCCCATTGTCAGATGCTTGACGTCATATGAAAGGAATGCCCACACAAACATTTGCGTTTTACAATTTCGTCAACTCGCCACGTTTCACCAAATCTTTCGATTTTCTATTATTTTTTCGCCATCGCATGATTTTGAGTAGAGACGCCTCCGTGTCATCCATGTTTTTGTTTCCTTGTCTCATCTTATCACACCGTCAAATACTGGCTTTCGTGTGCTTTCAATAATGACAGTAATAGCATTGAACATGAATAAATATATGACTCTTTTTACCCAAAATGCTAAGCATTTATACATGATAAAAAAAAAAAAATTTTCATGGGAAGGAGGGGGGGGGGGTTAATTTCAAGAACACAGCTATGGCATGGACTGACTACAGGAACGCCGATGATACAACCCCTTCCAAGAATGAATAGCTGAATGCTTAAGGATGTATAAAATATCTGACAAAATTATCAACTTTATGGAGAAAGCAACAGAATCGTAGAGCATGAAACTGACAGCTGGAGGACAACACCTGATAGAGATAAGAATACAGAGAAGAATTTTCCAGGGAGACTATCACCATTACTGTTCATCATAGTGAGGTTAGGGTTAGGGTTAGTGAGGGTGCCATTCAACAACATAGTTAGGAAATTTGCGGGAGTAGGGGGGTTTACTCAAATTCCAGAAGACCCGTGGCTTTTGTCAGCAAAAAATCAATGGTAAACAGCTCTAGTGATAACGCAAAATGATTTGCAACAGTTATCAAAAGAGGTGGATAGTGCTGAAAATCTGGGGAGATTCCACTCAGATTCCAGAAAACATCACTTGTTATTGCTAGTGACTTGTGAGAACTTCTAGTGAATAAAAAAAAAAAAAAAAATAACTGCGACTGCTTGGGTAGATATATTTAAAGAAATACTATAATCTAACTCCCCCCCCTCCCAAAACACCGGCTGGTACCATAAAAAGTGATTTTGAAGGGGTTAAGAGGATGGAAAAACCGAGGAGGGATAGCACCATCGAGATCGTGACAGGAAAGGTACAAGGAGTACTAGAATCTTCAGCAGGCTTATTGCCCCTCAAATTCCAAAGAAAACCATCAACTATTATCAACGAGAACTCAATGATAAACAGCTGCTGTGAGAACAAAGTGAATTTGTACTAATGATGAAAGGAAGCGGAAAATACTGGAAATCTTGAGATTCCAGGGAACATCACCTGTTTTTACGAGTGAGCGATCACTGATAATGACTCATGCGAGAAGTTCAAATGAGTAAATAAGTTTGTTTTTTTATACTGAAGAAAAATAAAAAGGAAAGGAAAAAATCTGAAACAAAATCAGTGAACAACAAAAAGTAAAGAGAACATTATTCAAAGGATTCCTAACTTTTTGGGTTCAATTTATAGATTGCCACCCTCATCTTCCCTCACCAAAATTCGATTCTACCTTTTTTTAGGTGATTATGTATAAACACCCTGAAAAACTTGGCAGAAAGAAGATCCCCCCCCCCCCCACCTTAAAAAAAAAATATATATTTTAGAATTTAGGGGATCAGTTTTGTATATATATTTAATGTAAAATGATCCCAAATTTAAACTTTTTAGAAGAGTTAACCCTAAATCTGACTGGCAAGGTTGTAAAACTACATGTAAAAATCAAACGCATAGAGTTTATCTCCCATAACAAAAACCTTTTCTTTTTGTGCATAACTACCCTCTAACACTAGAATGGGCTGGAAATAGGGGATCATTTTATGTTGAATTTATATGTGAAACTGATCCCCCTATTTAAATTCTGAAATAATTGTTTTTTTCACCATTTTTGACAAGTTTTTCAAGGTGCTTACATTTAATTGCCTAAAAACAGTAGAATTTAATTCTTTTTTGGGGGGCAGGGGGGAGGTTAAGGGTGTTAATCTATAATAATACTCTTTTTGGGTCTGACAAAAATATAGATAAATTTAGTGTGTAAAACGAAACAAAAAACAAAACAAATTGTAATAAAAACAAGCAAATGTATTTATCTAACATATAAAGTTATCTTGTGGAATTCTCACCATAATAGCATTGCATCTACCAAATTGATAATTAGATTCTGTCTGGACATGGAAATACAGAATTTTTCTATCTATGTTATACACATAATGAAAAGTGAATTCCAATCTATTTCATCGATTATATCCGGCCAGATATATCCTTTATTAAGAGAAACTTCATGATAAACACCTTTATTTTCCATTGGCCTTTTGGCTAAGATCAAAGTGTAGTATCTGTTCCGATGGATACTGCACCCTATAGACTGGTATTGTCTTGGCATTCGGGTCTGTCCTGTGCAGTTCTAGGAGGTCCACCCTCCCAGGCTTCGCCTTCCCTCTTTGGGGAGGAGTAAGTTTATTGCTTACTGCCTGAGGCGCCCCTATCGGGGAATGCCGACGGGGCTGCCCAGGCAATTTTTAAACCCCACTTTCCCGACCCGACCTTGGGTCACATCTTACTTGTGGGAGTAAGATAAAAACTGGCCTTGTGCCTAACTCCTGGAGAGGAGTAAATCAATACTCATCTATGTTCATTAGCAAATTAATCAAAATTCCTACAGAAAGCAAACGAAAGAAAGAAAAATATATAGATATAGAGAGAAATAATAAGTGATTAATTGGTCATCTGTCTGGAAAGAAATCCTAACCGGATAAAATTCTTATTAATTATTAGTATTACTTATATTATTTTAAAAAATGACATGGCTGTGCACGTTTTCTTTTAAATGACAAATATTAAACAAAAACAAAAACAAAATTAACGTATGCTTGTACATTTTAAAATGATAAGAATTCGGTCGGCCTCAGAGTTCTGATGGTAGGTCAGCCGTTCAGTAAAAACACCATGTATCAATGTAACCTCTCAAAATAAAACATTGTTACTCACTTTAAACATGAGTTGTGATTTTTTTTGTAAGAAAATATTTTTTTAATAGCAGCGATCGAGACTACATGATTGACACTATGGCCAGTGTTGAAATCAAGCACCGAATTCGGACAAAGACATCGAGTGGACGATCACGGCTTGTGCAGTAAACATATACAGATTCACAAGGCTACTTAAACAGTGATGCACATTACCTATTGGAAACAATTCAGTTCTTTGATATGACAGGGGCTCATAAAAATATCACTGTTTTCCTTTCATTTAGAAACACAAGGGAAACGTTTGCTTTTAGACTTTAATTCAACCCAGAAATTACATTCTATTCGTCGGATAAAAGACTTAGAATTTTAACTGTGTTCTTTTTTAAATCTACTAATAATATATTAACATAGCTGATTCGAGTTTCCTGTCTTGTGAAACTTAACAATTCAAAACTAAATTTTAAGTCATTAAACTGATTAATAGAAAGTAATTTTCGGTCTAAATTAAAGACAAAAGTGTTGTTGCAGCAGCATTCATCCGGTCATGGCGGCCCACGAGGTGTAGTGCAGATCAGAGAAGACAAGTCAAGTATGATGGTTCATTCATTTTTAACATTTATCTATATATTAATACGATAGCGTGTGTGTTCGTGTGTCACGCTTACATCAAAAGCTTTGCGCATGCGTGCCGCACCTTGATTTGGAAAAGCATTCAAGTCACCTAATTTTCGTAATATTTTCAAGTATTTCCCTTTGGCGCAACGGTTAGTGACGTAGGATTTTGACGTCGGCCCGACTAATTTATAGTTCGATCTCAACCAACCTCTAAGATTTTTTTTTTCTACAACGAAATGGGGGGAGGTAGGAAGGGGACGACCGGGAAGACACATATTAATACGATAGCGTGTGTGTTATTTTGTGTGTCACGCTTACATCAAAAGCAACAACCTTCCGAATCTTTGTATGCTACTCATGAATTGGAGCCAAATTTAATTTAATGTTCTTAAGTTTCGAGCAGTAGGTAGCAACCCGAAATAAAAATAAAAATGAACTCCTCTTTCTCTCCTTCTTCTTCTTCCCTTTCGTTCTCTCTCTCTTCTTCTTTCTATCACTTTAGAACGACGGCACCACCTGTTGCTCAGGCAAACTGCTCGCTGTCTTACCCAAACATTGACTGCTCTTATCGTGCAGCCTCCTTCCCACAATCCGTCTCCGCCGGAAGCACTTCCGTTTCCGCCAGAAGTACTTCCTTCCCATAAAACGCATTGCTCCTTCTCTTTCTTTTCCCTTTTTGTGCCCGGCTCCCCACACGAGGTAAGTCGTACGTTTGTCGTCGTCTCATTCAAATATACAACAATATAAAGCATTTACAAAGTAAGGTTTAGTCGTCGAAATTGGAATTAGTCAATCCAATCGATCAAATCGAGAAAAAAGTCTGACGGACGGACACGAAACCGCTTTTATTTATTAGACAACATTCTCTGGAACTTTTTATAGGTTAGCAACAAGATAATTAGTATTGAAAACATCATTTCGTGTAATTTACACGGGCCCCGCTAGTTAATAATGAATGCAATAATGTATTATTATTAGTATTCACTATTAGTAGTTAAATTTGCTGCCGAAAAGAAAGATGGGGTTCATTTGAATATGAATTTGCTGCTGATAACAAAGATGACATCAACTGGAAAAATATTGCTAGTCAGATAAAGTATTTTCTAAAAGGAATTACATCGAATTACATTTTATTGTTCTAAAGAACATGGTGCTACGATCTACAATAACAACTGACTATTCAGAATGAAATATAGATGATAGAAGCAAAGGAAAGCAGTAAGTTTATCACTCGTCATTGATGTATTAAAGAATCAACAATTAATTGAACACAAGTTGCTATTTTACACATAGCTAGAAGGGGGGGGGATTCCTCAACAGTATTTGTGCATAAATGAGCAAAGTAGATTCACAAGGATTTAAACGTATCAGATGATTCCATATTCTGCAGTGGTATCCATTAGCATCCTCCTACTCCCTCGAAAGTGGGCAAATCAATCAAAACTGATTTTCTGCAGTGCATTCTTTCTTTCACATGCAAAATGACTAGATAATAATAAGACACCAAATAAATGCTACTTCTAATAACTAGTACAACATAAAATCTATTGTTTTACGAGGTGACCCACAAAAAAATGCCACTAACGGGATCATTAATAAAATTCTACAATCGTTTCTGTAATCCAACCATATTTGATACTAATAAACTTCAGTCTAGGCCTGATTTGTCCACCAAATTTCAGTCATGAATGTCCAACCATCTTTGTTTTATTGCTGTTCAATGATAAGCACACTTGGATACAACGTGGAAAATTATCAATAACTCTAAGATACGCCTCTCTTGACATTGCCCTGATTTGAGCTGCGGTGGGCCCCCTTTGGTTCAGAAATAGTATAAGGATTGTTTTAATGGACATTATTTTTAAGATACCCCACAGATAAAAAAAATCTGGCGGGTTAAGGTCTGGTGAGTGTGAAGCCTATCCAGGATCACACCTCCTACTGATAAGACGATCACTAAAATGTCCCCGCATATCATTGAATGGTGATATAACAAAGACTGTTGAACCTTTATGACTGAAACTTGGTGGACAAGTCAGACATAGACTGAAGTTTATTTATAAAAAATATGGTTGGATTGCAGAAAGAATTTTGAATTTTATTAACGATTCTATGGGTGATATATCTTTTTTTGTGTGTGTGTCTGTGGGGGTGGGTGAATAGGTGGGAAAGACACCCTGTACTTATATCTTCAACATATTTTATTACAATGAAACATTTCAAATGGATACAAGTATTTTAACAGGCAGTCCAGTTATTTACATTATTTTTAAAAGCAGTTAAATAATGGATGTGGTTTAATTCGAAGAAAATACATACAGATGATTTTCTGAAGTAATGAATCTTAAATGATTTAAAATGCAGTCATTCATTGTGAGAAGAATGTTGTACGTAGATGTTGTGAGAAGAATGTTGTACGTAGATGTTGTGAGAAGAATGTTGTACGTAGATGTTGTGAGAAGAATGTTGTACGTAGATGTTGTGAGAAGAATGTTGTACGTAGATGTTGTGAGAAGAATGTTGTACGTAGATGTTGTGAGAAGAATGTTGTACGTAGATGTTGTGAGAAGAATGTTGTACGTAGATGTTGTGAGAAGAATGTTGTACGTAGATGTTGTGAGAAGAATGTTGTACGTAGATGTTGTGAGAAGAATGTTGTACGTAGATGTTGTGAGAAGAATGTTGTACGTAGATGTTGTGAGAAGAATGTTGTACGTAGATGTTGTGAGAAGAATGTTGTATGTAGATGTTGTGAGAAGAATGTTGTACGTAGATGTTGTGAGAAGAATGTTGTACGTAGATGTTGTGAGAAGAATGTTGTACGTAGATGTTGTGAGAAGAATGTTGTACGTAGATGTTGTGAGAAGAATGTTGTATGTAGATGTTGTGAGAAGAATGTTGTACGTAGATGTTGTGAGAAGAATGTTGCACGTAGATGTTGTGAGGAGAATAGTTTCTGGAACAGGCAAAGCTGAAGGGTTGAAAGGTTAGACAGGTGAAGACTTTTGGTTTTGCTCAAAGATGGCAGTGCCGATAGATTAAAAGCATATCTTGGCTGGCAAGGGAGCACTTTTATTTGAATCCTGTCGAGGGAGAGCTATATTTTCTTTTGAGAATTTGCAATGATTTAAGATGCACGTAGTACATAACTGTTCATATAAATGATGACGGGACAACTTGTTAAAATACTTGTATTGTCTTGAAACTTTTCATTGTGATATAACATATAATGATAACAGAAAATTCAACTTCTCAAAAACGGTGATTCAGCTAACAATCCCGAAACCGAATCAAATAAAGACAGCTGACCGTTGCTCAATATATTTTCAGATAAAACTTTATAACAATCATAAATAATTAATTTGGCCTATCCATTAATCAGAAATATTTATGATATTTCTTAACAATGATGTATACTTGAATGAAAAGTTCAATTGAACTGCAGTAGTGTTCAGATAAGTCAAATTAATTATTATTGTTTATATATATATATATATATATATATAAATTGAACAAGTTCAGATGCATTTATAAAATGAACTTAAAACCAATATTTTTCTTTAAAGTGCTCAATACAAGAGTGAGCTTATATTAAACACCGTTTATAAATGTGGGAAATATTATCATAATTTTGAGCATACTGCCGTGCCTACAACATAAATCTAAAAATTAGGATTGCTCTCGGTATCTACATCAGTAGGTGTTGGGTTAGGATTATTTCCAATATAAAATATTGGAAAAACAGATGAAGTGATAGATAGCTAGAGTGAATGATAGACAGAGAGAGAGAGAGAGACTGAAAGTGTGAGAGAGAATGTGTGTATGTGAGAAAGAGAGAGAGAGAGAGAGAATGTGTGTATGTGAGAAAGAGAGAGAGAGAGAATGTGTGTGAGAGAAAGAGAGAGAGAGAATGTGTGTGAGAGAGAGAGAGAGTGAATGTGAGAGAGAGAGAGTGAATGTGAGAGAGAGAGAGAGAATGTGTGTGAGAGAGAGAGAATGTGTGTGAGAGAGAGAGAGTGAATGTGTGAGAGAGAGAGAGAATGTGTGAGAGAGAGAGAGAATGTGTGTGTGTGAGAGAGAGAGAATGTGTGTGTGTGAGAGAGAGAATGTGTGTGAGAGAGATAGAGGGAGAGAGAGAGATAGAGGGAGAGAGAGAGCGAATGTGTGTGAGAGAGAGAGAGCGAATGTGTGTGAGAGAGAGAGAGCGAATGTGTGTGAGAGAGAGAGAGCGAATGTGTGTGAGAGAGAGAGAGCGAATGTGTGTGAGAGAGAGAGAGAGCGAATGTGTGTGAGAGAGAGAGAGAGAGCGAATGTGAGAAAGAGAGATAGAGGGAGAGAGAGAGAATGTGTGTGATAGAGAGAATGTGTGTGTGTGTGAGAGAGAGAGAGAAAGAGAGAGAGAATAATAGACCGGATAGGATATAGAATGATAGATGAGAGATACGAACCCATTAACATATCTATTACGTCTTCTGTTATGTGTTGTGAATGAAGCGGGTGGACTGGAGGATGAACGAGGTAATTTTAACATTGTTTTAAAAGACGAAAAGCTCATAAAAAGATAATGCCGGTGTTTAGCTACCAAAGCTTCACGTGAGCAACTAACAAGACTTCTACAGAATAGTTCTTTAATTTTCACAGGATCGATAAAAAAAAGACAGGGAGGTTCATGGAAGGTGCAACAATCATTTTTTTTTTTTTTAAATCTGTAACTAAACTTTCTGTGACAGTTGGATACGGGCGACAGGAAAAAAATGCCAACATACTAACGACACGTTTCCGTAATATAAACCAGATCATGGCTGGAAAAAAAAGATTGTTTGAAAAGGAAAATTGATTAAGTAATGAAGATAAAGAATAAATAAATAAAAAAAAGCAGATAAATGAATAAAAAAAGCAATAGAAAAAGAAAAAAAAACATTGTTTTTCTCTTTATTTTGTATTTTCACAGCAAAAATAAAACGCAAGAAAAAATATTTGAAGCTGCATTTTTCCTAATAGAAGTAAAATATTTAAACTTCTTTTCTAAACAATCTTCATGTCAAAAATAAATACATATTTTTGTAATGGTGCTGTATTTACATACAGATCCAATATATAAAGTTATCTTGTCGGATTTTACATGTTAGAACTAAATAGCAATAAATCTGACAAATTGATATTTAATTCTGACTAGCTATTTCTTCTTTTTTTTTTATCCATTCAGGATGTTTTTTACACTCAAAAGGTATAGATCGTTTAAGTTTCTTTACAGTAAATAATTATTCCGGCAAAGAAGATTATTACAATGGCAACAATTTGAAATACCTTTAAAGCTCAAAATGTAAGGGAGAAAATTCTATTTGAACTTAATAGTATGAATATGAGTTATCTCCCTAAATTTTCATTTTTTCCATCTCTTTGTGCCTTACGCATTATTATTTTTTAAACTTTAAATTTGAAAGTATAATGACATGAATTAATTGTGGGTTACACAAATATATTTATTGTTGATGAGTGGGTGGTGATTCAACCAACTCATCATCAAAATATCTTAAGAAGCATACATGGAATATCAAACTATTCTCTCTCTTATATATATATATATATATATAATAATGGTAATAATCCAGGTGAAAAATATCCACAGGGTGGTAATCCAGAGAATTTTAACCGGGTTTATAAAAAGTGCTCAATATCAAAATAGAGCTTTATATATGATAGTTTTATTTACACAGACATGTACAAAATCTGCGACACTGGCATGTCGATGTTATCGATCAACAGTTACTATAAACTGAGATCTCATCAGGCAGAGTTAGAATCCGATCTTAACCTCAGATCATATTTGGTTCTCTCCAAATATGATCTGAGGTTAAGATCGGATTCTAACTCTGCCTGATGAGATCTCAGTTTATAGTAACTGTTGATCGATAACATCGACATGCCAGTGTCGCAGATTTTGTACATGTCTGTGTAAATAAAACTATCATATATATATATATATATATATATATATATATATATATATATATAATATATATTATATATAATATATTATATATTTAAAGGGACCGCCTTGTGTGGCTTATAGAAGATCAAGACTTTTGGGGTTATTTTACACCAAAATGCAGTAAAAGGGGTCGCCTTGTGTCTTATAGAAGATCAGCACTTTTGGGTTATAGCTGGAGAGAGTGGATTTGAATTTGCATAATTTTCTTTTCGTTTACTAACCTTGACAATTTGAAAAAGAACCAACAATGGCCACAAATTAACAATGGCTGATCGATGAAATTATGAATAGAAGGAAAATATTTACAACTGTCTATCATTTTAAGTCCTCTTCCACAGAAATGTCAACCATAAGAATCTGAACTTGTGTCGTCAATAGCTTTTTCGGTTCTTTGATATGATAGGGACGCTTGAGAAAATTAAGTTTTCTTTTGGTTTATGAGCACAAAGAAACATAATACTTGACTTTTGACTGTAAGGCGAGTAGAAAGTGGACCTTGGGTTTACTTTCGGCAATATCGTAACTCTCGCTTCCCTTATTTTCTCCTTTAATCCTCACATTTCATGAGCGATGTTTCTGACAAAGGAGGAAGAATTGCTGTTTTCTGGGTTGGAATCTATCCATCTAACACTTATCGTTGGCTAGTTTTTGACCTTGAAGTAGTATTTTTTTATGTTTAGCTCTTTACATCAAGTGGCTTTATGCCTTGTCTGGAGCGATTTTCACTTAAAAAAAAATTCAAGTCTTAAATGACTTTCTAATCTACAGCTTAAAGGCTTCAATATCGCTTTAATTGTGAACACGGCAGATCTAGAGGAGTAAACCTTGAACAAAATCCCTCTATTCTTTACAAGTAGTTGTATGACCATCACGAAAGGATGCTCTGATAAGAAAACACTACAGCTTCACAGAAGATCATTCTTGACAATGAGAAGGTGCACTGCCCCAGTGAGCAGAGAACCGTAAAAATGTACAGTGTACCGGTTTGATCAGCCCTGAAGATTTCTTTAACAAGTACTTCAGTATAATCTGCTAAACCATAACAAAGAAATCCACTCCTGAGCAAAATTTTGTTCTCAAGAATGTGGCGAAGCTCTCCAAAGTATACATATGGATGAATAATTATATAATTAACAACAATCATATGTAAATACAGACAAAAAACATCATTGTAAATGAACCATACATCTGAAGAAGGTGAGAAGGCACATCGACCGAAGCAGTTAAAACCAATATCAACGATGTGGAAAGGATCCGTTCAATCGTGCTTGACCAGAAATTGGTATGAGTGAGATATTAGATGCCTTACATGCTCGGCATCTCCGGTGTTTTGGTCATGTACAGCGTGCCACTTCTTACATCAACTCCATAACACGCCTGGATACCCCAGGCACTAGGGAGCGTGGTAGACCAAGAAAGACCTGGCTTGAGTGCGTACAAAGTGATTTCACTGCATGCAGCATGACTGATATCAACCCTTTGGATCGGACCGCATGGACAGCAGGCATGAGATGTTGCCTGGTGTTGCCCACTTCAGAGTCCAGGATACTTGCAGCATCTTTCTGCTTCTCGTAAAGTCGGTTCTCTCTATTGCTCCAAACACTTTCTAACATGTGAGGCTATTCTCTATCTCTACACTTTCTTCTTCTCTGCACCCTCTTTCTCACAGACATGATGTTGCTAGTCGCAGTCTTTTCTATAAATACTATTATGGCATGTGTTCTTCAGAATTGTGTAATCTATTCCCCACTTCTTTTGTTCCAGCTTGTTTAACTCGTTGATCTAGTGGTCTCCATCAATTCGCTGTTTTGAGATTTCATTGTAATAAAGCTTCCTATTCCAGTAGCTTCTTTCCAAGAACTGCAGTGCAGGCTTGTGGAACTCTCTTATAGCTGACTGTTTTCTTACTACCTACCTATAACCTTGATGTTTTCAAGACTAAGGCCAATAGGCCACTCCTGTCTTTACGATAATCATATTTTGTTCTTGTTAGCTCCTTACATCAAGTGGCTTCATGCCTTGTCTGGAGCGATCCCCCCCCCCCCAAAAATTTGTTTTAAATCTTAAATACCAAAAACCGGATGATGGTGGTGTGAACAATAGTCTGAAGAATAACAATCATAGCTCCTCATCCAAACAGAAAATTATTAGTCCTTAATGTTAAAATTTAGTTTTAAACTGGAAACGAGTGTTTGTTATTTAATGAGATGGTAATAAAATTATTATGAAGTACAAATCTTTTTTTTTTTAAATAAATGTTGATTAGTGCTATAACTTTAAAATCAATACAAAAATTGGGTACAGAATTACAAAATCGATAGTAAAAGTGGGTACACGATTTTAAAATCGATAGTAAAAGTCGGTACACAATTTTAAAATCTATAGTAAAAGTGGGACACAATTTTAAAATCGATAGTAAAAGTGGGTACACGATTTTAAAATCTATAGTAAAAGTGGGTACACGATTTTAAAATCTATAGTAAAAGTGGGTACAAAATTTTAAAATCTATAGTAAAAGTGGGTACAACATTTTAAAATCTATAGTAAAAGTGGGTACAAAATTTTAAAATCTATAGTAAAAGTGGATACAGAATATTAAAATCTATAGTAAAAGTGGGTACACAATTTTAAAATCTATAGTAAAAGTGGGTACACGATTTTAAAATCTATAGTAAAAGTGGGTACACGATTTTAAAATCTATAGGAAAAGTGGGTACAGAATTTTAAAATCTATAGTAAAAGTGGGTACATGACTTTAAAATCTATAGTAAAAGTGGGTACAGAATTTTAAAATCTATAGTAAAAGTGGGTACAGAATTTTAAAATCTATAGTAAAAGTGGATACATAATTTTAAAATCTATAGTAAAAGTGGGTACACAATTTTAAAATCTATAGTAAAAGTGGGTACACGATTTTAAAATCTATAGTAAAAGTGGGTACACGATTTTAAAATCTATAGGAAAAGTGGGTACAGAATTTTAAAATCTATAGTAAAAGTGGGTACACGATTTTAAAATCTATAGTAAAAGTGGGTACAAAATTTTAAAATCTATAGTCAAAGTGGGTACACAATTTTAAAATCTATAGTAAAAGTGGGTACAAAATTTTAAAATCTATAGTAAAAGTGGGTACAAATTTTAAAATCTATAGTAAAAGTGAGTACACGATTTTAAAATCTATAGTAAAAGTGGGTACACGATTTTAAAATCTATAGAAAAAGTGGGTACACGATTTTAAAATCTATAGGAAAAGTGGGTACACGATTTTAAAATCTATAGGAAAAGTGGGTACACGATTTTAAAATCTATAGTAAAAGTGGGTACACGATTTTAAAATCTATAGTAAAAGTGAGTACAAAATTTTAAAATCTATAGTAAAAGTGGGTACAAAATTTTAAAATCTATAGTAAAAGTGGGTACAAAATTTTAAAATCGATAGTATAAGTGGGTACAAAATTTTAAATCTATAGTAAAAGTGGGTACAGAATTTTATAATCTATAGTAAAAGTGGGTACAAAATTTTAAAATCTATAGTAAAAGTGGGTACAAAATTTTAAAATCTATAGTAAAAGTGGGTACACGATTTTAAAATCTATAGTAAAAGTGGGTACACGATTTTAAAATCTATAGGAAAAGTGGGTACAGGATTTTAAAATCTATAGTAAAAGTGGGTACAGAATTTTAAAATCTATAGTAAAAGTGGGGACAAAATTTTAAAATCTATAGTAAAAGTGGGTACAGAATTTTAAAATCGATAGTAAAAGTGGGTACAGAATTTTAAAATCTATAGTAAAAGTGGGTACACGATTTTAAAATCTATAGTAAAAGTGGGTACAAAATTTTAAAATCGATGATAAAAGTGGGTACAGAATTTTAAAATCGATAGTAAAAGTGGGTACAGAATTTTAAAATCTATAGTAAAAGTGGGTACAGAATTTTAAAATCTATAGTAAAAGTGGGTACACAATTTTAAAATCTATAGTAAAAGTGGGTACAAAATTTTAAAATCTATAGTAAAAGTGGGTACACGATTTTAAAATCTATAGTAAAAGTGGGTACACGATTTTAAAATCTATAGTAAAAGTGGGTACACGATTTTAAAATCTATAGGAAAAGTGGGTACAGGATTTTAAAATCTATAGTAAAAGTGGGTACACGATTTTAAAATCTATAGGAAAAGTGGGTACAGAATTTTAAAATCTATAGTAAAAGTGGGTACAGAATTTTATAATCTATAGTAAAAGTGGGTACAGAATTTTAAAATCGATAGTAAAAGTGGGTACAGAATTTTAAAATCGATAGTAAAAGTGGGTACAGAATTTTAAAATCGATAGTAAAAGTGGGTACAGAATTTTAAAATCTATACTAAAAGTGTGTACAGAATTTTAAAATCTATACTAAAAGTGGGTACAGAATTTTAAAATCTATACTAAAAGTGGGTACAGAATTTTAAAATCGATAGTAAAAGTGGGTATACAATTTTAAAATCGATAGTAAAAGTGGGTACACAATTTTAAAATCTATAGTAAAAGTGGGTACACAATTTTAAAATCGATAGTAAAAGTGGGTACACAATTTTAAAATCTATAGTAAAAGTGGGTACACAATTTTAAAATCTATAGTAAAAGTGGGTACAAAATTTTAAAATCTATAGTAAAAGTGGGTACAAAATTTTAAAATCTATAGTAAAAGTGGGTACACGATTTTAAAATCTATAGGAAAAGTGGGTACAGGATTTTAAAATCTATATTAAAAGTGGGTACACGATTTTAAAATCTATAAGAAAAGTGGGTACAGAATTTTAAAATCTATAGTAAAAGTGGGTACAAAATTTTAAAATCTATATTAAAAGTGGGTACAGAATTTTAAAATCTATAGTAAAAGTGGTTACACAATTTTAAAATCTATAGTAAAAGTGGGTACAAAATTTTAAAATCTATAGTAAAAGTGGGTACACGATTTTAAAATCTATAGTAAAAGTGGGTACACGATTTTAAAATCTATAGTAAAAGTGGGTACACGATTTTAAAATCTATAGTAAAAGTGGGTACACGATTTTAAAATCTATAGTAAAAGTGGGTACACGATTTTAAAATCTATAGGAAAAGTGGGTACAGGATTTTAAAATCTATAGTAAAAGTGGGTACAAAATTTTAAAATCTATAGTAAAAGTGGGTACAGAATTTTAAAATCTATAGTAAAAGTGGGTACAAAATTTTAAAATCTATAGTAAAAGTGGGTACAGAATTTTAAAATCGATAGTAAAAGTGGGTACAGAATTTTAAAATCTATAGTAAAAGTGGGTACAGAATTTTAAAATCTATAGTAAAAGTGGGTACACAATTTTAAAATCTATAGTAAAAGTGGGTACAAAATTTTAAAATCTATAGTAAAAGTGGGTACAAAATTTTAAAATCTATAGTAAAAGTGGGTACACGATTTTAAAATCTATAGTAAAAGTGGGTACACGATTTTAAAATCTATAGTAAAAGTGGGTACACGATTTTAAAATCTATAGGAAAAGTGGGTACACGATTTTAAAATCTATAGGAAAAGTGGGTACACGATTTTAAAATCTATAGTAAAAGTGGGTACACGATTTTAAAATCTATAGGAAAAGTGGGTACACAATTTTAAAATCTATAGTAAAAGTGGGTACACAATTTTAAAATCTATAGTAAAAGTGGGTACAGAATTGCAGAATCGATAATAAAAGTGGGTACACAATTTTAAAATCTATACTAAAAGTGGGTACACAATTTTAAAATCGATAGTAAAAGTGGGTACACAATTTTAAAATCTATAGTCAAAGTGGGTACACAATTTTAAAATCTATAGTAAAAGTGGGTACAGAATTGCAGAATCGATAATAAAAGTATGTACAGAATGTGAAAGTTGGTAGTTAAAGTGAATACATAATTTTAAAATAAATCGTAAAAGTACAAAATTTTAAAAGAATAGTAAAAATGGGAACAGAATGTTTAAATAGATAGTAAAAGTGGGTATACAATTTTAAAATGAATTGTAAAAGATTGTTCATTCTCATACAATTGTCCAAGATCTTTCAACTGACATTCATCAGAGGAGTAGGGTTAGAATTTAAATCCAAATTGAACACGATAATAAAAAAAATACGTTCTCTGAACTCTTTATGATGCCCATAAATGATTTAGAAAGCAAAACAAAGATTTTCGACAGGAAATGTAAATCGCATTTAAAACATTGATAGAGCATAACTAGAAGATTTTAAAACAATCATGGTTTGTATAGAAACTAGTGTGGGGACGATTAATCGGAACTTTGTAGGGTATTGGAATCGGAAAAAATTGTGCCTATTTTCCGATGGCAAAAAATGATTCTTTTGTATTTTTAAAACTTAATGTTCTATTACTGGCACTAATGATGAAATGATAAATATTTATTGATTTTAAACTACAAGTAAAATTAAAATCTATCAGTGTATTTTTACATTTGCAAAAATATATGCATATATTAAACGGGTTTTTACAGTAATCGGAAAATTAAAGCAAAAAATAATAACAACTTTGTAGCTCAATATTTAGAGATTTAAAAAGAATCGGAATCGGTAATTGTATCGGAATTGGGAAAAATATTGGAATCGTCCCATCACTAATGGAAACCAACCATAAGGGCGCCTTGCTCTTCAGTAACCATGTTGCATTGTTGCTCAGTTTAATTTGGCCAATTTGGACAAAGAAAATAAATTGCTTTTAGGAAGGAGTACGATGGAAGCGGCCATGTTGGAACCAGAATGGAGATTCGGAAGATGCGGTCATATAATCTGCGCATTTGATGTCAAATCAAATTCGGCAAAACATAGAAAAGTGCAACAAGCCATGTAAAGAGACAGGTAGAAGTTATTTACATCCACATATAGTCTGAATATTTGTCGAAGGCTTCTTTAAACCTGGATATGGTAGTCATCGTCATGACCTCCTCTGGTAGGTTGTTCCATGAAGAAGAAACACAGACAGAGGATGCTGCCTTTCTTCTATTGAGCTGAAAGCGACGGTGGCACATTTTTTTGCGGGTACTCGTGGAGACCACGACTTGGCGAGATAATAAAAGATTTGATGCAAGAAAGGCGAGCACTCTCCTCTTTCCTAAAGATAATAGCGCGAACATTAAAACATGGGCGCAGCTTGATGATGTTTTGGGGTTGTTTTAGCTCAAGAGAGACCGGACAATTCATTACAATAATAGGGATAATGTAATCTGGAAACTATATCAAAATTCTCGATGAAAATTTACAACTATCAGGCAAAATCTTGATCTATCATTCCAGTAAGATAATGACCCCAAACATACGTCTAAATCAGTGACTGTGCAACTTCAGGAACTGTTCTGTTATACCCTTCAATGTGTTCCAACTTCAATCCTATCGAAAATCTGTGACAAAAAGTGAAAGTTCAAATAAATCGTTGGTCACCAAAAACACTCCTGGAATTAGAATATGTAATCATTGAAAAATGGAAGAAAATCCCAGAAAAGACTTGTTAAAATTTCAGCAAAAACATTAAAAACGATTGCACCATGTGATAAAGATGAGAAGCTATTGTACTATTAATATTGTGAAAATTGTTCAATTTCAAGCCATCCTATTGATTGTGAAAATTGTTTAATTTATAAAACTTTTCATATTGTAACAACAATTCTGTCTTTTCTTTTTGTTTATTTTTCTTCTCATATTTCGTAAATTTTATGTATCCTCCTTAAAATGAAGTTTTAGATTTTCTTTTTGTACTTCACGTATAAAAACTCTGGCATCATACGAGTATTAAATTTTAAGAAATGGGTAGAAATATTCAATATTCATGAATGTGCGAATAATTTTGCTGACTGTAAATATTTCATTGTCATGTTCAATTAGGATTTGAATTCTATCTTCCTCATTTTTATAATGAAATCGTTGTGTGCAGTGCTCAGGAGGTGCACAACAATTCGTCAAAAGTGCATGCACATGAGTGCATGTGTATGGGGGAGGACATCAAGTGAAGTTTTGGTGAATATTGAGAAGCATGAGGGTTTTAAAGGAAAGATTTATAGAGTACGATCTGTCTTTTTTTTATCTCAAGGTACAGTTTGATGTCGTCTGCATATTTCAGTACTGCAACATTTAAGTTGGCATCTATGTCATTGATATATGCAACAAAGAGAAGGGAACCAAGAACAGATAGATTCTTGTGGTACATGAGATGACATCTCATACAATGAAGAACGGTGGCTACTTCCTTTTTTTTTTTTATTGAGAATGAAGGATTTCATTCAACCTGTTAAAAAGATCATCCTCACACCCATTGCATCTGACGAGACTACTTTGAAAAATGTCATCATCATCAACATATTCGGTTTAACGTTAATTTTACATGCTGGCTTGAGTTGGGCAGCTTTAAGAAATTGACTTCCAAATTAACCTATCTCTAGCCAGGTCTTTATTTATCCCTCTTTCTCTCAAGTTCATCCTTATTACTTCTTCCTGTTTTCCTTGGCCTTCCACTGCCAACTGACCCTGCTACCTCAACTGCTCTACATATATTAACCCAAAAACTCTCATCCATTCTTTCAATGTGACTATACCAACAAAGTCTCTTGCTCTGCACACATCACCCTATACTGTCAGGATTTCATCTTCCTCTGAGGTTATCAGATCTAAGACTATCTTTAAGACTCACATTACATATCCATCAAATCATTCTTGTATCATTTCTCTCCATGCAACACATGTCCTCAACCCTTACTGACCAGGTTTCACTTCCATACATTATTACACTGTGTGCACATACCTGTAGACTCTTCCCTTGGTCAACAGTGGTAATACTCTGTTGATTAATAATGGCAGAAGTTACCAGAATTTATTCCATCCACTCTTAACTTTTGCAATCACACTTGCGCCAGCTTCTCCCTATGCCTTAATGGTATAACCAAGGTAACAAAACTTCTGAACAACCTCAATAGCCTCGTCATCCAAATATACATTCTTCACATCCGAGTTCTCATCTGTCCATTGTCTTGCACACAAATGTCTGCTGAAAGAATTTCTTCTTTTGGAACAAGTTTACCAAACTGAACCCGCTTTTACTATCCATTCTTTTCTTTTGAAAATATTAAATGTTGGAGTTAAATACGAAACGAAAAAAATTAATAATTTAGTACAATTTGTTATATGAAACAAAGTGAGTTAAACTAACTACTAAAACTGAAAACAAAAGTTGGAGTTAAAAAACAAAACAAAAGGACTAAACAAAGGACTGGCTTAGATGAAGAACGGTTCATCTATACACGAGAGATATTTCTACAGACAAAGGAATACTTGGAAGATCGTGATAAGAACACTAAAGAGATTTCTACAGATTCTTACCAGAATGAATTTCTTTGTAGTTTCGGTTAGGACTGTCGTGGGTGGAGAGGTTGGGCCACAATTGATCTAATAAAAGAGCATTGGAACCCACTTTACCGTTTTGGTATTTTTAAAAGGAAGATTTGGTATAAAGAATAGTTTGAATTATTTGGATTTTATGGACTACTATTCTCATCTTGGTTGTTATTTTCAAAACGTTTCGGCCGATGTAATGTCCGACCTTCTTCAGGTGCATCTTTGGGTTAACAATCAATGGATAATGGCGTTGCTTAACAATCAGTTCTAAGTGACAATTTTCTGGGGGTTGGAGGTTCAATCCTTACTGCAGGCAATAATATTTAAGACTCTTCCACTCTATAATAAAGACCAGTGTGTGTGTGTGTAGTCCGTCACATAAGTAAATGTACTTCCCTTCCATTCTTCCATGCAAGTAAAAAACGTACTGGACGAAACAATTTCAAGTGTTTAGGGGAAGGGAGAAAGCAAGTCAGACACCCCCACCATATGAAATGAATTTGGAAAGAAATCCTTCACTGTTTCCATAATGAGACGTTTTTTTTCTTTATTTTCCATTCTTTTTTCGATAGCGATTGATGTTTTTTTTCTTTCTTTTTAAAAACTTTCCAGTTTGAGACGTTTTCTTTTTTTCAACTTCACCGATTAAGACGTTATTAATGCGAAGCATAATTTTATTTTTACATCATTTTTCATGGAAGGTGTACTCTCATAACTTAATCATTAAGTAACACTTCTACGTAGTCATCGCTGACAGAACGAGGATAATCTGCCATTGTGGACAAAAAGGGTTTAGTTCGAAATTCCATATAGGTTCCCAAGTTCGAAAAGATACATCTGAAAAAGCTTGGAGGTTACATCGGCCAAAAGGTTGTGAAAAAAAAAATAACTAAGATGAGAATAGTAGTCCGATAAAATCAAATGATATAAATTATCAATCTTTATCTAAAAAAATTGGCAAAAAAATTGTTTTGAGTTTATCCTTCTTAATTTCCCTTTCAGTTGGTTATTACTTATTTTATGAAAAGGCATAAAAAGGAATTAGAAAAAAGAGTTAAAAGTAATCAATGAATAATAAAAATAGGGGAAAATAGAGCAGGATGGTCGAAACATTGAATAGTTTTCTTTTAATAAAAAAAATTATAAATGAAAACAAGTAAAATACGAAAAAATGTTTTAAAAAGAATAAACAAAATATATAAAAATTGAAAAAAAAATAAGACTAAAAAATCTGAAGGAAATTGTAGAAACAAATGAAAAAAATTGAAGCAAATGAAAATAATAATGAAAAAAAAAAAATGAAAACTTGAAATAAAAGTAAAAAATTAAAAAATGAAAGAAAAAAGTAAAAATGAAAACAAAAAGAACATTTTTAAAGAATCTAACAAATAAAAAATAGTAATTATTTTAAAAATTGATAAATTAAAACATTATCAAAATGTAAACATTTTTTGGAATTTGACAGTAAAAAAATTGACATAATATCAAACAATTATCACACAAAAAACAAAAAACAAAAACAAAACAAAAAAAGCAGAAAATTATTAAACGATATACAAACCATAAACTGAAAGATAAATTCATCATTTGTACAGTAAAAAAAAATTCATCATTTGTACAGTAAAAAAAATTCATCATTTGTACAGTAAAAAAAATTCATCATTTGTACAGTAAAAAAATTCATCATTTGTACAGTAAAAAAAATTCATCATTTGTACAGTAAAAAAAATTCATCATTTGTACAGTAAAAAAGATTCATCATTTGTACAGTAAAAAAAATTCATCATTTGTACAGTAAAAAAATTCATCATTTGTACAGTAAAAAAGATTCATCATTTGTACAGTAAAATAAATTCATTATTTGTACAGTAAAAAAAATTCATCATTTGTACAGTAAAAAAAATTCATCATTTGTACAGTAAAAAAAAATTCATCATTTGTACAGTAAAAAAAAATTCATCATTTGTACAGTAAAAAAAAATTCATCATTTGTACAGTAAAAAAAAATTCCTTTCATGTAAACTTGTTCTTTATGAAACTCATAAGAATCTTCATATATAAATTTACCTAACTGCATATGGAACAAGAACAATCTACTCTTGTGGATTAAATAAAGTGTTCAGTTCGAAGTTCCGCATGGGTTCCTGAGTTCGACAAAGATTTTCAAATTCGAAAACGATGCACCTGAAGAAGGTCGGATGTTACATCAGCCGAAACGTTGTGAAAATAACAACCAAGATGAGAATAGTAGTTCACATAACCACAAACGTTAAAAAAAACGAGAATATCTCTATTTATATAAAGTTAAGTATTTGATTTACCTCCGTGACATAAGGTCACGTGTTGTTTCGAAAATCCATCGCACTAGGATAAGAACACCCTGGCCTACAAAAAGCAACCCATTGGCATAATCTAACCTCTTCTCAGAGAGAAGGTAATGCCTGGGAAGGTGAACATCCTGGAATTCAACAGAACGATACCTCAGCCCGACAGCAACAAAGTTACTGCTGGATGGATCTTCGACTGGTATGAACACCTACTCAAACTGTGTCGGGTTAAGTGTGTGTACATATTTATATATTTGTATGTATAGGATTCACTCCTAAACTAATTAACCGATCATTATGAATTTTGGAACACAGCTGCTAGGTGTAAGAGTAGGCAATGTGGGCTATATTTAATTTAGTTTTATGCAAAAGGGGCAAAGAGGGGTTGGAAGCCCTTCATGAAAATTTAGATACCTTTGATTTTTATGAAATTTTAACAATACGATTAAACATTAATTAAAAAATGTTCTCCAAATTTTAGTTTCTTTGGAGTATTGCAAAGGTTTTTAGGGGGCATAATATGGGCATAACCTCCCATGTGAAAATTCAAATATTTCAGATTTGCATTAAATTTGATCCAGTCATTAGATATCAAAGCAAGTTTCTGTGAATTTTAATTTCTTCTCAAGACCCCCATAACTTTAAATGTCAGAAATTTTTTAGAATCAAAATTATGTAATCGATTTTGATCAAAATTGGAATAAGGATTCTTAACATAAGGTTTAGTAGCATATCTTGATTTTAAGTTTTGTAAGGGAACATAAAAGTGATACAAAACTATTCTGTTTGGGGAATTAATTTTACCTGTCCCGGGACGGGTATTTTCTATTATATATAAAATAAAAAAAATTTAAAAAAATCCTTCTTTTACTCTATAAAAGATATTTTGAAATTAAAACAAAAAGTGCCTCTCATCACACCCAGAAAGTTTAATTGAACAAAATTCTCTCTCTAAATAAAAACCAAATATATTTTTTTAAATATAAAAATAATAAACAAAAATAATCGATCCCTTTATTCCCCCCACCCCAATACAACTTTATTAATAACCAGCATTCTGATTTACTATCGACTAATATTCCCATTGTGCAATTCAATAATCGAATCCGCATAATCAATACACCCAGGTATTTTTTTTTTTCTATACACATCTCCCATGTACGAGATATCTTATTGAGAAAGTTTACGAATAGAACTGACCTTTCTAAAATTGGCTGCGCTCGAAATAAAAAGAAAGGAAATGACATTTTCATTTATTTATTTTTCCTCAGAAGAAAGCAATTCCAATATTAATGTTCCCTTGCATGTGAACAAATTTAGTTCTATCGAATGACTGGCTGAAAAGAGAGACTGCATATTAAAGGGTTTACAGCAGATGAGAAAGAATCCGTAACTATTCATAGAAGTTGTGCAAAGAGAACATTTCCTGAATATTGAAAGGTGAGAAAGTAATTGTTTTATTTCATACGGTAACCTCAAAATGAATTGAAAACCAAGATAACTTTAAAAAAAAAAATTTTTTTTCAGGAATTTTTTAAATGAGGATTGATAATTTGGATTATTCGGACTACTGTTTTCATCTTGGATGTTATTCTCACAACGTTTCAGCCGATGTAACCTCCAACCTTTTTCAGGTGAATCTTGTCGAACTCGGAAATCTGTATGTACATTTCCCTTTATTTCGAACAAAACACTTTATTTATTGTCCGTAAGAACCCGTGACATAATGGATAAAGTGCTAAAGTAATACTCAGTTTTAAGTGACAGTCTTCAGGAGGTTGAAGGTTCAATCCCCAGCACAAGCGATACTAAGAATACAATTACGAATTACTTAAGACTTCTACCCAGTCATGTCTGACGGAACAAGAGCAAGCTACCCCCCGTGAATTGAATAAAGGGCTCTGTTCAAAATTCTGTACAGATTCCCGAGTTCGGCAGAAAAATTCCAAAGTTTGACAAGATACACCTGAAGAAGGTCAGAGGTTACATCGGCTGAAACGTTGTGAGAATAACATCCAAGATGAGAACAGTAGTTTGAATAAGCCAAATAATCCAAATTTAGTTCGTTTACTTGCGAGAGTGTGCATGTTGCTCAAACTGCTATGCTTCATATTTTCTTGTAGCGACAATTTACTCATACATGACTGGACTAGATTACCGATAATTTGTGTCCTTTCTTTATATAGTGTAAGGATCGGCTCCCAGCGGGTTTAACAGAAAAAGAAAAAAAAATTATTGAAGATATTCTTCTATTTATTTTATTTGGAGACAATTTTGTACCAAAATATTCAACTCTTTTTTTTTTATTAACATTTCTAGTGTTCACACACTATCACTCTGAGTCAGAGAGTAACTTGGACATAATGGTAACTATACAGTAACTTCACACTCCCCTCAAAGCTCTACAATCATTTTTTAGTTTTAAACTTTAGTTTGCCACTGAAACAAAGAGCTACTGTGATACGGGGCCAGATTTATAGGGAGGCAACATGAGTTAAGAATTGGGCATCAAGATACTTGTTCACATTACATTTAAATTTCTGCATGTTGGTATGGTCAGGAAAACAGGGAGGGAATTCTAAAGGTGAGTGGTCAAAGGAAAAAAGCTATTAGAAAAATCTTCTGGCATCTAGGGACCTCTACAGTGAAGGGGTGGGATTTTACGTTGCGGGGGTACAAGTGCAATAAGTTCATCGGAGCACATTCCATAGAAAAACTTGTAAAATAAGCACAGCGATGCAACTCTGCGGCGATGCGACAGAGGCTGGAGCTTGGCAGACAATGCTGGGACCTATTAGGTTAGAAATTCTTTTTTTTTAACCCTAAGAGGGAGAGGCTAGTGGTTGGTGCACTAGCCTAGATGTGGCAACAATTCTCCATACATAAGCGAATGGTGGCCTTATAGAGATATAGAATACCGACAGGCATGAGAAGTTTTCTAGCCTGGTAGAGGGAGCCTATCTTATTTGCAGCAGACATCTGCCTCAATTTTGGCGTATACATGATCAGAGGGATTTATATATATATATATATATATATATATATATATATATATATATATGTCATCATTTATCAATGCCAAAAGCCACTCAAAGATAAGGGTTAATAAAATTGTCAGTTGGATGATGATGAATATTACGAGAGGATTGAAAATGATTAATAGAATGGACAAAATTTGATTACTTAAGATGACAGCTTGATGAGTATTTGTTGACATTGGATTTAATGATGCCCCTGTTGTAGCCTGCAGAGAAGCACTCCCATGGCATTGTCTAGTCTATAAAATAAATGGGATAGCTCTGTCTTTCTGTCCGGGAAGGTGAAATTGAAAACAAGTAAAATTTTACGAGAAATCTAATGTCGGTATTAATTTTGTATTAGTGATTTTTACCATAATACTGTGGGGTCAGATTTGAAAATTATAAAAATGAAAAGAAAAAAAATTGGAATAAAAATAGCAATATGAGGTTTAGGAGTGAGAACAAGAGTAAACAGGGGTCGTCAATCATTCTCGGTAATGCGTGAAGTGTCTACCAAACGATAGTAATTGATACATCACTCAGACCCACTTAGAAAAATAACCTGTAACCATTCTATGAGACTTTACTAGACACACAACACTCTCAAAGCTAATCACTGATACATAATCCTCTTAAAGTTTACTTCTTGCTTACTGTGGTAAGGACGGTGGCAACCCAGTTAACAGGACTCTGGTGAAAATCTAGGAGTCAACATCAGGATCCGTCCTCCTCTGGTCGTCTCTGCCTCTGCATGTGGCAACCAAGAACATGTCACTGATGGAACCACGAATCCATGGAGTGAGGATAACAACATTGTTTCTGTGCATGTGCAACAATAATTTCTGTATGTTCTGGGCCAAATCTTCCCCGAACAAAGGGATCAAAGACCATAGAAGCAGAATGTGCCTTTTTTACTGAGATTCCAGTTCCTGCAGACTAATGTACTTTCGACACCTTTGGTAGGACTTTGAAATGGAAATTTCAAGAAGGGGGTGCATGTGTAATGTGATTTGGAAGGATGCAAGTTTAAAATCTGAGTTGTTTGCAAATGGATTTGAGGTCAAAATAAAAGAAAAGTTTTTAAAAAAGCACAAAGAATTATTTTGGAAAGAAATGACAAATCAAAAACATTCCTTGTCCATGAACTCAGTAAGTCGAAAGCACGGTTGACAAAAGAATGGTATTGTCTGAGAAAGCTGTAATTGGAAATACGATCACAGACATTTATGACAGAGCTGACGTCGGATGACGAAAACGAAGCTTATTTAACAGGTTCACTTTTGGTGCCGGGAGGAGAAGAGAGTCTGACAGACAGAATTGTGGAGAAGAAAGGAGAGTCGGGGGGGGGGGGGTTGTGACACAACCAGCACAGGTCCAAGACCCATTTGTTCATTCGTAAATTAATTCAACTAAGAAATAAAAAGCATTCTTTTTATAACCAAAAGAAAATGTTTTGTTCTTTATGCTAAGGAAAGCAACTGTGCTCTGCCAAGAAACTAGAAAGTGAATTGGATTGAAATTTCTCTTGTATCCGACTCTTAGGATTAATCAGACAAACTATCAAATCTGAGCTTCATTGTATTACACATGAAAAGAAAAATCAATAACTCTAAGTTTGAATTGGGAGCCTAGATTTCATTGTAAAAGCTTCAAATATACAAATTAAAAGTATCCCTTAACAACTCACACCTGACGAATGGCTTTGTCTATTTAAAATGAAGATGTGCTTGTGTATGTGCATAGTCTTTCTGTCTGTGTGTGCGTGTGTTTTCATGCGTGATGCATGCAGAATTGTGTATGTGTAACGTCACAATTTCTGACCATAGCATCCCTATTTACGTGCCTCCTCACGAGGGCAGAGTTAGACACACGGTCAGTTTTTAATCTAGAAAAAATCGAGTTCTCCAAAAAACAGGGGCGCTCTGGATTGGGACAAAGAATTAAAATTACCTCAGTCTGGAAGGAATACTCCTCCACTGACCGAGGACAGAACAGATAAAGTGTAGTATCAGGACGGATACTACACTTTGATCTTAGCCAAAAGGCTAAGTCATTCGTCTATTTAAAATGAATATATCTTTGTATGCGTATGCATAGTCTGTGTGTGTGGTTTCATGTGTGTGTGTGTGTTTTCATGTGTGCCGCATGCAAAATTGTGTAGGTGAAATGTCACGATGTCTAACCTTAAGTCTCTGGTTGAGATCCGAGAAGAAATGGCTATACGTCAGAGATTAAAGGAAATAATTATAATATCAATGAAAGGACAGGTGAAATCTTAAAAAGAAACCCATTGTGAACTCTGTTGTTGTTGTTAGTATTATTATTATTATTATAATAATAATAATAATAATAATAATAATAATAATAATAATAATAATAGAAATAATAATAATAGAAATAATAATAATAGAAATAATAATAATAGAAATAAACCCATTTCATTCTTAAAAACAAACAAAAAAAAACATTGCAATCTCAAATTAAAAGAAACGCACATTTAAAATACTTCATGAAACAATTAAAAAAATGATCAATTTTGTTTCAAAGAAACCCAGGATATCCAACCGAGATTTGTTTAATATAGATAATTTTCATGTATTTATTATTGCTATGGTAACAGCAATCACAAAAAATGGTCCTATTTCAAATTTTGTTTGTCTCTTCAAGAGGGTAACTGTCGACACAAAATCAGTTTTTAATGTGGAGAAAATCCAGCTGTCAAAAAATGGCCACTGGATTAGGACAAAAACGTCTGTATAGTTCCATCTGGTCTTCCTTGTGAATAGGTGACAGACATAAACAAATATTTTCTCTGAAAGGAAAAGGTAATGCTTGGGAGGATAACCAAATACGTACTACACTTTAATCCTCATGTGAAAACCAGATAAAAGTGTATATTTGAACTCAGAGCATAAAACAATTTCCAGTACAATTTAAAAAAAAAAAGGTGCGATGTCTGCATTCATCTAAGTGATGAATTAGTCAATTTCTGAAAGGGAAATAACTCCAAGTATCTGAAATAAAAAATACAGCCAATTTGAAATAAAGTATAAATAATATTTATAATTTTCTAACTGTTCATTTGCTGTTAAAAGGAATATTTGTTTTTTTTTAATTTTATTATTCATGCCTGTTATATTACAATGTTTAGAAATTTTGTTTTAAATGTTAAAAACATATCGAAAAATCTATTCTGCAATGAAACAGTAATAATAATAATGATGAGAGCTGCAACAACAACAAAAAAAATACATTCATTTTATTATATATGCTTCTCTCACCTTTAATAATCATGTATAATATTCAGGTAAAAATAAAAACAAACAAAAATTAATGAGAATGTACATAAGTAAATAAGTTTATGACACTTTTATGAACATCTTTTTACATATGCATAAATAAATATTTGAACACAAAACAAAAAATATTGAATGCAAGCCATTATATATATATATATATATATATATATTATACATACATAGAGAGAGAGAGTTTTTTCAGCAAGTCAGAGAGAGGAGATGTTTTAGAAGTTTAGAAACATTTGAAGAATTTGCAATGTCAGTCAATCACAGGAAGAATTTTTGTTTTATGCTTTGAAACAGAGCAACAACAATTTATAAAAGAGAAAGGTATTTGCAGAGTTAGCAATTCCAAAAACGATACATGAATAAGCAAAGTGGTGCAATTATGTGGTAATGGTAGTAGTAGTAGTAGTAGTAGTCATGGTGGTGACGGTTGCAGTAAGATTATAATAGAAACATTTGGAAATTATGTTTGCTGGTGCAAGAGCAAATGTGCATGTAGATATTATCGGCTATTTAATATATATATATATATATATATATATATATATATATACATATATATATATGAATTAAGTCAATAATGGATTTCAAATTAACAGATATTATCTATGAGGGATATGGTAAAGTGGATACCAACATAGACTGACGATCTGGGCATGCCAAGTTCGAGTCCTGTCAGCTTCATAGCACCCCTTTTCCTATGGATGTTGGCAACCTTCATGTGGTCTCTCTTGTAAGTACCCGATTCTAGAAAGAACTAAGGAAACTAAAGGAAACGACAGAATCGAGCTGATCAAAAGTCGTACAATGCAGATTCATACAAATTATCATTTCTTTTTAAAAACTTTCTATGCAGCCGGAGCATAGAAAATCTACAAAGAGAAAAATAAGACTCGTTCAGGATTCGAACCCGTGTCTAAGAATAGACGTTGTTTTAACGAGCTTCATGACTGAGAATCTTACAGTGTCTCATTTTTCTCTTTGTGAATTTTTCTATGTTCTAGCTTCGTAGATTATGTTTGTTTATATATGCAAAACACAGGTGTACTTTAAAAAGCAACGTTTACTCCCTCTCTCGTTCTGATTTATCAAGCCGCTTTTAAATGTGTTAAATTATCATTGTTTATCGGCTATTCAAATATTGGCCGCGCGGTTAACGACGTTGGATTTAAGTTGAAAAATACTTGTAATCCAGGGTTTCGAATCGTACGACCGGTAGTGAATAGTCATATCTCTATGCTGATGAGTCTCGATTGAAAAGGGACGAAACGTATATGTACATAGATAATAAACAATAAAAAATATTTTATATATATATATATATATATATTTGTTCTAGAGAGTGTGGAAAGAAATCCAATAGGGTGCTCAATTATTAGGGTAAGAGTATAATATTTATTTATAAAAAAAATGTACAGAACTTAAAACATTTTGAATATCACAATTTTGCTAGAAAGGAACCGTCCAGCAAGGAAACCAACTGGACAGAGTTCACCTACTTAGTCAGAGAGCGAAAGTTCTGTATATTTCTTCATATAATATATATATATATATATATATATATATATATAACATGAAAAATCAACCTTTCAGAGTCGGAACAGATCCGATCCAATACAGCATATCTTGTACACACAAAGAGCTCGAAATCCTTTCAAATAGAGCTTTATAGCAATAACAAATAATTAGAACGAGCTTATCTTAACACTTCACTGCAGTTTCATGGTAACTCCAATAGTCAGAAGTGTATTTCTATTCCAGACGTCTGTATACATCTGAACGTGAGCTCAAACTAGTCAGATGTATAAATAAATAATCAGTAGATCTTTGTGGATTGGATGTAGGATGATCCTCGCAGAGTCCTTTGGAGGGCAATTCCGAGTAGAGAGCTCGATTGAAAGGACAGAGTCTATGGAAAAAACTGTACGCTCCATTGTATAGTATGGTAGTTTTGTTTTACGGCATATCAACCCTTTTTGAGTTATTTAATGCCGAATCTGGTCATTATAGTGAAAGTTTTTATGCTTCAAGTTCTTTATATCTTCAAATGTTTAATCAGGGTTTTTGGTTTGGTAGTTTTGTTTTACGGCATATCAACCCTTTTTGGGTTATTTAATGCCGAATCTGGTCTTGTTTTCTTCTCTTTTTTGTTTCTTTCCCCTTTTAATATCTGTTTCTATTTAACCCATAGTTGGGACCCTAACAGGTACTACCACTCCGGGTCAGGGTGGACCTGGGAGCAATGGTAATTAAGAGGAGGCTCCACATTCCCCAAAGTCCGTAAGCCGGATCTCACCATCGGATGTAGTTTAAGGTCATATCCAGGACCGGGAGTAGGGTAGGAAAAATAAAAATAAAAAAGGGGAGGGAGAAAGGGAGAGGGGCTGTTGTTTTTGTTTTTGGTTTTGTAGAACATAATTAAGTTTTACAAACAAAAAAAAAAAAAAAAAAAAAAAAACGTCAATGTAGGTGAATTTCGTCTCAGGGAGCCACAGGGCAGCCTGATCTGGTATCACCAGACGCTCCATTGTAGTGTTAGGTCATAATTCATTTCCACCGTACGCAGTGGGATCTTCAGATAGACTACAAAAATTGCATCCTTGAGAACGATGGAAAACATCCGAAGACTAATTCGCTAAACCAACCCAAATGAATGGATCTTCTCAAACAAATGAGTCTGACAGAATATATTTCGGATAAGCTTATCATATGGATATAAATAACACTAGTGGAAAAGGCTTAAATTATTAGCGACAATTTCTCTTGCTAACAGAGTTTCGTTGGAGAAATAAAAATCGAATAAAGCAGAAATGTTGATTTTATCAAAAGTTTTATTATTGATAAAAGTATAATTTTAAAACAATTGAAACATTTTCCACATTGTTGTTTTGAACTAGACACATAGGCATATCTGTTTGAATGTTTACTAGATATCACCCTCGAGTGTCTTCAGTTTCTCTGTACAGGGGTTTGTCATGACATCCTGACATGAGGATACTTCCCCTTAGAAGTAAACCATGACCAAATATTCCAATAAAAATAACATAGTATTCAAAGCCCAAATCAGATCCCTTCAACATGGCCATACACTGAGTCATACAAGGAAAGTAATGGTACAACTTCTCTTAGTGATGCTACCACAAGTAACAACACGAAGCTGGATACTCTACCAGACCAGATGAATTTTCGCCCGGGAATCCGGTAAAACGAAGAAAAGACCACGATAAAAAAAAACGAACTATAATCGGCCTATTTAGCATGATAGTAACAGTGTTCGCTATTGGGCCAGGAGACCAGAGTTCAATCCTCGGTGGAATCATACCAAAGACTTAAAAAATGGTACTTGATGTTTCCTTGGTCAACACTCAACATTATAGGATTAGAACCAAGAATAAGTGGAGTAAACCTGGGAAAGAAGTAGCACCCTCCTCTACATCTCGGTGTAGTAGTCAATGAAAAGGGAGCCTTTGGGTCGCCCTCAACTATGATCGACCACTTTACTTCATTTAATAACATAGTTAAGTGGTTCATCGGGGAGAAGAAAATGATTATTATAAAGCAGTGATGCTTTACTTAAGGTTTAAGTAGAAAAGATCCTTAAATGAACTGGGTTAGGATACAAATGGTTAGGGTAGATACAAGTTGTAATAAAACAACCTATTTTGGGGTAGGATTGAAGAATTCCGTTTTTCAGGGAGGAAGGTTCAAGCCTTTTGGGTAAATTCCTTCTCCAAATAAACATAAACATGCTGTAAGACACCTGCATGGGTAGATTAGTGATTTAATTATTCCTTTCTAATATGCCCTTTTCTTTCTTTAAATCTAATTTCGAAACACAAATATTAATTTCAATTTTTGCCAAAGTGTTTCATTCAAATCTGACAAAAACTATTAAATATATACAGGGTCTGCCATAAGATACTATATATTTTCTTTTGCTTTCAACTTTGTTTATGCTTAAATATTTTTTTCTATTTCAGCTCATTCGAAAGCAGAAATCATATTTTTATTTGATATAAATTTTATTTCATTTCCATTTTTATTTCAGATATACATTGTATCCACACGATGAGCAAAAAATTGCGGTTTTGAACTGGTTCTGGAAAGCCGAGAGCATTTGTCTAACAAGAATTTCAAAAGTAATTTCGGTCTAAGCTGCCAAATCCAGCGATTATTAGTCTGATGAGTTTAAGTTGAAATAAAATTATATAGTTACTTAAGTCTGATGGGTTGATGTTGAAATAAAATTTAGTTACTTATGTTTGATGGGTTTATGTTGAAATAAAATTATATAGTTACTTATGTTTGATGGGTTTATGTTGAAATAAAATTATATAGTTACTTATGTTTGATGGGTTTATGTTGAAATAAAATTATGTAGTTACTTATGTTTGATGGGTTTATGTTGAAATAAAATTATATAGTTACTTATGTTTGATGGGTTTATGTTGAAATAAAATTATATAGTTACTTATGTTTGATGGGTTTATGTTGAAATAAAATTATTTAGTTACTTATGTTTGATGGGTTTATGTTGAAATAAAATTATTTAGTTACTTATGTTTGATGGGTTTATGTTGAAATAAAATTATTTAGTTACTTATGTTTGATGGGTTTATGTTGAAATAAAATTATTTAGTTACTTATGTTTGATGGGTTTATGTTGAAATAAAATTATTTAGTTACTTATGTTTGATGGGTTTATGTTGAAATAAAATTATATAGTTACTTATGTTTGATGGGTTTATGTTGAAATAAAATTATATAGTTACTTATGTTTGATGGGTTTATGTTGAAATAAAATTATATAGTTACTTATGGTGAACCCTGTATACACACACACACAAACACACACACAGAATACATTTTCTCACCATAAATATCCTCAACTTAAATCAATTTTACAAAGTTAAATCATGTATCTTGTTGTCAGAACGATAGACTGTGTGAATATATATAAGCTCTTTATAAAAACAATGATTGATGTATATATATATATATATATATATATATGCATACACAGTATATCAATATCTACTCACACACTATCAGTATATATGCCCCCCCCCTAAATCAAACAAAGCCTATTAGAGAGTAGACACAATAAGTCTATCTTCCAAATTTCATAAAAATCTGTCCAGTAGTTTTTCTTCCTATAGATGTACTAAGAGACCCACAATAACAGACATTCATCTTTTTCATATAGATTTAGAATTATAATTAGTTTTTTTTTTATTCTATTTTTATACGTTACATGTTGCCACAAGATTGCTTCCCTGAGGGCTACAACATGCCCCTTTTCAAATCTAATATCAATAACACTTGTCATAAACAGTCTGCATGAGTCATCAAATTGTATTCATCCACATTCATCATTTTCAATCCTCTCATAATATTCATCATCATTCAACTGTCAATCTATCCATCTCATTAATCCTTATCCCCGAGTGGCCTTTAGCCTTGGTAAGCGGTGACTCATCAATAAAAACAAAAAAAAATACCTATTCAAAATATGAGAGATCTTTATGCCCCCCCCCCCTCTTTATTTTTTATCCTATTTATTTCTATAATAATCTTGAATAATTCTTAGGATTTGTTAGTTGGTTAAATTAGTTTATAACATAATGCAACAGCAGTCAACCAGGTTGGGTTTAATAATCAGACATTTAATTATCAATTATAGACATTATTATTGTTAGAGCATGCACACACACAGTTAGAGGAGAGGTCGGAAAGGGGAGATAACTCAAAGGTGGTTTATGGTTTGATATAAAAAAGGTCACCAAACCTTCAAGTACATTGGATAGCTAAGCGTGTACAGTATACATACATACACTATATATATTTAAACGAACGTGGCTGCAAGAAATGGACGTTTATAACGGTTGTGTTTTTTCATCAATTTTCCCAGAGATCTAACAATTTTTCTCAGTTCTTGACAAAGGAAACATCCAAAGTTCACCAAGTATTGGTTTATTATTATTATCTAAGGTTTCGACTCACATAAGTCATCATCAGGGTTCACAGGATATCTGTGCAATTTGAATGTCTATTAACACCAATTAACGTGTAGTTACTTACATTATTGGTCAAAATAATAAAATGTTCTCTATACCTGTAACGTTACGGCACTAATAAGCTGTTTGTAGTGTTTCATGGGAGAATCCTTTTGACGTCAACCCATTGCCTGTCATCTCGTTGACAGAAAACAGCTGGAGTGCAAGTAGTCGGCTCAACAGGTAGTGGCATCTCTTAGTAGAAGTGGCAGCAGTAGTCATCATAGTGATCTTTTTCTTTGCCACATCGACTTCCTGCCATGATGTCATATCCTGACACGTAGCTCTAATTCTAATCTTTAACTTCTAATGGAAGTTTCTGTTTTTCTGTTTAATCTAGTCTTATGTGGAAACTTCCATTTGAAACACTATTTTAACACATCCATGTCTAATATTGCTACATACCCATGTGGAACTCCTGTTCCAGCATTAACAACAACAACGGAGACAGAGAAACGATCTCCGACATATTTCATGTTTATTTGATTGAAATACTTAATACTGACCAATTGCTTATATCAACCAATCAGAAAGAGTTTACCTCTGGGAGCCGGACACCTGTTTTCCTATCTATATAAGCAAACGCCCAAGCGCTGTCTCCAGTGAGATGCAGTGAGTGCCAACTTTCCACAGGGACCCTTGTCAGTCATAAGATTGTTACCCATATAAACTACTCTGGCCGTAGCCCCTGGCTACTGGCATCTCGAAAAACAACACAAGTCACAGTAATGGACTTCTAAATATAACTGCTGCTTGTCTGTCTCAGAAAGTCACAAGTCCATGTACATACGGGCATAACACTTTCTTCGTCTAGACCGTTGAACATTTCTTAACTCTTATTTTCTTGACTCCTTACTTTTGGTTGTTCAACAAGACGTAAATAAAGTTGATATATTATGACTTTGATATATTATGACTTTGATATATTATGACTTTGATATATTATGACTTTGATATATTAAGACTTTGATATATTAAGACTTTGATATATTAAGACTTTGATATATTAAGACTTTGATATATTATGACTTTGATATATTATGACTGATATATTATGACTTTGATATATTATGACTTTGATATATTATGACTTTGATATATTAAGACTTTGATATATTAAGACTTTGATATATTAAGACTTTGATATATTAAGACTTTGATATATTAAGACTTTGATATATTATGACTTTGATATATTATGACTTTGATATATTATGACTTTGATATATTATGACTTTGATATATTATGACTTTGATATATTATGACTTTGATATATTATGACTTTGATATATTATGACTTTGATATATTATGACTTTGATATATTATGACTTTGATATATTATGACTTTGATATATTAAGACTTTGATATATTAAGACTTTGATATATTAAGACTTTGATATATTAAGACTTTGATATATTAAGACTTTGATATATTATGACTTTGATATATTATGACTTTGATATATTATGACTTTGATATATTATGACTTTGATATATTATGACTTTGATATATTAAGACTTTGATATATTAAGACTTTGATATATTAAGACTTTGATATATTAAGACTTTGATATATTAAGACTTTGATATATTAAGACTTTGATATATTATGACTTTGATATATTATGACTTTGATATATTATGACTTTGATATATTAAGACTTTGATATATTAAGACTTTGATATATTAAGACTTTGATATATTAAGACTTTGATATATTATGACTTTGATATATTATGACTTTGATATATTATGACTTTGATATATTATGACTTTGATATATTAAGACTTTGATATATTAAGACTTTGATATATTAAGACTTTGATATATTAAGACTTTGATATATTAAGACTTTGATATATTATGACTTTGATATATTATGACTTTGATATATTATGACTTTGATATATTATGACTTTGATATATTATGACTTTGATATATTAAGACTTTGATATATTAAGACTTTGATATATTAAGACTTTGATATATTATGACTTTGATATATTAAGACTTTGATATATTAAGACTTTGATATATTATGACTTTGATATATTATGACTTTGATATATTATGACTTTGATATATTAAGACTTTGATATATTAAGACTTTGATATATTATGACTTTGATATATTATGACTTTGATATATTATGACTTTGATATATTATGACTTTGATATATTATGACTTTGATATATTATGACTTTGATATATTATGACTTTGATATATTAAGACTTTGATATATTAAGACTTTGATATATTAAGACTTTGATATATTAAGACTTTGATATATTATGACTTTGATATATTATGACTTTGATATATTATGACTTTGATATATTATGACTTTGATATATTATGACTTTGATATATTAAGACTTTGATATATTAAGACTTTGATATATTAAGACTTTGATATATTATGACTTTGATATATTAAGACTTTGATATATTAAGACTTTGATATATTAAGACTTTGATATATTATGACTTTGATATATTAAGACTTTGATATATTAAGACTTTGATATATTAAGACTTTGTAATTACTTTTGACTTTGTCTACTACACCCTGACAGCAACTTATGAAAGTCGAAAGCTTGGATAACAATCCACATGTAATGAATTCCGGATGCTTCCCTTATTCTTTATTTCAATAATTGGAAAAGTCGATGAGAAAAAAAAAAAAAAAAAAAAAAAAAAAAAAACGGAACCGTTATGAAGCATCCATTTTTTTCAACGTTTGTTTAAATGCACATTTGTTACAAAAAAATCATGTATGTATGTATGCAGAAATATAATTAGATATGTGACATGTATTTATGTATGTATGTGCACTTACTTCCGGTGAGATAGTCAGGTGTAGGTGGTGCCAAATAGTTCTTTAGATTGGATGAGGTTTGCAGTAGGCCAGGGACCAACGCAACCATCTGGCTGGCAACATGAATGGCAGTGCTCGACACGGCTATAATCCAAAGTCATGTCAATAGGTGCATTTAAAATAGGCGTTTTTTTGTTGTTTTTTTAAATTGGTTTTAAAATTGGAAAGAAAGTTATAAGAAAAGATAGTTTATGGAAGAAGAAGAAAAGCAGATAGATTAATTGGTTCTGATTCTTTTCGCTTCTAACATATAAAGTTATCTTGTCGGATTTTCAAAGTCATACCCAAATAGGATTTAAGCTGACAAATCAAACTTTGCTTAGGACTAGCCAATTTTCATTTGTTATTGTTGTACCATGTTGTTAGCAATATAGTAACATACTTCGCTGCATTTTTTAAATTACTTAGTCCGGCCAAGACAACTGCTAATATGAAACATTTTTAAATGATCACCTAAAAATTAAAAATCAGCAAGGGTGATAACTCATTTTAAATTGAAGAATATAATAGGAGTTGTCTACCTTAAATCTACAAATGTGCAAACAAATAGAAATTAAAAACTAAAATGACTTCAGTGCATCCTGGGCAACGCCGGGTTGGTACAGCTAGTATTAAATAAGATACTTGACAAATTTTAGAGATAAAATATTGGTAAAAAGTTCTTTTTTTTTCTTTTTTTTTTTTAAAGTAATGTTTTACTAAAAGACGAATGATAATTTTGATTCACAACGTTTTGGCCGAGGTAACCTCCAACCTTCAAGTCCATTTTTTTTTAGTTTAGAAATCTTTATGTCGAACTCTGGAATCTATACAGAATTTCTAACTGAACCATTTATTTAATACACGCACGTAGATTGTTCTCGTTCCATCAGCCATGACCATGTAGAAGTGTTAAGTAAGTAATTTTTATTTTATTCTTAGTATCAGTGAGAGTCTTCTAGAGGTTTCAGGTTCAATCCTCACTACAGTCAATACTAATTAAGAATAAAATAAAAATCACTTAACACTTCTACCCGTTCATGGCTGATAGAATGAGAACAATCTACCCGCCTTGGATTAAATGAAGTTGAAATTCTGTATAGATTCCTGTTATGGTGATCTACCCTATTGCGTCACTACATAAACGCTTCCCGACACTATGAATAGTGATAATGATGGTAACAGACAGTCGCTATGACTAAGCAAAAAGCAGTCTCTGACAACACATTATTCTTGTACTTTCTGTAAAGATATACTCTTGTAAAATCTACCTCCCTGTTGTCTTATTTCTTTCTGGCTTTTTAAAGCCATAACAAATTCAAAGTTCGAAAAGATGTACTTGAAGATTGGAGGTTACATTGGCCGAAATGAGAATAGTAGTTCAAATAATAAAAATGGTCAGTGGTTTGTAATTCGATTTAAATTATAATTAATAGCAAAATATGTATGCACTCTTTAGGTAAATAGTCTTAATAAAAAAGATATAAGAAATTAAAATTAAAAAAAAAATCAAACTTTAATTACGATTCTTAAATTAATATTTTAATATTAAAATTAATCTTGCATTGAAAAAGGCTTCTATGCAAGATTAATTTATTTTATTTATTTTACTTTAATCTTATTAATTAATAAGATTAAAGTAAAAAAAATTAATCTTGCATTAAAAAGGGCTTTTATTTTCAATTTTGATAATTCTAACCTATCAATTCTTTGAAATGAACGACCTATCTTTCTAATATTTAAATATTTATTTTACACTAAGATTTTCTTTTAGACTTGGTGAAAATTTTCTTAAATAAAAATATCCAAAATAGGCTTCTATTTTTTTTATTTATTTTTATTTAAGTGTATTAAATTCAATCAAGTATTAGTTTTTAATTTCAACTTTCACCATGTGTGGAAAAAAAATCATAAAATTATTTGAGATTTTTTTCTCCCATCAATTTTTACAAAATCAATGAATTCAAATTTCATTTTATTTATCTGTTTTTGGGGTGTTTTCTTTTGCATTTAGTGCTAGAATTTAAATTTAATAAATGTAGGAGAAATTTTTTAAAAACTTCATTAATTACAAATTACACAGAAATTGTTGTTTTTTTGGATAATATTGAAAATCTTTGAAACTTTGAGCACTGTTATAAATATAAGAAACCCCATTATTCAACTAAATTCCTAGTTATTCATAAGCTTTTAAAAATTTGATCTCCTCATTAGAATTGCTCTACTAAGACTTGAGAGTCTAGTTTACCGTATCATTTTATCTATATCTAAAAAGAGATGGATCCATAACTTTTTCCAAGGGTTATCGTCTAATGTGAATTTAACAGTCTCAACAAAACCGAAACTCGGCTTGCCGATCCTACAGTTCACATCAATAAGAGGTGACAGTGGCGAAGTGGTTAACAACACATACTGAACACCTGGGTGTGCCAAGTTCGAATCCAGTTCATTTCACAGAAACACTTTCACTTAGGATGTTGGCAACCTTCACGTGGTCCCTCCCGTAAGTACCCGATTTCTTCTAGAAAAAATTCCAATTAGAAAGATATTGGGGAAACCAATGCCAACCAAAAATCATCTGATTCGTACGAAATGAATGAGTTCACACCAATAAACATTTTATCGCATGCACTCCCCCCATTGAGAGCCATCATTAAAGATGGCGAATCTATGGAAATCGAAGATGTATTCAAGCTAGACCAGTCTTGCAAAAAGCCTTTCTCTTTGAATTCTGTAAAAAATCTAGTTCTGTCAGACTAAAATCTGGTAGAGTTGAAAAAAAAAACCCTAAAAATCAAGAGCACAAGAAAGACTTGCAACTATTTGATTCGGTTGTGTGTATTTTTTATGTGATAACAAGCGCGCATGCGTGGTCCCCCTCTGTATGTGAAATGCAATAAATTTGGGCAATTTGGGGCATTTTTGACCCCCATTGTACCCCCTGGGGACGCGAACCAGAATTTTTCTGAGGTCAAGGATGGTCATTTTATATCCAGAACAATTGCCTCTACATTTTGGTCAAGTTTCAGAAAAATTGAATGGATGGATCAAACGTTATGGGAGAAAAGGGTCATTTTTTGCCATTTTGGGAACTTTTGACCCTCTGGGGGCGCGAACCAGATTTTTTCCAAGGTCAGCGATACTTATTTTCTATTAGGAACAATTGCCTCCATATTTTGGCCAAGTTTAGGAGAAATTGAATGGATGGATGAAAAGTTATGGGGCAAAAAATGTCATTTTTTGCCATTTTGGGGCCTTTTGACCCCCCTGGGGGGCTAACCAGATTTCTTTTCAAAAATCGGAGAATGTCACTTTCTAACCTGACCAAAGTTACAACTTCATGCAAAATTTCAGAGAAATTCAATAGATGGTTGCGGAGAAAAATCCGGACGGACGGACAGACGGAAATACCTCAAAACATAGGTCCCCCGATTTTATAAATCGGGGGACCAATAAAGCACTACTTTTTATAAACGTATCAAAAATGAGTCAGTTTTTAGCTTCACCACGTTTTAAATGTTTATTATTTGCCAACTTAAACATGCTAATTTTTTACTAACACTACCTATCCGGCGTTGCCTGGGTGTCTTTTTACTTTCATGTTTGTTTCACTTTTATTTTGAAAAAAATTTCAAAAAAATTTTTTTTTTTAAATCAAATTTTTTTTTTCTTTAAATTAAATTATTTTTTTAAAAGAATTTTGAAAATTAAATTAAATTATTATTACGGTATCGGTTGGTCATTAAATTATTAATTGAACCAAGTTGCTATAAAACAATAACTAATTATTATGTTTTAATCTCTATAAAATGATTGGATATAAATAGCATCCAAAACTTTGAATCTTTTAATAAATGAGGATCATCTAAGGATTTTAAGTTTAAATGACTTTCTAATCGACAATTTCTTCTAAATTTAGAAGGTTAACAAAGTAATTCATTACGTTTTAAAAATATTAACAAAAAAACTTTAATTGCTATTTTGTTTAGGAAACCTAAATGCATTCTGGTGGATTTAATTTCATAATTTGAGATAATGCCAAGAATAATAAGAAAAGCAATATGCAGCATATGAGACTAGACACACAGACGAGATAATTGCCTCGCTTTCAACAGACAAGATGGAAGGAGAAAGAAGAGAGAATGCCAAGATGCTTTGTATGTTTCTTGAATAAAGCCATCAGCACTTAACATGTAAATAATGTTCCTTAGATTTTAATCAAAATTAACGTTTTAATATGACTTGTGAGCCATTTTCTGTTTTTTATTCTCTCTTTTTTTTTTTTTTTTAATTCATAAATAACAGATTAAAAAATGAATTATATCCAAATCCTGGAGAAAAAAAATGAAAAATATATAATAATAATAAAAAAAAAAAATAAAAATAAATAAATAAAAAAAAAAATAATAATAAAAAAAAAAAATAATAAAAAAAAATAATGATAAAAAAATAAAATAAATAATAATAATAATAATAATAATAATAATAATAATAATAATAAAAAATAAAATAAAAAATGGTTGAACAATAGGTTAAAATATCTTTAATTACCAAGGCATCAAAATACAATTAGCTGATTTATTTACATCTATACTTATCCGACAATATGCTTTTGTTTTTGACAGTTTACATAATGATATACATTTGATACAGAAATCCTCTTGGCAATAATAATGGTTCTTAACCTTTGTGTGCTCTACAGCCACAGAAAGCTATAAATCCCATTAAAAGAAATCTATATATATTTATAAATATTTTTTACTTTGACAGGGATTTTGTATGTTTGTGACAAAAAAAAGGTGTTATTTAACATCATGCTCCTTTAAAAAAGTAATATAGTTTCGTTTACAGAAACAAAATCTCCATTATAGTAAGGTTTTGTGGGGTTTCTAGAATTTGTTTTTAAGCATCTTGAATGATTATAAATATTTTTATTCAATGTCTTCAGTGATAAAATATTAAATATATCCCCCTCAAAAACAAAAAAACAAGTTGAGACCTTTATCCCACAAATTTTGCATATTTAGCTTTACATAAAATTAATAAAAAACAATTAAAAAATTTTTTCAAATGTGCCTTCCCATTTAAAGAAAAAAAAAATTGAAAAACTAAAATCTTTATCTTTATAAAGTATATTTGTATATATAGAATTCACTCCTAAACTAATAAACCGATCATTATAAATTTTGAAATTTTGCGTAAGGGGTTAAAATGTGGGCTATATTTAGTTTAATTTAGTTTTATGCAAAGAGGGTAAAAAGGGGGGGATAAAAGCCCTTTGTAAAAATTCAGATACCTCCGATTTTTGTGAAATTTGAACAATAGGTATTAAACATCAATGAATAAATATTCCCCAAATTTCAGTTTCTTTGGGGTATTTTAAAGGGCTTTTAGGGGGTATGATATGGGCACAACCTCCCATTTGAAAATTAAAATATATCAAATTTGCATTAAATTTAATCCACAGCAAGATCCCCTGAATTAAAATTTTTTAGTCTTTTAAGCTTCAAGTCTTAAAATTTAGACATTCCGTAGAATCAAAATCATGTAATAGATTTTGATAAAAATTTGAATAAGGATTCTAGACATAAGGTTTAGTAGCATTATATCTTGATTTTAATCTTTGTAAGGAGACATAAAAGTGGTGCACAACTGTTCTGTTCGGCGAATTAATTTTACCCATCCTGGGACGGGTATTTCTCTAGTTATACTGTAACTAGTTAAAATTTGGATGCTATATTCTGTCATTTCTCGATTAAAAAAAATAAAAATAAAATAGTATTTTAAGTTAAAAAATAATTTTTATATCGCAATACTTATTGGCGATAGTTTATGAATGACTGCGTTTAGATACACCAGTTCTTGGTTTTTAATTCAGAGCTGATTTTCTTCAAAAACAAGATAACCTATTTTGCTAATCTATTTTACAAATGTTTATGATTTTTTAGATGAGGATTGATAATTTGGACAACTATTCTCATCTTGGTTGTTATTTTCACAACATTTCGGCCGATGTAACCTCCGACCTTCTTTAGGTGCATCTTCACGTTGAACTCGAGTATGCATATGGAATTTCGCACTGAATCCTTCATTTAATCTATGGGAGGTGGGTAGATTATTCTTGTTTCGTCAGCCATGACCAGGTAGAAATTTTACTTTTTAAGTTATTCTTAGTTATTATCATTAGTAAATCTACATGGACCCATGGCACAAAGATTAACAATCTGTTCTAAGTGACAGTCTCCTGGAGGTTAAGGGTTCAATCCTTACTACAAGCAATAATAATTAAAGATAACATAATACTTCTACTCATCAATGGCTGATAGAACGAGGACAATCCAACCCTCGTTACCGGGTAGAAGTGTTAATTAATTAATAAGTTATTCTTAAGTTATTTCTGCCTTTGGTAAGGATTGAACCTTCAAACCCCCAGAAGACTGTCACTTAGAATTGATTGTTAATCAACGTCTTTATCTGTTGTGTAGGAACAAGAACAATCTACCCCCAAGAATTAAATAAAGGGTTCAGTTCGAAATTCCGTGTCGGTTCCAGAGTTCCCGAAGAAGGTTAACGGGTACATTGGGGCTGAAACGTTGTGAAAATAACAACCAGGATGAGAATAGTAGTCCGAATAATCCCAATAATACATGTTTTATTAATAGTTGGAAGGAGAAGCTCAAAGTTCTAATAATTTACTTCTTTTTTTTTTATTTTGTAATTTTTTGTTTTTGTTTTAGGAAGATGAGAAGGTTTTAGTAGAATAAAATGTTAGTGTTTTTTTTTTTTTAACAATTCGAATACAAAAGAAATGTGAGGTAATTCCCCCCAAAATGCAAATTAAAAACACAAACAATTTTTTTTTCAAAATCCATTGTTGTCATTGTCACAATGATTCAAGACATCAATAAATAAAAAAAATATTAAAAAATTAAGTAATTTCATTTAATTTTAAGATAAAACTTTATTTCGACCTCCCCCCCCCTCCAAATAATTTTTAAGATTTTGAAAAATAACGAAGAAATTGACAGTTTTTAATTCAGTGTTTCTTCCCCTCTTTTACCTACCCATTTGGCACAATGATTAGACTGTTCAGGAGATTGAGGTTCAATCTTTGGTAGAGTCATGCTAAAGACTAAAAAAAATGGTACTTGATGCCCCCTTGCTAAACAGCATTATAAGGTGAGGATCAAGGGTAAGTGGAGTAATCCAGGGAAATAAGTTGTGCCTTCCTCTACATCTTGGTGTAGTACTAGTAGCCAATGAAAAGGGAGCCTTCAGATCGCCCCACCCTCAACTATGATCGACCTACTTACTTTTTCTCCTTGGCTTATTACCCATCACAAAGTAAGAGGTTCACGAATAGAGACCTCTGTTAGAACTTGGAATATTAAAAATAAACATATAAAAAAAAAAATCTTGGATAACAAACAATAAAAAACATTTTTTGACAAAAATTTAAAAAATTTACAGTCAAACGAAAGTCGCTCATGATACATTTTTACTGTTTGTGTACCGATAACCAAACAGCACACCTTCATGTGTTGAGAGGAGGTAAACTAATTTAAGTTAGCACGATAAAATAGACCGTTTTGAGGTCTTGCATAGAGCAGATTCCATTTGAAAATTTGGGAATCTGTTTTTATTGCCATTCCTAAACGTTCTTTATGCTGGCAAAAGTAGTTCATTAAATCATCAAATCACTTTGCTCTCCCACCTTCTTCCCCCAATTGCATACTGTGTCTTTTTATCATTTTTAAATAAATATTAATATTCATAAATAAATTTATTTTAATCATTTATAATTATTTACCGACACTTGACACATTCAAATTTTCCTGTTTTACTCTTATTTCGTAACTATAATATTTTTCATTCATTGAAACTAACGAGTTATCCTTGATGAGATCTTAATTAAAAGGGCCATAGAGAGTATTTCGTCCATTTCTTTTTTCAAATGTGTTTAGAAATTTTGTACCTCTAAACATTTATTCATATATATATATATATATATATATATATATATATATATATATATATACAAGGAGTATACTAGGAGAGATGTCCTCTTTAGCTTAGGAGAAGGAAAGCTCCAATATAACACCTGTGGTTGAAGTGACTATTGGTCACCGGACTTTTTTTGTCACTGGCTTCATAGTTACTGATACTCAGAGAGTGGTCGTCGTGTCACACAAGCATCGGTCACTATACTCCTGTTGCTATGCTGGTATTTTTTGATAACCATGTCACATGCCAGCTTATTGAATCACGAGTGCATGTGTAGCAGAATCAAACACAGACAAAAAGTGGTTTCAATTATTGTATCCGATACGATCATCACAACACGTGCCACATCTGTGATATTATCTGTAAAACTAGCAAGCATAAAAAGTCATATATTTGATGTTATATATTTTTATGTATTGTTGTATATATTTTTATATATTTTCAAAGTGTAATTTTATTGCCTGTAGTGATGTCACTGCGGTAATGGTCCTCTGAGGAGAAGATTTATCTTTGAAAACTCATGAGCTAAGGACATTAAGATACTTTGCTTGAACTTTGAATTTTAATAACATTTGATTGCCACCTTATTTTATTATTTCATTTTATATTATAATATTAAAGCTCTATCCAGTATATTGAGCTTCAGTTTTTATCTGGATGTTTTCACTAATTATAAGATATTAGCTGACGCTTATATCTTTTGTTGGATTACTTTATATATATATAGCTCATTGGGTAAAACCAATTCGAGCTCTCGGCACTTGACAATGTTTACATTGAGATTTCACTTACATTCAGCCGGCGTTGCATGATAGCGTTGGGGTAAAAGTGCCAGCTGTCAGCTCAGCGGTTGCGTTTTGATCTCGGCTTGAGGTACTTGCTTGTCTAGCTGCACTGAAGAGCTGTGATACAGCGAAACAGTCCGTATGTGAATGACTATATATATATATATATATATATATATATATATATATATATAATTATTCAAAAATAATTATAATAATTATATTTATAATTATTGATTCAAGGATATCAGGAGGGATAGTATCCAGGATATTGGATATCTAAGTCCTGAGTAATTCATAAGATGTTTTCCCTCTATCAAGAAATCTGTTATTTCAAAATGTTCAACTGAACATATAAAATAAACAATTCCATATTCAATTTTGAATAATATTTCTTATTCATATATATACTCTTAATATATTTTCTAACTTATATATATATATATATATATATATATATATATATATAAACACATAGCTGTGAAGATTGTATTCCGAGAATAAAAACATCTATAATCAATGGCTTAAAAGGCATTGTATCAATGACAACAGAAAAGTAAAACGAAAATAGTTACATTAAATTTTTTTTTTTTTCAAGATGACAAATACCACACATAAAAGTTGTTTAAAAAGGAAAGGATAGGTTTTAATACGGTTTTATTTTCTTCTAGAAAAAAAAAAAAAAAAAAACAAAAAACAAGTTATAAATAAGAGTAAAGAATAGAGTCAGTAGTAACAAAAGCCATCAAACTACCTGACACAAAGAACAAATGGTAGAACACTATTCATCATCATCATCATCATCACTCACATGCTCTGTGGTGAAGAAGAAGAAGAAGAAGTGGAAGAAGTAGAAGAAGAGCTTCTACCATGCAAACTTCCATGGTTAAGTACTTACTGCACATAGGGAAATACGTGTCCACAAGGGCTTTCAACTCAATGAATCCAAGGCTAGTTCTTTTCCCTTCAAACAGGTCAATACATGGCAGTCAATAGATATGTTTGATATGATATCAAATGGAAACACTATGTCGACTTAGTTCAAATGGAGATGTTTCATTTTGGACAACAGTTAACAAACATTAATCAATTTTTACTTTAAATGGATCCTCTTTATTTGAATACAAACCGAATATCTTTAAAAGCAAAATAAAATATAAGTTTTTTTCTGTTAATCTCAACAAAGAAACACTTAAATCAATCTAACATATAAAGTTATCTTGTGAGATTTTAAAAGCTGGACCTAAATAGCAATTGAACTGATATTCTGACGAGCAAATCTTCAGTTATTGTTGTGCGATGCTATTGGCACAATAATAACGTACTTCGCTACAGTTTATTTAAAACATTATTCAGTCCTGCTCGAACAACTGGTAATATGGAATCATTTTTCAATTATGACCGAAAAATCAAAATCAGCAACTCATATTTTTAATTAAAGAATATAACAAGAGTTATCGCCCTTGCAACTAAAATTTTCTTTCTGTTTTTGTATACTTTTAATAATGTGCAAACAAATAGAAATTAAAAACTAAAGTGACTTCACTGCATCCTGGGTAACGCCGGGAAGGTACAGCTAGTAATAACTATAAATAGTAATTGAAAAATTAGCTTTAAAAAAAAAAAATCTCAAATTGTTTTGCATCATTTAACTTTTATAAGCAAAAAATAATTTTTTTTTTTTTGGACAAATTTCTTTCTAATGAAAAGTTAGTCATTTTGTTTCTTTGCATAATGTTTACCGATAAAAACGTGATTAGTGAAACAAATAAATACTTATATAAGTAAATAATCTATCTATATCTAAATGAATAAATGCAAAAATAAGGGGCCTACTTAGAAGGGGATTAGGGTCCCAACCCCGTCACGTACTTGAAATATTTTTTTCTGGCCTAAGATCGGATACTTTTAGACAGGCCTCGTATATGTAAGGTTAGTGGGAGTGAACCCCATCAGAGTGCTCAATTATTAATTAAAAAAATAAGAGCATACTATTTAGTAATATTTATTTATATATGTATTATTACAGAAGATCAGATGGTAATGATGTTGTTCTGATTTTCTGTAACATATATATATATATATTTATTATATATATATACACACACACACAATAAAGAGATGTAGAATTTACAAAAATATTTCCAGGCTATATACTTAAAACATTTCAAATGTGAACATTTTAACAAAGGCATGATTTAAAATGGATTGTAATAATTTCTGAAGTGTAACCACTTCAAGCTGATGGACTGAAAATTCTAAAGTGCTCTTGAAATTTGAATAATACAAACGGCTAAGTTGTTCTCAAACAGATGTGCATAACATTAATTTAAGTTCAACGGGACATATAAAGTTACCAGACATAATGTGCTAGTCTCTTAAAGTAATGATTGCTTAAAAAATCCATAAAATGTGTTTTGCTTTTAGCATTCTATCATTTTTTTTTGTTTGCAATTTTTTTATATTTCTTTTTACCTTTTAAAGAAAATCAACATTTTTCTATTCTTAAATAACAACAAAATAAAATATAAATCGTGTTTTAATTTAATAAATTTAGGTTTTAAAATTAAGTACTAGTCCTTTAGACAATATTAAGTTATTTGCATTGGACATCAGCTCGAGGAAACAGTCAATCAAGAAACGCCTATGCAGATACCTTTATCTTATCTCAGTCTTGCTAAGAGAGAGAAGACTTCAGCTCACTGATCACTCCTGGAGATGTAAGTCAGAATTTGTAAGGAGGATATAAATAAAAGTTCTTAATTTTATTTAAATTGAATAATTTTGTAATGTCAAATTATGTTTAAATAAATTCAACAAATCATTCTTATTAATTTGAAGAAAAAAAAATTAACACAATTTAATTCAATAGATTTTTTAGATATATTTATTTTTTACTTATTCAGTTAATTTAACAAAATTTAATATTTTTACTGATAAATGTGACAGAAATTTAATAGAAAATCTGGCTGTAATTTAATAAAAAATCTGGCTGTAATTTAATAAATCTGGCTGTAATTTAATAAAAAATCTGGCTGTAATTTAATGGAAAATCTGGCTATAATTTAATGAAAAATCTGGCTGTAATTTAATGGAAAAATCTGGCTGTAATTTAATAAAAAATCTGGCTATAATTTAATGAAAAATCTGGCTGTAATTTAATGGAAAAATCTGGCTGTAATTTAATGGAAAAATCTGGCTGTAATTTAATGGAAAAATCTGGCTATAATTTAATGGAAAAATCTGGCTATAATTTAATGGAAAATCTGGCTATAATTTAATGGAAAATCTGGCTGTAATTTAATGGAAAATCTAGCTTTAATTTAATGGAAAAATCTAGCTTTAATTTAATGGAAAATCTGGCTTTAATTTAATGGAAAATCTGGCTGTAATTTAATGGAAAATCTAGCTTTAATTTAATGGAAAAATCTAGCTTTAATTTAATGGAAAATCTGGCTTTAATTTAATGGAAAATCTAGCTTTAATTTAATGGAAAATCTAGCTTTAATTTAATAGAAAATGTGACTGATGTAATGGAAGATGTGACTGTAATTTAATGGAAAATGTGACTAATTTAGTTTATGATTCAATGGATCAATAGGAAGGATAAAAAATACCAAAAAATACCTGGTGTTAAAAGTTTAGGATCAATAGGTTTTCCTGAATCGTTAATTTCTTCAAGTTTCAGGAAACTAAGCATGTGCGACCACAGTGCGGATTTGCCCTGTTTAGAAGAATGAAGAACAAAATAAATGCAAATTATTATCTTTTGGAACTTTTGAGATGAGGATTGATAATTTGTATCATTTGGATTTTTCGGACTACTATTCTCATCTTGGTTGTTATTTTCACGTTTTGGCTGATGTAACCTCCGACTTTCTTTAAGTGTATCTTTTCGAACATGAGAATCTTCATGTCAAACTTGGGAACGTAGACAGAATTTCGAACTGAACACTTTATTTAATCGACGGGAGGACATTGTTCTTGTTCCATCATCCATGATTCGGTAGAAGTCTCAATTATTTTATGTTATTCTTAGTTATCATCGCCTGTAGTAAGGATTGAACCTTCCACCCCGAGAGGAGCACTACTTTTTATGCTATGCCTTGGGTTCAACCACGAAGAGAAGAGTAGTTCGAATAATCCAAATGCAAAAATAGGGGAAAAGAATTTGTTAGAGTAAAGTTAGCAAATTTATGTCGATAAAAATAAGTTTACATTACAAATGTCTGAAAAAACAAAACAAAGCAAAAAATTTAAACAAATATGTGCGGCATCTGCCTGTCGAAACACTTTCAGGTTATTAGACAGAGACGCAGAATATGTTAGGACTGATCCTCTAACCATGTAGATCAAAAAATCAAAATTTACTTTTCAGAAAAAAAAAAAAATTATATTAGAATTATCTCGATATTAATTATGAGACAACTTAACATTTGTGCGTATTTCTTGCATCCGCATATCTACTGTCCTGTCTCCACTGATCACTCAGTTGTCTCAATATTAAAACGAAGCTCAACAATTTCTGATGCCCCTTTCCATCACAGAGTTTTCCGATACTCAATGGCTGATTGGGACAGCTTAAGATCCTTCATATCTGAAAACAATTTGGACCAAGACAACAATAGGGACCCCAGATCATTAACACAAGACGCGGGACATATTTTGGAAGTCACCGGTTGACCTCGCAATACACGTGATCTCTATTTACAAAACACTTGTAAATAAATCTTTTATTTATTTTACTAAATGCAGTATATTTCGGAATTTTTTTTCTTTTAACATGTTAATATTTATTTTAAGGCAGAGAGTCCATAAATAAAACAAATAAAATATTAACATGTTTTCTTTTAAAACATGTTTTTGTGTCACTATTTACTTGCCTCCCCACGAGGGCAGAAATGGGGGGGGGGGGGGTATTAAATATTTATCACCGTACTTAAGTAATCTTTCGTTTTGTAGGGAAAAATCAAGCTTCCCAAAAAGGGGCATTCTGGATCTTACCTCAGTTTAGAAGGATTTTTCCATACTACACTTTGCTCCTAGCCCGAGGAGGCAAAACGGAAGATTACGCAAGTTATTTTAATAAATAAACGAAATATATACGCTTTTTAAAAAATCGGCTGACTTGTAATCTTTCGTTTTGCCTCCCCACAAGGGCGGAGTTAGACTTCAAAAATCAGTTTCTAAACGGAAGCAATTTAAAGTTTATGAAGTTTTTGTCCTTTTTTTTCTGTAAGCAACAAATGAAATAAGATTTAACAAATACATAATTTTATTTAAAATCTTTTTATAACTTATTTGTTATTAAAAAACAAAACTTCGCTATTTACTTCAAAAATCAGTTTTTAAGGACAAAAACTTCATAAACTTTAAATTGCTTCCGTTTAGAAACTGATTTTTGAAGTCTAACTCCGCCCTTGTGGGGAGGCAAAACGAAAGATTACAAGTCAGCCGATTTTTTAAAAAGCGTATATATTTCGTTTATTTATTAAAATAACTTGCGTAATCATCCGTTTTGCCTCCTCAGGCTAGGAGCAATGTGTAGTATGGAAAAATCCTTCTAAACTGAGGTAAGATCCAGAGTGCCCCTTTTTGGGAAGCTTGATTTTTCCCTACAAAACGAAAGATTACTTAAGTACGGTGATAAATATTTCATACCCCCCCCCATTTCTGTCCTCGTGGGGAGGCAAGTAAATAGTGACACAAAAACATGTTTTAAAAGAAAACATGTTAATATTTTATTTGTTTTATTTATGGACTCTCTGCCTTAAAATAAATATTAACATGTTAAAAGAAAAAAAAAATTCCGAAATATACTGCATTTAGTAAAATAAATAAAAGATTTATTTACAAGTGTTTTGTAAATAGAGACCACGTGTATTGCGAGGTCAACCGGTGACTTCCAAAATATGTCCCGCGTCTTGTGTTAATGATCTGGGGTCCCTATTGTTGTCTTGCTCCAACAATTTTCATAAAAAACATATCCTGTATCGCATCTAATATATCTGATTGGATAATCGTTAGTATTGAGAGCTTTATAGCATCCAAAATATTCCAATAAAGACCAGACAGCCAGCCATAGTACACCTCTGAATGTGCTGCCGCTATTGCCCACGGGAACCACTATTTCAATTGCTTCCAACGAAATAGAAGCCCTAAAACCAAAGCTTCCTTAAAATCGACCCGAAATCACTGCAAAAGGGTAAAAGAAAATGCTAAAGAATCCATGCCGAATCTGTTAAAACTAGAATGGCTGATCAACGGCTTGGGTTTTGGAGAATAACAACCAGGGTTCTGAACAGATGTAAGACTTCTATCCCAACCATCATTAACAGACAAGAGGTGATCTCCTCATCATCTGATAAAGCCAAAATTTTTGCAAAGAAATTTGCAACAAATTCCACCATGGTCACTTACCTCCCTAAAATAGTAATTTCATAAAAAAAAAACCTGCCATAGTTAAAAAAAAAAAAAAAAAAAAAAAATGAAAGTCAAAAGACTCCTGAGCATGCCTGGTAGATACAGCTATATTTTTTTAATAAAATAACTCAAAGCTAAATACACACAAAAAAAATAAATACATACATCTCTCTCTCTCTCTCTCCATATATATATATATATATATATATATATATATATAGATATATATTTGGGCAGAATTTTTTTTCTGATACATGTTTGGTTAAAAAGTGACAGTTTTTTTTGTGTTGGCATGCCAACAATCTAATTTCTGGTCGAGTGTGAACACGAAATCAACATAGTTGCAAATGTTTTCGACTCTTAGAAGTCTTCATCAGGCATGCAATGAGTTACAAATTAAAATTAGTGAATTTATTGTGACAGTCAATTAAAACCGTTTTAAAAGCATTTTAATATATCTTCTACCCCCCTTGTATCGAGCTTGGTTGAAGATGGGGTTGTTTAACTTATTAATATGTAATAACCTGATGTCTGATAACAGTTTACTAAAAACTAGTAATTCTGTACATGCGTTCAAATGCGTCTCTTCTAATAATACATATATTGGAATGACTCAAACAAATATCTCTCGTCGCTTAACATATCACCTTTCCTTCCCCAACAGCTCCATTTAATAACATCTTGTAGCAGACTTCCCCAAAAAAGACTTTAGGAACATTAATAAAAAACACTGCCATCCTCGCTATCTCAAATTGCAACCTGTGTCTCCCCATCATTGAAGCATTACTCATTCGAGCAAACAAACCCACCTTCAACCAAGCTCGATACAAGGGGGGGGGGAGTATATTAAAATGCTTTTAATCGACTTTCACAATAAACTCACCAGAACATTACATCGTTAGCCCGCCAACATGAAAAACTGGATCAAAAAAGAAAAAACAAGAACTGTCACTTCTTTTTAACCGAACATATATATATATATACGATAAAAAAAGGAAGAAAGTGTTCCGACGTAATGGAAATTGAAAAAGGAAAACCAAAAAATATTATTTATGTATTCATCACGACGATTGTCTGAAGAAAACATCAAACAAGTACAAAATGTTTGAAATGGATGGTGGTGGCAGCAGCCGGCTCAGAACCTCTCTCCACATTTATTGTAATACCTCTCCCACTTCCTAATGATTTTATACTTCAAGCGCCACTTTGCCACTGTCATAATCTATTTGTATCTCATAATTTGATTTTTTGCTTAAGCGGCCGCAGGTTCTGAGCTTTCTGCCGCCACCACAATCCATTCCAAACATTTTGTACTTGTGTGATGTTTTCTTCAGACAATCATCCTGAGGAAGTCTTATAATAAGGACGAAACATTGATGAATACATAAATAATATTTTTGGGTTTTCCTTTTTCAATTTCCATATATATAGACATATATATAAATAAATAAATAAATAAATGAGAGATAGAGAGAGAGAGAGAGAGAGATAGAGATAGAGATAGATAGAGATAGAGATAGAGATAGATAGAGATAGATAGAGATAGATAGAGATAGAGAGAGAGAGATAGAGATAGAGAGAGAGAGAGATAGAGAGAGAGAGATAGAGAGATAGAGAGAGAGATAGAGAGAGAGAGATAGAGAGAGAGAGAGAAAGAGAGATGTCAATTGTCGATCCTAGGGCAATGCCATGTTCTGTTCTAAGGTAATTAAAAACAAGTATAAGAACAAAAAAAAAAAAAAAATCATCATCATCATTGCCATACGCACCTTTTTGGCAAGCAGACCATGACTCCAGATTCTCTCCAAGAGGTCACACAAACTGGCAATTAGGGTGTTCTCCTCCACCCCAGTGATGTTCACCTCACCGTGGCCCAATTCCACTGCTTCTTGACCCATTTTCTCTACCAACATTCTCTTTGTCTGCAAAAAGAAAATAAAAAAACATCCTCTCAATTCTGACTCCACTGCTTGACCGACTCCACTGCTTGACCGTCTTCTATACACAGTGTTTGGAAAACCGATGGCATAACTAGAAATTATGTACTATTTGATTAAACAAACTTCTTTATGCGGGGGTTGCTTTAGTAATATCACTCCATTACTGGTCTAATTTCTTTTGTGGTCCATTTCTTTCTCTGTGAGATTTTTGGTTTGTGCTGATCATATTTATAAACCTGGATTTTGTCTGTTGTATTCTGTTACCTGTAATAAGGGGTCAACATTCGCAGGATACTGACCAAATCCCCCATATTGGCTATCATGACACTCAGATCTTTCTTCTGAGCCCCATGGCTTTTATATTTGTTGGTCTCATTTTTTAATGGTTTTGTTGGTATATGTAACAACACCAGACCCAGACTTATTTCACCTGCCACAGGGGTAGTGTTTATCTACTCCTATGTAGAAATTACAGTGCTATATCACATGCATTATACATGTTATGTTTACAATGAATAATGTTGTGTAGTATCTAATAAGAAAGAAAGGTTACGGTCGACCACTTTACTTTTTTTTTCTTACAATACATGAAAAACAAAATGGCGACTGAGGTGATATGAGCGTGTGTGCGGAAGTTTGTTCAAATGAAAAAGATAAAGATACAATTTCGGACAGAATGTATTGGTATATATAGCAATAAGATAATAAGCAAAGAATACTAAAAAACTATGTATCCAACGTTCGAATTTTTGAATTTGAAATAACTTTGTACCTTAATTTAGCGATATTCTTATAATAGCTTTTTTGATAATTAAAAAAACATTTTTTTCTTAATACATTTAGTTAAATATTAGTTTATCCAAATTGCTTTGTTTGTAACATATTTTTCATGGCTCTGCGTTATAAATTTAAAATGGCTGATTAACTAGAAAGAAATCCTGTTCTATGTAAAATGCATGTAAAAGTTTTTTTGTTTTCTCAAGGATTTTCTTCCGGAGTGATTTTCTGGTCTTCTGATCAGCTGCATGAATGAAAAATCCTGGTAATTACATGTTTATTCCCGGTTGTCTGCGCGCAAAACAATTGTCAAGTCACATTGAATTATTTTGAATTTCAGCAAGAAAAAATGAATAAAGACTTGGCTATTGGAATTTAACATACCATTGTTTACTTATATTTGCTCTGTTGTTAAATGTTAACATTCATCGAGCTTTTACATTGAATAGTTTTTGTCAATTTCTAAAAAAATTGATATATATATATATATATATCTCCAATGTATAATGAAGTATCCACATTTTGACATTCTATCAAAGGAATGGTTTAATTTCTTTTCTCTTTCATAAAAATAAAATAGCCATTCTTTGTTGTAGACATTATTTTCAAGGCAACAATGAGAATGTATGAATCGACTGACCTTGGTTCGACATTCCTTCAATAAAGTCTCAACAAATCGCCAATTGGTCTGCGCCATTCCAGACATGGACATGTCTGAAAGTTTGGGATTCCTTGGAACTTTGGAACGAGCTTCTTGCATGTATTTCTGTGCAGAAAGAAAAAGAGACGAAAACACAATTAAGAAATTGCTTTTTAATTAATGAGCTATCGATAATCAATAAATTGTATGCTCTCATGAAGAACAGAGGGATTTGACTAGTGAAATAAAAACAAAAAGATGTCAGAAAAAAAAACATGTCAGAAAAAAAAAAAAAAAAAAACAGATGTTAGAAAGAAAAAAAAACAGATGAAAGAAAAAGAAAAGATCTAAAATGAAAAAAAAATGAAGATAAGAATATTAAAAAGACCCATAAGGTTTGATCTGTCCATCTTAAGCAAATCATCTAATTTTGGTTTATATATGGTGAGATACAATATCTAGTGTCAATTATTAATTTTATTTAGTTGAACATAAGTCACTTTTTTTTTAAATTTAATTTTTTATTACCTCAAACAATTCATATTGCCACTGAAGTGTAAGGGGCTACTGTGATATGGGCCAGATTTATAAGGAGACAACCTGGGTTAGGAGTTGAACAGCAAGATGTTCGTTCATGTTACATTTAAATTTCTGCATGTTGGTACGGTCGGGGAAACAAGGAGCATGGAGGGAATTCCAACGGCAAGCGGTCCGAGGAAAGAAACTATCAGAATAGATATTCTTCCGGCATCTAAGGAGCTCTACAGTGAAGGGGTGTGATTTTGTTGCGAGTCAACTGGGTTTGGTCGGGGGTATTTACATCAAAGGGTTAAAAGTGCAATAAGTTCATTGGGGCACATTCCGTTGAAGTACTTGTAAAATAAGCACAATGATACAACACTGCTGTGATGCGACAGGGGCTGGAGCTTGGCAGCCAGTGCGAGACTTATTAAGCTAGAAATTCTTTTTTACATCCTGTCCGTAAGGGAGAGGCAGTGGTTGGTGCACCAGCCCAGATGTGGTAACAATGTTCCATGCACAGGCGAATGGTCGCTTTATAGAGATATAGGATCGTGGCAGGTGTGAGAAGTTTTCTAACCCGGTAGAGGGAGCCTACCTTATTTGCTGCAGACTTGGCAGTATCTTCTATGTACTTATTCCACTTCATGTTGACTGAGAATGTCAGGCCAAGAATTTTTAATATTTGACTCTCAGGAAGATTGCTATTGGCCATACCTTATCAAAAAGTTAAATGAGCATAAATCCTATAGTATTTAAACACAGCATAGTCAAATTCATCGCCAGCGACAATATCCATTAAACCAATCACACTGCCAAACATTTTTTTACTCACCACTTATTATGGCCAAAAGCCACTCGAGGTTAAGGAGATGGATTATCAATTGGATGATGAACTATACTATGAGAAGATTAAAAATGATGAATGGAATGGACAAAATTTGAATTCTTATGAGAACGGTTTATGGCAAATACTTATTGATGCTGGATTTTAAGATGACTGTTGTAGTCTGCAGGGAAGCAGTCCCGTGATAATGTGTTCCACAGATAGGAAGTTCTTGAAAAGAAACTGTGCACGAAAATTTTGTTTGATATATGGCAAACAGGGGAAGAAAGGAGAGTTCTTTGCAGTTGTGTTAAGAAGAGTTTTCGCTGTGAATGTCTTACAAGGAGGAACCAAAGATTGAAGCTCAGTCGAGCACTTTCCATGGAAATAATGATATCGAGAAAGATTATCAATGTCTCTTCTGTGAGAAAAGAGCAGTAGAGAACGGAAGAGATCATCTCCCACTAGATTGCAAAGTCAATTCTGCACTCTGTCAAGGCATGAAAGAGTGATTTGAAGGCCACCTCCCCAGATGTGGTAGCAGTACTCTATTTTAGGTCATGATCGCAGGTCCAAACCTCAGCTTACTACAGAAAACAGGAAAATACCCGTGTGCTGTATGTCTGAAAGGAACTGGCAGCAACTCAATCATCTGCACTCACTGTTCAGGTTGGGTCCACAAAAGGTGCAGTGGCATAAAGGGCTCTCTCAAAGCAGATCCTCACTTTATGTGCTTTCGTTGCACCGGCACGGCAATACCAATAGATGGCAGACCACTGACGGAGATGGATACTGGTGACAACAAGCTGGAAGTAATGACAGACTTTTGTTATCTTGGAGATGTGCTGTCATCAGGTAGAGGCTGTGAACTCGCGGCAGCTACACGTTGCAAGTGTGCCTGGAAAAAATTTAGAGAGCTGCTACCAATCCTGACAAACAAACACCTGCCAACAACTACGAGAGGGCGTGTATACTCCTCATGTGTCAGAAGTGTGCTGTTGTATGGCTCAGAAACTTGGGCTGTCTCTGCTGGCATACTAAAGAAGCTGCACCGTAATGACAGGGCAATGGTCAGATGGATCTGTTTGGTGAGGCCTGAACAGTACGTTTCTTTTGAATCCCTGCTCTCACAGGTCGACTTGAAAAGCCTTACGGACATCATGCGGAAGAACAGACTGCGTTGGTTGGGTCACATTGAGCGTAGCGATGGCTGGATTGCTAAAGTCCGAAAGTTGAATGTGCCAGCAGAGAACATCACCACTGGCAGACGCAAGTTGACTTGGGAGGACGTAGTCAAACGTGATAGGAAGGCCATGGGTATGGATTCCATCAAACCTTGCCAAAGACAGGAGTGGAGAGGAAGACTTAGATTTCGAGACTAGACAATCAGGCCCCACCCTCATCAGAGGATTAATTGTGGCCTGATTCAACAAATAAACCGGTTGTTGTTGTTGATGATGATGATGATGATGATGATGATGATGATGATGATGATGATCAGACACTTAGAAGTCCGAGTCAGGAGTAAGGTATGAGTGCGGTAGAATGATCTAACCATTTTTCCAGCAACCTTAGCAACAGATTGAATGTAAGTTTTCCGTTTTAGATTTGGAGTGAAATTCAGCCTTAAGAGCTTATCAAAGTGGTTTCCTCAAAAAAGAGAGTCATTTCAATTGGAGCAAAAAAAAGGATATGAGCATTGGCAGTGAAAGGAGATAAGCTTGGGTTTAAAGGTTTTTTTATACATAGACAATTTATTTAGGGAATTATTTATTTATGTGATTCTGGAATGTTCAGTAATTCTCAATTGGCTTCCAACTTTTCTTAAATTAACAACATTGGGTTTATTTATCTCAGAGAAATAAAAGAATCAAAAGTAAAAATTTGAAGAAGAAAAAAATAAAAAAACAATAAAAATAAGACTGAAATTTGTAGTGCAGATATTTACTGAAAAAAATCAAACAAAAAACAAAAACTGAAAATAAGGCTGCAAGAGAAAGTTTTTCTAATATTTTATGATGTGTTTAAGAAATAATCAAATAATAAAAATAAAAAACAATTAAACTTTGGAATTTTTTATTTTTGAGATGAGGATTAATTTGGAATCTTTATGTCAAACTCTTTACATCTATCCCCTGTGGATTAAATAACAGGTTCAGTTCGAAATTCTGTATAGGTTCTAGAGTTCAATATAAAGATTTTGAAATTCGAATAGATGCATCCGAAGAAAGTCGGAGGTTACATATATTCTCAATAGTAGTCCGAATTATTTAAACAATACAAAAATAAAAATCCAAAGAGAATAAAAAAAGGAATAAAATATAAACTAAAAATTCATAATTCATAACATTTATCAAAGATTGATAAATCTTCATAGTTCTAAAGCCTAATCTATGATCTACACTGCTTGTCACAAGCAGGACAGTGATAACACAAACAGGAGAATGTTGGTGTCATACCTCTTCGAAAGAAATTATTCCAGCAAGGAAGATTATTACAATGGAGACAGTTTTAAATGAGATGAAAGTCTAAAAAATTTGAGCTCACATTAAAATGTATACAGATGTGTTGAACAGAAATGCACTTCTGACGATCAGACTTACCATGAAACTGCAGTAAAGTGTTAGGATAAGTCTCTTTTACATATTTATCTATATATCTAAATGAATAAGTTGGGACAATTTCTCGCACAAAATGGCTTATTTCAAGTTAATTCAACTTCACACAATAGACGCACCATCTTTTTTTATATATTGCTAATATATATGTGATATCAGTCTCAAGATGAACTAATTTGCATATAGGTTTTGCAAAAAGACATTTTATTAATTAACTATTATTATTGTTTTTTAATTCAATCGTTGTTTTGATTTTAATATAACACATAGTTCTGTTTCTCAATATTGTTTTTATTTCCTGGACAAATATTTAACATTTGTGTTGAAATTTTCCTGTTTTTAGACGGAGTGACTTGATTTTCAACAAGTTGCAAGTGAAAAGGTAAATTGATATCTTCTTTCTTTTTCTTGCTTTATGGTCACATTTAAAAAATAAATAAATTTGTATTAAAATTACCAAAATGTTAATGTATATCTATTCATGCCATCAACCCTACCAGACGTTGGTTATTTTAATATGCACGCAGACATTAAGAAATATGCAGATACTTTATTTCCTTCAAACTTTCTCATTTTGCCTATTTGATACCTTTCGGCACTTAATGAATAAATTAAATCCAGAAATGACCACGAGTAATTGCAATTTGCATAATTATGCGATTTGCTTATTCAGCTGTCACACCTTTTTTGACGCCGTAGCAACAACCATTAATGCTGCAGTTGAATAAATCTGCCTTTGCAATGTCTCCCATCAGTGTGCAGGGGGAAGGGAAACAATTTTGTCATATTTATCAAATATACCAATTCAGTGTTCAATGTTTTTCAAGAAATGCTTCATAAAGAAACACTGATATTCTATAAAAAAGTGAACTAATTCAATATGATAATAGGTTTTGTACATCTATGTAAAACATTGTGTTTCATAAAAAAGAATTGAGCTTTCCCGGCTGTTGGTAATGCAAACAAATATAGAAATATCATAATTTCCCTTACTTTTGTGACGAGTATGATAACATTTGGGGAAGTTATCCGATTGCTGTCCAAACGGTCGGATTTTGAATCTCAGCTTGAAACATTTACCATATCTAGCCACACTGAAACGCCAGAATACGACGGAATAGCTGCCTGTGTAGGATACAACTTGTGGTTTCAGCTCTCTAGTAAGGGAGGTAATGGTTGCTACTTGGCATAAAGCTTGCTCTTCATAAAAAGAATTGAGCTTTCCCGGCAGTCGGTAATGTAAACAAATATAAAAACAGCATAGTTTCCCTTACTTTCATGACGAACATGATAGCATTTGGGGAAGTTATCTGATCGCTGTCCAAATGGTTTGGTTTCGAATTTCAGCTTGAAACACTTGCCACGTTTAACCAAATTTTCCAGAGAGTAGATTGCATTAGCCTATACATGACAATATCTTACGCTGAATTTCAAAGATTAGATTCGTTCAACACTACTTCTAAATCCTCTAAATCAGGGTTTCTCAAACTTTTTTTTTACCATTGTGTAGCCCTTAAAATAAATTACATGTCTCAATGAACCTCTGTGCGAAAAACAAAATTCTATACCATATTTTTCTCTTCATTTACATCGTAGTTCACATGGTTAATGTCACGCTATATATTTTTGAATAACTGGTTCAAGGGAAAAATTAATACTTAGTCAATTTTTTTGCTAATGATGAATAAAATTCATACTGTTCGCACAAAATTAAAAAAAATTCTAACGTCAAACGTAAAAAAATAAACGTATATAACTAACATCATATACCTATAATACAAATGTAAAGCGAATGGAAGCAGGTAATTGCTGCATCAGTTTATTATTTATTTCATAAATATTACGTATATAAAATTAAATAAAATGTCAAATATGCATTAGCTTATCTGACTTATTCTTGTGGAAACTTAGGGTTCCGGGGAACCTCAGATGAGAAACATTGGTCTAAATAATGATAGCTTTTAAGATGCTTCAATTTAATACAGGCACAAACAGCATGACTTAAAAACAAACAAAAAAGGAAAGAAAACTAATACCGTTATGGTGTCATGCTGATCTACCCTATTTCATGACTATATGGACTCTTCTAGACATTATGTATAAAGGAGCCTACGTAAAGGATGGGGCAGTCTCAGAGCAGTCTTTCTGTAACAAACTATTCTCTACTTCTGTAAATACACTCTTGTAAATATACCACCGTGTTGTCTTATTTATTATAGACTCTTCAAGGTCCCAACAAATACTATCATCACCATATTAGGTTTAAAATCCGTTTTACATGCTGGCATGTGTTGGACGGCTTTTAGAGATTGACTTCCAAACTAACCTATCTCTGACCAGATCTTTATGTATCCCTCTTTCACTCAAATTCATTCTTATCACTTCTTCCTATGTTTCTCTTGGCATCCCCTGCTATCGCAACTGTTCTACATCTACTAACCCAAGAACTCTATGCTTATTTATTATGTAAAAAGTTAAATTTAAATAAAAACTATTATCAAAATGATTCTTTGAGTTTATCAGAGTGCACATGCCAAATATTGGACTTAAAAAAAAATAACACATTTAAAAAAAAAATTTTTTTTATGGCGGTACCATTGTAAAACACCAACATTTTTTTGTTTGTTCTGGAACCATTCCAATAAATAACACAAAGGCACTTCCCTTTCTCGCAGAGGAAGGGAGAGAAAGATTAGAGAAGTCTTCTATTGATCAGCCTCGGTTGTGTTTGTTCCGGTTGCATTCCAGACAGCACACACAATAAAGGGTCACAAGTTTGACCTCATCTTTCATGAAGGAACCACAATGTGTGCCTGGAAAAAGCTGAGTGGGTTTTTAGCCTGGAAAATATTGCTGCAACTCTAACTCGTCTGATAACTCTTGATTAATGAAAGCGGAATAATACAGTCAGGTGGTTTGTGCTGATCCTGGTTATGTTGTATTTGACTGTGGTACCTTCAGGTCTTTTTTGATCGTAGGAGTCAGTAATCTTTGAGAGTAATTTTGAACTGAACCCTTTATTTGATCCATATTTGTAGATTATTGAAAAAAAAACACTAGTGTAACCATTCTTTCAAAAATTATGGAGATAAAAATTCCAATATTTTATGCCATCTTTTAGGGTTCGAATCTCATACTAGAGAAAAGTTTTTTTTTTTTTGTAGCGATCCAGTTATTTCCTAACCGATATCGATCATCATAAACCATGGCCATCCCTACTACAGGCCAGGCAATCGTGCAACTGGAGTCTTTTACTGGGGGCCATGTGAATTTTCTTAAATATTCGATATAGAAGTTGCCAACTATATCATCAACTGGTGCGGATCCTTTTTTTCTTTTTAACCACAATATAAAAGTAATGATCTTTTGACATAAGTACAAAATCTCTAAAAAAATCCAACATTGAAATAAAAATTCTTCATTGAAATATGCATTTGCCTTTGTTTATTCAAAATTACCTGTCTCTTCATTTATAGGAATTTGTCAATTGTAAAATTTATCAATTAGCTCATTGTGGTTCTTATTATTTGGTATGTAAAACACATAAAAACATCAAACTAATCTTACAGAGGAATTTTACCTTTGTTTGCAACTTCTATATCGAATATTTAAGAAAATTCACATGGCCCCCAGTAAAAGACCCCAGTTGCACGATTGCCTGGCCTGTAGTAGGGATGGCCATGTCATAAACCTAAATAATGTATTATACTTGTTTAATTATAATCGTTTTTATTCTAATGATTAAAAAGTATTTTTATTTTTTATATTTTATTGCAATTTCAAAAAACTTATAAAGACAACTTTTTTCCTTTTTTTTTTTTTTTTAAAACTTGAATTCACGTGCAGTAGAGAAAGGTTTTAGAAACCCGGTGTTAATAGATACTTCAGCTAGTCTGTATAATAAAAGGATATGTCTGTGTGTCCAGCCAAATTTGCGGTATGAAGAAGAGGAGGTGAGAGGAGAGGAACAAATAAGGTGAAAAAAAAGGTAGTAGGCAGAGTATTGGCGTCTGTTTCTGCTGCTTCTTTCAAAGCTTGATACCGGTCAACAATTCAGAATTCAGTTTTTAAGCTATCAGGGTCGACTGCTGCTGCTTCGAATACTCAATATTACCTAATAAATATTGTTTTTTTCAAGGCTTGAAAAATGTAATATTTCTTTAGTAGTGTGTACGCGTGTATGTGTGTACGTGTGTATGTGTGTACGTGTGTGTGTGAGAGAAAGAGTTTAAGTTTGAGGGAGCAACAGCAGTAGTTTTGGCTTCTTTTTCTTATTGATTAGTTTTGTTTCACCGATTTCAAGTAGTGAATAGAAATTAAATTGCGAGCAGGCGAACCCAGCTGGTTATTAAGAAACGGTGTACTAACTGGCAGGCACGTTCTCATTTCACAAACAACCAAAAGTGGCAGTAATTTTAGCGAGAAACTAGTTTCTTATTCGTTTGTCAGATGAGATAACTATAAATAAAGCGAGATAGTTCATGTCATAACCCATATTCAGACCGGGGTTGCATTCTTGAGGGCATGCAAGCTATTGGGTGCAATACTTAAGGTGATGGACACCGACAAACAATGGAGAAGAAAAAAAAGGGATAATTTTAACTAAAAACATGGTTTGCCGAGAGATATTGACTTGTGACGATGTTGCAACTTAACTCCGTTTTAGATAAAATGAACTATTCTTAGATATGTAAATTTAAAGGCGGTGACAATCAAAGACAACCGAGCAACGCTATCAGGTCTGCGAGAAAACTTCCTTGGCCTTTTGGCTGGAAACAAAGTGTAGTATCTGTTCTGATATTATGCTTCATCTTTTCTGTCTTTCGTCAGTGAAGAAGATATTCTTCTAAACTGAAGTAACTTTTACTTTTGTTCCAATCCAGAGTGCCCCTTTTTGGGGAGTTGGATTTTCTCCACATTAAAAACCGACCTTGTGTCTTATTCTGTCCTCGTGGGGAGGCAAGTAAATAGGAACACCATCAGGCCCATAAGTAGTTGGTCTTCAACTCGGGAAGTGGGATTTGATCTAGTCATTTTGTGTGACCTAGCTCAGGATCAGTGAAAGTGAGCTGCAATGGTCAAAGACACTCTACTTGCTCAGGAGGAAGACGGCTCAACATGACCAGGGTGATAACCATTACAAGGACAAGTAAATTTAAGGCAGGTGAGTTAACGTCCATCTATCTATATATACTACAAAAATGTGGTCGATCTTGCTTCTTATTTTGTTTGCCTCCCTGCACAAATGATGATGTCATCAAAGTGATGAGGGTATTCATTAAAAAAGAGATGGAGGATAACCGTGTACAGTGGATGGCGTCATACTTTTATGATTTCATCCATAAAATAAGAGAGGGGAGGGGGAGGAGATCCTTTATCCAGACAATCCATGATGCAAAGGATCATTGGTCATCTACTAAACGGACGTCTAGACCCTTAGGAGTTTAGTATGCTACTAAAACTGTGGATCTTGCTCGTATGTTTACTTGTTTGTCCACATGCAAGGTGCATGACACAATCGTTTTGTAACGTCATCCATTAAAACAGAGGTAGGGGGTAACCGTGCACAGTGAATGACGTCACTAAAATTTAAAAATGAAACATTACCAGTGATTTATTTTTTTAATAATTAAATCTATTTTAATAAAAAAAAAATAGATTTGATTAAAATATACTGAAGAAATCCACATGGAAAGTTTTGTGAATAACTTTTTAAATGAAAAAATACACCACCCTTTTTTTTAAGTAATTAAGTCTGTTTACTTGCCTCCCCACGAGGTCAGACTGAGACACAAAGTGGGTTTTTCAGGTGGGGAAAAAGTGAGGACATTGAATTACCTTAGTCATTATTGATTAAAATAGAGAAATGGAAGATAAGCGTACACAATGGATGACGTCATGGGTCAATTAGTTTATTATTAACTAGCAAGAAGACCCGACGTTGTTCGGGATCAAATGAGGATCACTACAATATGCTTTTTCACTATGCTCATAACACCATATTACTTTCTTTGTTTTTACTTCGCCCTTCTCCTGTTTTGCCCCCTAATATAGTCGGAAGAAGCTGGAATGTTGGAAAACTCACATATGGTTCAAATTTCATTAAAATCAGATACACATATTAGAAGTTTTAAGAGGGTGCTGATCCCATGGGTCACTCAGATATTTGGAACACAGAGGATAACACAGAGATTCGGGACCACTTCCACTGTCCTACCCGGAGAATTTTATACATATGATTTAAATTTCATAAAAATAAGATATATTTGAAGTTTTAAGGGTGCTATGTCCTCATAACCCCCTTAGGAATGCATTTAGAGATTCGGGAATACTTCCATTATCTCCGCCGGTAAATTTTACATAAGAACACACTTTTAGATTTTATGTATATGCTCTAACCATTTTTTCTATAGGGAACACATAAACGTCACACACACACATATACAAATCAAAAGTTAATATTTGATATAGTCAAAAGATTCTCAATAGATTTTCAAACCAGATTTCAAAACTAAATATTCGAACAAGCCCTGCAGTCCTTTTCTTGCACGTTTTTGAAAAAATCCAACTTTATTTAGTATAATATACATATAAATAAAATTTTAAACAAAGAAATCCCAGAAATCTATTAAGATATGAAAGCCATAATCAGTCTAACCTATTAATTATTGAGCAATATTACCTGTGGCAATGACTCAACTCATGAGTGTAAATAAATATATTTAAAAAAATGTATATAATTATCACTTCCTTTTTGTGAGACATTTTGGTTTATTAATACTAATAATCTCTAATATACATACATACATATATATATATATCTTATCATGGAAATAAATAGATTTGCGTTCTCCTTTCCCTTATTCATTGGACAGGCTTTTGTGTGATGGGACGGATATATATATATATATATATATATATATATATATTTACAAATAAATACACATTACTCTTTATTATAGAATAGAGGATCCTTTTAAACATAAATTCTATCATTTATAGATCATTTAAAATAACACCGCTCATGAACTTGATAAACTCATTCGACATATGTGACGCTATTTTATCGATACTTTTGCAGATCTGCATGATAATTTGAAATTCTGAAATGAAGGGGAAATCGTTGATACTTACGTGATTAGAATGATAAGAAGAATTTTATTGAGCAGACAATTTGTGCCGGTTTCAGATATTAAAACAATAAAGCAGACTTGGAAAACAAAACAAAGATAAAAACAAAGAAAATTGTAATCATTTTCTGAGTGAAACCAAAACTATTCTCAGCCTTTTGGCCAAGATCAAAGTGTAGTATCTGTTCCAATGGATACTACACCCTATAGACCGGTATTGTCTTGGCCTTCGGGGCGCTAATTCGCTGGGAGCCGATCCCACACGATATAAAGAAAGGACACAAATTATCAGCAGTCCAGTCCGGTATCAGTAAATTGTTACTACAACAAAATATGATGGATAGCAGTTGGAACAAACTACACTCTCCACATTAAATAAACACTAGACATACATACATACATACATACATACATACATACAGAACTGTTCATGCTCACACAATCGGCAGAAGCTTGACGCTTGACTCAGTTTATTTCAACTTAAATATTTTTGGACTCACTTCACCGTAATAAAAATTTAAAATCCTTGATACTTTCTGATGTTTGGTAAATAAAAAGGGATACAATTGACTTGTATATATTACATTGTTAATTTATTTGTGTTAATTTCTCTACAGGGACCCATCTATGAATTAAATAGAATCTGTCTTGGGTTTGATATGAATCCACCTAAGAAATAAAAATGGCCCTTCCCCTAAAAAAAAAAATTTAAAAAGTAACCACAAAAAGCAATACCCCCCCAAAAAAATCAAATAAATCTTCTAAATAATCTCTTTTTAGATGCATCTCTATGAAATATTTCGTCTACCGATTCGTCACAGTTTGAAATAACATTTTTCCTACTAAAAGAACAGATTGAATGGATGCATCTTATTTTAGATGCTTCCACGCATTTCTATAAAAGGCTCTGTCTGTCAGACCTAAATTTGAAATGGCATTTCTGTCAGTCGGCTTCTTTTTTAGCGTTCATTTTACATGGTGGCATGTGTTAGATGGCTTTTAGAAACTGACTTCCAAACTAACCTAATTTTGAACAGGTTTTTATTTATCCTCCTTTCTCTCAAATCAATCCTTATCAAATCCTCCTATGTTTTCCTTGGCTTTCCTACCAACTGACCCTGCTACCTCAACTAATCTACACCTAACCCAAGAACTCATCTATTCTTTCAATGTGACAAAACTAACATTGTCTCCTGTTCTTTATGAATCTCCCTGTACTGTCCAGATTTAATCTTCCTTTGAGGTCATCAGATCTAAGTCTGTCTTTAAGACAAACATTACGCATCCATCGTATCATTCTATAGCGTTTTCGTCGATATGAGCGCAGATTGAATAGACACATCTTACGAATGGATCCATCCTTGCTAAATCAAATGATAAATATTGATTGGAGCAGATGATGAGGGGGAAACAAAAAACAAAAAAATTCTGAAATTGATGCAAAATGTTTACATCATATTTCAACAATCCCTCTCCCCCCCCCCATATTCCTTTATCGAATTAAACCAATTAATCTCTGTCTATAGATATCACCAGCGAGTAATTTCCAACATTTCTTACAGCCATTAGTTGATTTTATTTTAAAGATTTTCACTTCAACTCAAACATTCGTGATAGCCAATTATTGTCTCACATTATTTGTTGTGCCTAGCATAGAATAGATCCCCTAGCATTTATCTCCCCTTTTCTGACCCTTTTTTTTTCTTAGAGTATTCCATCAGACTTGTCACCGGCGAGTTTTTTTCCGGTGCCTGTCCCCCTGCTCTATGTAGCCATCTACTTCATGATCCTCATGAAGAGTTTTTCTATCTCGCTAAATACTCTGATGTTTTGAGCATCGCCGGTAAAAAATAGTCTTTCTTCTCTCTAAGGATACAATTAAATAGTGCTAGTATTATTTTTTTGTATTATTTCTTTTATCTAAACGAACTTTGTTTACCTTTTCCCCCCACGTGTTAGCCTATATTTCTCGTCGCTTGTAATTCGCCTATTTCCTAGCATAATTTGTATTTTTTCCTTTCTAGCATTATTTTATGCTCCAACTATTTTCTATTCTGTAATTTTATTAAGCTTACGGCTCGCTTTATATTTTAGTAAACTAATCGTCTCTGCTACGTCCTCATTTTGTATTTAAGTGTTTTTGAAACAATGTTATTATCTATTTTTCAGTTTTACCTTTGTCGATGATCAATAAACCTGTGTCTAAAATATACCATGCCTTAGAGTCTTGATTGTCGATAAGAGTTTATGCTAGATGTCCAAGGTTAGCATGTTTCTACAAAATATATGCACCCCGAAGACAGTATATTCATATTGCATAGCAAACTTATTTTACATCCTAGAGTTGAATCTGTTCTTATTTAAAATAATCTTTCGCGTGATCGTGGCTTCTATCTCTTATAACTTCTTCAGTAGATCTAAAGAAACATTTTTTTATTAAAAAAATAAAATGAAAATTAAAAATGCAGGTATTTATTGTTTTTTCAAGGCAACATACACTAATTATTCTGAGACTGCCATCGCAATAATCACCAAGTTAAGAACAAATAGATCTTTTTCTTATGTGTTAATCCTGAAGTAAAGCCGAGGTTTGCAATACGAACAAATAGATGTTTTTAAAATTTAGCTTAAAGACTATTCAAAATTTAAAATCTTAAATAGCATCTCTTAATAAACTGTTATATCTCTATCTATATATAGTTAGGTATGTTTATATATTTATATGTACAGGATTTAATCTTTAACTAATTAACCCATCACCATGAATTTTGGAACACAGCTGCTCGGCGTAAGAGCTCCAAATGTAGGTTATATTTGGTTTAATTTAGTTTTATGCAAAGGGGGTTAAAAGAGGGGTGAACGCCCTTCGCGAAAACTCAGATACCTTGATTTTTGTTAAATTTTAACAATAGGTATTAGACATCAATTAATAAATATTTCCCAAAGTTTGCTTTTTAGTATTTTAAGGTTTTTAGGGGGGCATAATCTGGGCACAACCTTCTATTTGAAAATTCAAATATTTCAGATTTGCATTAAATTTGATCCATAGTCATTAGACACCAATTAAGCAAGATTCCCTGAATTTCAATTTATCCTTAAGACTCCTTAAGCATAATCCTTAAACTTTAGACATTTTCTAGAATCAAAATTATGTAATGTATTTTGATCAATATTAGAATAAGGATTCTAACCATAACGTTTAGTATCATCATTATATGTTGATTTTAATCTTCGTAAAGAGACATAAAAGTGGTGCAAAGTGTTCTGTTTGAGGAATTAATTTTATCCATCCTGAGACGGGTACTCTTCTAGTATATGTACATATACATGGCTTAAGATACTTACTTAACTACGTATGAAAATAAATAATTAAGAAAACTTGGAGGTTGATGTTCAAATCATAATCAAATTTGGAAAGTTCCTCCCATCTTCCTCTAAGACTAATTCAGCACTTTTAGTTAAATTCCGAACAACCTTGGATAATTCAGGTATTGTAATTGCATTCTATGCACAGAGTTCAAATCTGATCAGATTTATAGTTTGTATGCATTAATAGCATAAAAGGATTGGATTGATTTTGTTTTACAGCCTATCAACCACTGTTGTGTTATCTCGAGCCAAGAAGTTTATATTTTTCATACTTCTTTTGTGACATTTTCTTGAGGAATCTAAGGAGTTGTGTATTTTTTAAATATTTTATAATCTTATTCAGTGTTATTTTTTTTGAAACAGTGAATTAATATTTACTTCTTTGAAGAATTTGTTTTGGATGTGTTTGTATTTTTTGCACTTGATCATTAGCTGCTTTACTGTTATTTGTTGATTGCAAAATGTGCATCTGGGTGCAGCCGCATCTTCAAGCAAATATGTATGTGTTAGTCTTATGTGACCAAATCGGATTCTGGTTAAAACAATGTTTTCTCTTCGTCCTAATAGTTTTTTTAAATTTTATTTTTTAATTATAAGTTGGTGTTCATAAAGTTTATTATGGGGTACATATCCCATATTGTTTTCCATTTTCTTCTGGTATATTCTTTTATTTTCCTTTTAAGTCTGTATATGGAATTTTAATTTTTATCACATCCATGTGTGATGCGTCTTTGCTCAGTGTATCATATGTGTATACGTTGGAGCCACAGGTGGTCCATTTAAAATAAGGTATAAGAAGCACATGACATCTTTAAGGAGAAGAAAAGTAGAGGGAGCAGTAAACACTTCAACAACTTTTTAATAAGTCTATAAGAACACTAAATAATAAGAACATTAATTATACTTTACAACCGTTTGTTCTAGCTAAAGCAAATACTCATCAGGTAAATTTAAAAGATGCAATGTTTTGTGTATTTTTGGTCAGGAAGCCAGTATATTCAGACAGCCTGATCTGGTAGTATTTTATAATCTGAGTCAGTGTTATTTTTTTGAAACAGTGAATTAATATTTACTTCTTTGAAGAATTTGTTTTGGATGTGTTTGTATTTTTTGCACTCGATCATTAGGTGTTTTACTGTTATTTGTTGATTGCAAAATGTGCATCTGGGTGCAGCTGCATCTTCAAGCAAATATGTATGTGTTAGTCTTGTGTGATCAATCCGGATTCTGGTTAACACAATGTTTGCTTTTCGGCCTTCTAAGAATTTTTATTTTATTTTCTGTTTTAATTATAGGTTGGTGTTCATAAAATTTGTTCTGGGGTACTGTTAGGTAAAACCTAAAAATAATAGTGTTATTTCTCTTGGACTGAAAAAGGGAGAGTTATCGCCCTTGAGAGAAGGGAGATCCACCATGAGAGTTGGGAGGTAAACAAATGTGCCTCGCATCACAGACTTTAATCATCATGCATCCAGTGGCTTCTACTCTGTAAATTATTGAATAAATCTGTTAAAAGGTTATACTTCGTCCTCTGCTTATTTTTGCGTTGGTATTAACCCGATAACATCTATCATCAGATGTAACATGTACATATCCCATATAGTTTGCCATTTTCTTCCGATATATTCTTTTACTTTTAAGTCTGTATATGGAATTTGGATCAATTAGAATTCAGGCACCCCAGAATAAGCAAATACCAAAAAGAAAACATTTTAGTTGACACAAGTTTTGTTTTTACTTCCAATTGAACAATAAAAACAATATGCACATACGTCAGAGATTTTTTTTTTTAAATTAGAAAAAGGTTTTATTTACAAATCGTTTTGGGAATTTATAATATAAATGAAGTTTTAATTAAAAAAAAGTTAGATATAGGTTTGTTTTTCGTTTTTTTTAATAAAAATATTTTTTGATTAAAAAAAAAATCTGCAATGTGTGCATGTATTGATGTTTTTATAGTTCAACCGGAAGTATATTTTTGAACTTAAGTAATATGCATTATCCAAAATCACTACACCTCACCCTATAATGAAATAATGTTGGTACTTCCTCACAGTTATCACTTGTTGGTCCCCCGATTTATAAAATCAAGGGACTTATGTTTTGAGGCATGTCCGTCCGTCCGTCCGTCCGGATTTTTCTCTGAAACCATCCATTGAATTTCTCTGAAATTTTGCATGAAGTTGTAACTTTGGTCAGGTTAGAAAGTGACATTCTCCAATTTTTGAAAAAAAATCTGGTTAGCCCCTCCAGGCAAAAAATGACCCTTTTCTCCCATAACGTTTGATCCATCCATTCAATTTCTCTGAAACTTGGCCAAAATGTAGAGGCAATTGTTCTGGATATAAAATGAGCATCCTTGACCTCAGAAAAATTCTGGTTCGCGCCCCCAGGGGGTCAAAAATGCCCCAAACTTATTGCATTTTAAACACGCCACATCGAGTCACATACAGAGGGGGACCACGCACGCGCGGATTGTTTATATATAGAATTAACTATTGTAATTACATATGCTATATTTAATTAGTTTGCTTGTCTTCATGGTACTTATCTTGTAAGTTGCTTGTATTAATACTAGAGCAGGTATCAATGTAAGCAAATTGAACGTAGATAAATAGGAGCAATATATTGTTTCCGTTGTAATTCAAAGTACGTTTCTCAGCTAAAAATAAAATGAATTTCCTCACATTTAACGAATAAAAAATTGCCTGATGGTAAGCATAAAAGAATGTAAATTATAAGCGTTATAATTTCTTTATTTAATATTTACGATGGTTCTCTATCCTATATCATTAATGTATTTTTTATAAAACTTTGAATATGCAACCTCTATATAAAGAAAACCCCGGATATTCTCAACTCATTTTAAATGTTTTTAGATAATGCTTTTGAACAGCAAAAACATTTATCTTTTCTGTTAATATCAATGTATGCGTGTCTATCTTGATTCTATTACCGTTAAGCATTATGATTTTTTTTCAATTAATAAATGTTCATGTCAAATCGAGATCTTTGTTAATAAAAGACAAAACAAAAAAAACTTGTATATATTAAAAACACATACAGCGGATTTCTGACTGCATTTCTGTGTTTGGTTTATACATAAATAAAGTTAGTTCTATTAGTTCTGACTATTTTACCGGAATGGAAGCTAGAATCTACTATTTCAATTTTTACATTGCTTTTATCCGATTTTCAAATTTTTTAAATCATCTGGTTTCATACCTGAAACTTTTTGCAATATTTTGAACAATATTAATTTGCTTTTATAACCAGATTTGTCTGTTTGTTGCTGGATTTTTCTATATGTTTAACTTTTGTTTCTAACAATCTTAAATCTCTGATCGTCCGTTTGCCATTTGTCTGATGGTGTTTTTCTCTGGATTATCCTTGGATTTGTCGTCTCTTTATCTTTCTGAATTACCTGTGATTGCCTCCGACTCCCCAGAAACACGTGTAAAAGTTATTTTGCTCCAAAATTGTCATTAAATCATAAAATTATATAACCTTGAATTTAATAAGTTATTTATTTATTAATAGTTCAATTGGATATTTGTAATCTAAGTATTAAAGTAATCAACTTTGTTTTTGGAAATTGATTCCTAAGTGAATCGATCTGAACTATATAAATTTACTTTTATATTATTACCTATATATATATATATATATATATATATATTAATTAAGCCATGGCTTAAGGAAGGAAAAATAAATTTCTTTTGTTTGAGACACCTTGTTTTGAACAACTGATGACATAATAGATATTTATTTTTACAATCCTTATTCTCATCTTATATATATATATATATATATGAAGAAAAGTGGGGATAAAATGATCCGACGTAATGTAAAATGAAGAAAGGAAAGTAAAAAAATGTGATTTATGTATTCATCAACGTTTCGTTTTTATCGAAAGACTTTCTCCGGATGAAGAAAGCAATGTAGAAAAATCATACAGAATATTAATTTTGATTTGTCAGAAAGTGTCCAGACTTCGGCATGGTTGTTGACGTGAACAAGCAGAGAATGAAAAACATGATTTTGGTTGTAGCATTATCAGCAGTGGCTTGTCTCCTTCAAAGGCCGGCGAGATGAATGGGATTGATGGCTTCGACTTGTTAGTTTATGGCTATTTTAGCTAGGAAGTATGTTATGGTCAAAATATGTCACAGCCAATCATGGCCAGCAGTAGATAGGTGGACGAGGGATACAACAACTAAACACCACCTAACAACAACATACTTTACTAATGAACGAATACTGTTTCAAGATATGTAGAGTATCAGTGAATGCAAATGATTCATTTTCTTTGAAAAAAAAAAAAAAAATGAAAATAGAAAGTGAGTAAAATTTATTAAGCTGAACTCAGATGAGTGACTTAACCTTCTTTCATGATACATAATACAACCATCAAATACCCCCCCCCCATGCGCCAAAAGAAAAACAATCTAGAAACAGTGGCGTGCAGAGGTCTAGTGATGCTCGGGACCAATTCCTTGATTGTATGCCCCAAATACCCAAGTATAAGTCCTAGTACTGAGAAAAAATATCATGAGAAAGAGAAATAATTTGAATATGTTTGGATGCCCAGGGCCACCAACCCTTTGCACACCACTGTGCACACATTGCATTTAATATATTTTGATCATACATTTTTCCATTTATTTAAAAAAAAAATTATATTTTTAATATAAATGCAAAAATTTGGTGCAGTTAAAGCTTGTTAAAAAATAAGCCGTGTTGAAGAATTGGTGTTCGTAAGAAACATTTTAAGAAATAGTGTTTATGAGCAAAACGTAAGCAAATTAAAAAGAAATTGAATATAGATGTTGGCGGATGAAAAGCTTACACACATTAAAAAACAGTAAATATAAGTAAAACAAACTGGTTAAAGTTTATCCACTTTTTGAGATTGGCCTTCTGAAAAACTTCTACGTCAGTCGTAAAATATATTCTTCAGAAAAATCTTGACCACATCGTTAATGATGTGTGTGCACAATCTTTTTTAATGCCATAGACTAGTGAGTTACCACTTATCAAGACCCAAAAACCACTCAAATATAAGGGTCAATGAGATTGTAAGGAACCCATCCTCATGGTGCACCAGTTCTAGGCACCACAGGGTTGTCCCCCTTCGTGTTACCGGTAAAGGGCCAGAGAGTATTGAGAATTCACTGTTGTTGGACCTCTCTCACGAAGCTCCCACAAACTGAAGAATATCTGAGTTTCCCGGATATCTACGTTCCTATCTTAAAAGGTAAAAGCTAATGTCCTTTATTGTTTTGTATATGTCTTTCATAGATGTCAACTGTAAATAAATGTGTTAATTGTACTTGGTTTTAGTTGTGTCTATAATTCGTTCTGATGATAGATATGTTTAGAATATATGTTTAATACATGGGCTGTGAAATAAAATAACTTATATTCTAACAAGATTGTCAATTGGACGATAAAGTAGTACTATGAGAGGATTGAAAACAATCGATGAAATAAAATAAAATTGATTATTTAAGAGGACGGCTCGACAAGTATTTGTTGATAATTTCTTGTTTTGCAACATCAGACCCTTTTACCTAAACGACTCAACTGATATTGATTAAGCTTGTGACCAGTTGGCAAGCTACAAAGCTTTGTGACTTCCTCACAGAAAAAAAAATGTCCGACAAACAATTAACTTGTTTCTTATCCCAGAATGCAAGTCATCCAATTAGATGCAGGCAAGATAGTATTCCTTTCTCTCTAAATGGTATGGTCCGAATTACTATTTTTTTAGTTTTCATTTTCTAAAGGAACATGGCAAGCAGATGTCCAGTATGAACATGTGTGGCTCAGTGGTAACAATGAGTACTATTGTAAATGAGAACTTGTATCAATATTGGACGGGCGTGTGTAAAAATAGCATTAAAAACGTTATTTTACACATAAGGTTAAATTAAGCAGAAGAATAAAAAAAATCCCATTAGAAATTATAAATTAGAGTTAAAGCTACACATCAGGATATGACGTCACAGACAAGAGTTCTGGAATGAGATGTGAGAGAAAGATCTTCCTCTTTGGCCAGTGAACTGAGAGGATTTAATCACCCTTTTCGGAGGTCCGTCTTTGTTCGCCACTCTGGGGAGTGAATAATGGGAATATGTAATTTTACAATGCTGTTGTAAAAGGATAAAACATCATAGAACATATTGTTATTGAGCAAGAATATTGTTGTCCATTATTACAACTTCGGCTGCCACATCACCACTACAACCACCTTTACAACTAAACGTCACTATCCAATGAACTACTTACAGGTCAGAGAGATAAACAAGTTTCTTTCGACCAAGAAAACAACACAATTATTTATGCTACAAACTTGGTTGCTGCGTGTATGACAAGGCTGAGTACCCAACACGCGTAGCTGTTGATATATCCGCTCCTAGGAACCAATAAGATGGGTTTTTTTCCTCTTTTTAAAAAGGTGACAATAACTTATTTGCTTCATCAGCATTCGTCACCTTGAAAAAAACTTTAAGCATTTTGCTGGTTTTGTTATATGGTATATCAACTTTTTTGGCTTATTTAATGGTGAATCCAGTCATTATGCTTCAAATTCTTAACATCTTCATGCATTTTTTTTTTTTTTTTTTTTTGACTAATGGGTCACCGCTTATCAGGGCCCGGGATCACTTGAGGACAAGGGTTAAAGAGATCATTAGTTAGACGATTATCGTCACCACGAGAGGATTGGAATGGGCAGAAGATCTCTTAAGAAGAATTGATTATCCAACAAGTATTTTTTTACATTAGATTTGAAGACGACCGTGCTATAGTCGGTTGGGAAGCAGCCCTGTGGTATCTTGTTCCACAGATGGGACGTTCTAGGAAATAAACTTCGTTCATGGCAGTTCTGTCTGTTTTTTTGGTACAGAGAAAGAGAGGAAAGTTTCTTGCTGTGAATGTTCTATAAAGGGGGACCAGAGATTGGAGCTCAGCCGAGCACCTACCATGAACATAACGATAGAGTAGAGAGAGACTAGCAACATCTCTTCTGCGTGAAAGAGACTGTAGGGACGAGAAACGATCATCCCCCACTAGATTGCGAAGTTGATTTTGTACTCTGTCACGACAAGAGTGGTTCCAAGCATCACCTCCCCAGATATGACAGCAGTGCTTCATCAGAGGACGTATCTAACTATTGTACAGGTAAAGGATTGCATCAGAAGTGGTAAAATGATTCAATCATTTTTCCAGCAACCGTAGCAACAGATTTGATGTAAGTCTTCCATTATTCATGCTGTAAATGTATGTATTGTAGATTAATTTATTCTGTAGGCGTATATTTTGTAAATAGTCTGTAAGTGATAGATTGTATTTAAGCCAGTGATTCCAAACACGGGCCTATGTCCCACAGCTGCGTGTGTAGGATGAGCGGGGGTGGGGGGACAATTTTTTTTAAGGGAGGCAATTGAGTAAGACTGAGGAAGTTTGGGTCGAAATTTTCGATTTTTATATTTTTGGATTTTCCAATATTTTAATATAAAATTTTACTCTGTCTTTATAATCTGTGAATACTCCTTTCATATTCATCATTACTAGCGGGACCCGTGGAAATTCCACAGATGACATTTAAAAAATTACTTCTTTTGCATTGCATCTTCAGCGATTCCATCTTTTAAAAACAGGGTGGAAGGTGATAATGTATGTATAAACATTAAATTACCTCTGCATATTATTATATAGATTATTATTTTAATACTAACCCGAAGATCCGATCATTACTCTGTACTTTTTCACTATGCTCATAACACGATATTGCTTTCTTTGTTTTTACTGCCCCCCTCCTCCCGTTTCGCCCTAATATAGTCGGAAGAAACGGAAACGTTAGAAACTTCTTTGAATTATTGTGTTATAAATATGATTTAAATTTCATTAAAATCAGATATACGTATTTGAAGTTATAAAGGAGTTTTGTCCCGATGGATCACTTAGCGGTGGAGGGGGGGGGGGTCACGTAGATATTCAGAACATAGAGGGTAACGCAGAGATTCAGGAACACTTCCATCATCTTCTCCAGAAAATTTTATACATATGACTTAAATTTCATAAAAATAAGATATATTTGAAGTTTTAAGGTGCTTATGCCCTCATAGCACCCATTAGGGGTTCACTTAGAGATTCGGGAACACTTCCATTGTCTTCCCCGGTAAATTTTACATAATACACTTTTAGATTTTATGTAGATACTCTAAACTTTCTTTTTATAGGGAACACAAAAGAATCACTCACACACACACACACACACATTGAGTTTTATACATAAATAGATAACTTACTATTTCTTCTTTTTCTTATTTTTACAATTTTATTTAGCAATTTATTGCTCAGAATGAAATCAAAGTAGAATAAATATTGGTAGTTGTTGTGACCCATCGAATCATAAGTTTTTAAATTAAAACAAAAAAGAAGCATTTCTTAGCACTTATTTTCATGCGGCAACTTTTCAAAGACTAAGTCGTTATAATTCCTCACGGTTCAGCAGGTCAGCTGTCTCCAAATTCCACTCTGTGCAGTCTTGTCTAATCAGTTGCTTCCAAGTTTTCCTTGACCGGCCAACCTTTCTGCAATTTAAGACATCTATGCTTCTGCAACGATTTATCCAGGAAGATGAACTTTCCATATGATCATACTAGCATAATCGATTCACCGTTAGGATAACCTCTACGCTGGGCAAATGTGATGCTTTCAGTAAATCCTCTGACCGGATGTGTTGGATTTGATCAGATTTCACATTGCAGATCCATCTAATTATGGATTTGTCACTGCACTGCAGTCAGGCGAGAGAGAGAGAGAGAGAGAGAGAGAGAGAGAGAGAGAGAGAGAGAGAGAGAGCTGGGTGAGGGCCAATCATTCACTGCCATATATCATAATACTCCTGACATACCTGCTATACAAATTACCCCGGATGTAGAGAGGCACAGCACACAGTGTTATCAGAATCAACAACTCACAAAATTTTGCCAAAACTGCCTTCACCCTTGTGGCCCTACTGAGTTTATAGCCACCACCACCTCCTGCACTCAGCATATCTCCTACATAGCAGAAAGAGTCTACTACCCCCAGGGTTATCATCATCTAGTTAAAAATAATTTTTTCAATTTAAAAACATTAATCATAAAAATATCTCAGAATTCATTTTTGTCTGCATTAAAAAAAATAAAAAAAATGATTACTGAAAGTTATTTTAACCTGGAACCGTAAGAAATAACGCTAGAATCATTTGATAAAAATGGAAATGTCAAATAACGTCAAAATGTTCTGTTCAAAAGATTACATTTTGACATCACTTGACATCAGATGCATAAAAAAGAGCAACACTGGAGAATATCTGGTTTGGAGGAGTCCGCGGATATGCTAGGTGTTTCCAACATTCTCAGTAGACCTAATAGGCATGCAAATTCAATATGGTTGCTTATGTTTTTTAACTGATGAATCACCACTTATCAAGGCTAAGAACCACTCAAGGATAAGGGTAAAAAACTCATTAAGACGGTTTATGACATGTTTATTGACATTAGATTTGAAGAGGACCATGTTGTAGTTCTCAAGAAAGCAATCTTGTGGCAACATGTTCTACAGGTTGGAAGTTCTGTTCCTAGTTTTATATGAACATTTTTTTGCTGTTTTTAATTACTCCCTCCTTTGCCTCAAGTATATATACACAAAAGGTCTGATGAATTACTCAACCCTTTTAGACCCAACCACGATTCCTTGGCTGTTTGTAACTTTTATTTTTTACTGTGAGTTATAGCTTTTCAAGGCCAAGAGCCACTCGAGAATAAGGGTTAATTACTTAGGAGGATTTTTGATAAGTGTTTGACATTAGATTTGAAGAGGACTATGTTGTAGCCCCCAGGGAAGCAATCTTGTAGCAACGTGTTCTACATGTTGGAAGTTCTCGGACAGAAACTCTGTTCAGGGAAATTCCGTTTGATGTTAAGCACATGGAGGAAGGAAAAGAAAGTTTTTTGCAGTGGTGATAGGAAGACGAATTCTTGCTGAAAATGTCTTACAAGGAGGAACCAGAGATTGAAGCTCAGTCGAGCACTTTTCATGGAAATAAAGATCGAGTAGAAAAAGACTAGCAACGTCTCTTCTGTGAGAAAGAGAGTGTAGAAAACGGAAGAGATCATTTCCCACTAGATTGAGAAGTCGATTTTTAATTCTGCCACGGCAGGAGAGAGTGCTCTGAGTGGCACCTCCCCAGATGTGGCAGCAGTGATCATCTGAGGACGTATTTAATGTATACAGGTAGAGGATTACATCAGGAGTCAAATACTTTTGGGAGTGATAGAATGATCCAACCATCTTACCAGCAACTTTAGCAATAGACTGAAAATAAGTCCTCCATTTTAGATTTGTAGTGAAAGTCAATCCTAGGAGTTTATCAAAACACGGAGATTTCTCCAGGAGAGGAGCCATTCATTTCAACTGGAGCAAAACAAGAATCTGAACGTTCATGGTGAAAGGAAAAAAAGATTGGTTTTAGAGGTGTTAAATCTAACAAGCTACTTCCCCTCCACTGCACTACATACTCCAGATCAGAAGATAGAAGATATATCTTGATCACCAATGCTCTTTGAAGTGCAGCCATAGACAATTGTGTCGTCTGCATAGATGTAAACAAATGTCAACCTCAAATAAGTCATTTTATGCCAGATATTCCCAAGTTCGAAAAGATGCATCCGAAGAAGGTCAAGGGTTAAATTAGCCAGAAACGTTGTGAAAGTATGAGAATAGTAGTCCGAATAATCCAAATTATCAATCGTCATCTAAAAAATTCCGAAACAGACAGTTGCAGTTTAATGTTAGTGCAAGAAAAATGTAAGTTACAATCTGCATAGATATGGGCACTTAGACCCACCTTGTGTTCCTTCTGAAGATAGAAGCAACTCTCAGTTAAGGAAAACGGATCCACAGTCAAGTTAATAAAGTATTGTTGAAAGTTGAATTATCTTCAACGTCTTTCTTCCAGGAGTGTCCCACAACCCGGCTGAGAGAAAAGTATTCAGACTATATTGTTAACACCCCACCCGAGAAGCAGACAACATCCATATATTGGGTATATAACAAATATCAACGTTGATGGAGGCAATAGTAAAAAAAAAAGAAAAAGAAAAAAAAACAAGAAAAAAAAAACAAGGTAAACAATTTTCATTTTGTGTATCCTCATTTTACAGCAATTTTAACGTTTAATAAAATCAAATGCATTTTCTGGATCGTTTTGCATGCGGGGATTTCAGATCTGCCCCGGTGGAAGGAGGTTGATTGCATATAGGGATAATTAGGAGAAGATGTTTATGTGTTGGTTGATTGTCAGACAATGGAGGATGGGTATACGCGTTAGATATGTACATGTTAACGTAGTGGAAGGGCTGTTTGTCCTTAGCATATATATATATATATATATATATATATATATAGTCAAACTTTCTCAGTTAAAGCTTGATGGATGTTAGTTTTTTTAACAGAGGATATATAAACAATAGAATTTTACATTTCAATAACCACTTTTTTTTCATTTAAAAAAAGGTCCATATAACTTTACGGACCATTTCGTCTACACATGAACAACCAAATATAGATATATATATCCTGGTTCATATAAAAAATGGCGTTATTAGAACTATTAGGTAACCCACGTTTCTCTTTGGAACTGTATTTTATGTATCCTACATTAATGTGAGTGTTGCTGTTTTTTGTCTTTTTTTAAATATTTCTGGACACGATTTTTTTTTTTACTTCTGAAGAGTCGCACGTATGGAAAATCTAGGGCATATACAGGGTGTCTCAAAAAAATGTACTCACTCTTAGAATGGCAAAATGTGCAGAAGATGTCGAGTTTGCACACAAAATTGTGTGGAGCGATGAAGCAAAGTTTTCTCGTCATTCTACGAGTGAGTACATTTTTTTGAGACACCCTGTATATATATATATATATATATATATATATATATATATATATTTGGTTGTTCATGTGTAGACGTAACGGTCCATAAAGTTATATGGATTTTTTGAAAAATGAATAAAGAAGTGGTCATTGGAATTTAGCATTCTATTCATATATATATATATATATATATATATATAGTGTAGGTTATTAAATACTCCAAAGCATAACATTCCATAGAGATGTACCAACATGCACAAATATACAAAGAAATATAAATATGGGATAAAACTGTCTATATGGAAATTAATACGGGTGCAAATTGAGTTTGTTTTTCTTGCATGTGTGCGTATCATCATTACTTCCACAGTAAGTGTAGTATAATAGTCACCGGCACGTCGGGACCGTTGATTCCCTTTTACTAATAATGTTGTGAACGGTATGAATATATATTCCGATCCTTTTACTTATGAGTAAAATAGTAGAGTATACTAAAAAGATTTGGTATGGCAACTAATCTAGGAGAATAAAAAAACAACTGATAACATCAGTAGCAAAATCAGTCTCTGCCAAGTGGCACACAATGTTTACCTATACAATCATGACTTGCCTTTTAGAGAGAGTGGGTTATGTTCTCCACAATGTACAATCCATGTAAAACAAGGGGACTACCATAGATATCATTATCAGCTCAAGCTGGCATGAACGGCCCGGATTCACACACCCTAAAACAGTCCCAAATTACATTTAAAATTTCATCAAGAGGACATCCCGAATCTGAACCATAGTTGGTTAATATATATATATATATATATATATATATATATATATATATATATATTGGTATTTGTTGTCCAACACAGATCAGACCCGTCATATCAGCTCTGATACTCTTTTATTGAGACTGAATATACAAAAGCTTGATGAACTCCTGCTGATTGGTCGGCTACGGTGGTTTAACCACATTAAGAGGAGTGACTCTTGGATAAGAAAATGTAGAGACCTTGCGGTGGAAGGCTGGAGGAAAGTTGGACGACCCAAAGAAAACTTGGATACAAACCATTACCAAAAGATCTTAAGACTATAAAATTTGAATCAAATCAAACCTCAACACCGTTAAGCTTGGAGACTGAGATTGCAGGCTGTCAAAACACGTTGACTCCTGACCAAGGGAAATAAAATGATAAAATGGGTGATGACGTTGACCAATTCATGTGGGTCATTGTCAAGGCGTGCAGAACAATAAGTTGCTTCAGCTAGGAACATTTATTATTGACATCATTTCTGAGACGGCTGGTATTTCTTCATGTAATTTATTATTTGTCGGATTTTTTTTTGAAGGCCCATAAGATGTTGAGCGCTGCTCTAAGCAATCAGGCATAAGTCTTATTTAGTTTTGAGTCTAAGGTTTTATTTACTATATACAAGAATGGGTCAATTAGTTCATAACCTTAT
>OY744529.1:16598720-16756220 GCA_963556195.1 Sepiola atlantica | reverse complement strand
CTTATCTGAGAAGAGAAATTCTGATCTCAAAGGAAAGGCTTCCAGAGTTCCCAAAACAGTCAGAGGTTGGGATTGCAAACACATTATCACTGCTCGCTGTTGTGTAGAAGCCTGGAATTATTACCTTGTCACCAAGATAAGTAAATTAAAATATCTCACCTTTTCTGAACTCACACAAGAGAAGATGCCTGTCAGTATGCACACGCACAAAAAACTTGTCTAAATATCTTCAAGGCACCTAAACTTTTAAGGTTACGGTTCTATGGGTTTTCTAGGGACTGATGTATTCATGTGATTCTATCTCTCCTCAACAACTCTACAACCATTCAGATCTTTCCTAATCCTTCTGTGAGCTGCTAATTCAGTTGTCTATATGTTGGTTATCTACTATTCAACTTATTACGTTGCTCCATGCTTGATTACTGTTATATGTTGCCATGTGAAGTTGGTTTTTGTCACTGGCCATGACTGTCAAAAAGTTGCTGGGCACCGTATTAACCAGATCTTGTGTCAACTATGTCGCTGTAAGGAAGTAAATAGTTTTAAGTAGTACAATTCTGGTACAAAATAAAAAATAAAATTAAAAAAATTTTTTTTTTTCTAAATTAAAAAAAAAAATTTGTTTAAATAAAAAAAAAAAAAAATTTAAAAAAAAAAAAATAAATAAAAATAAAATAAAAATAAAATATAAAAAATAAAATAAAAATAAAATAAAAATAAAAAAATAAAATAAAAAATAAAAAATAAAAATAAACGGACAAATAAAACACTAATTTACTTTTAGCACCAAATTCTAATATTATCTTGGACATATTGTACCCATTCTATCTTTCCACATATATTTAATAGATTTTAGATCTATCAACATAAAAATAAATATATAAAAAAATTATATAGTTTGCAGAATGTAAAAAAAAATAGAGAGTAACCCAAACCACTTTAGTAGTTTGCAGCATATGTGTGTGTGTCTGTAGTCATGGTGATACGGAAAGAGGGGAGTGGAGTTACAAGGATATGAATTTGGTAAAACGATTAGTAATGATAGAAAGTTTTAAAATTTAAACAATACGACAGAGAAGGAGAAGAAGAAAAGAATAATAGCAAAAGTTAACTCTTTTGAACGGTGAGCCTGCTTTGTGCCTTTTTTTGGGGATGTTTGACTCTACCCGGGGAAAGAGACAAAAGTGGGCGACCACAGGTGCAGTTGAAAGTGCATATGGAAGCTGATTGGTGGAAAAAAAAATGTTATTTTTAGCTATAAACATAAGATCATGTAGTTGCCCAATTTTGTGTTTTTCTGGGGGTGAGTCAAAGAAATTTGTTCCCACCAGATCAGGTTTACGGCTTAAATGGATTACGAAATGTTCCGCGAAATGAATGAAACTCGGCATAATTAATAAGTAATCGATTACAGTTCTTAATTTGGGTAGCAAAATTCAGAAGGTAATTTAAAGAAATATAAAAAGTAAAAAAATATTTTAGGATACTTCCAAAAAAAAAAGCTTTTATAAATTCAACCACAATAAATAAAAAATAAAAAATAAAATTAGAAAAAAAAGGTTAAAATTATATATATTAAAAAAAGTAAATTAATTTAATTACAATAAATTGAATTACTATTTATTTACATTTTCAATACAAATATGTATTTTTCAGTAAAAAAGGATTTTTAAATAAAATATTTAAAAAGATTAATTTTTTAATAAAAAAAATAAATATCTATTTTTAAATAAGAAAATAGATATTTTTAAATGAAATAAATATTTTAAAATAATTCTTAATTTGAGCAGCAAAATGAGAAGATAAATAAAGTAATGGAACAATAAATTAAGATAGAAAAAAGATAAATTAATTTTAGGGATATCCAAAGAAATAAACCTTCATAAATTTAAGCGCAATAAATAAATAATAAAATAAAAATATGTTTAAAAATCTATTTTTTAAATTAAAAGATAAATTAATTTAGTCACACTAAATTTACGATTTATTATTTTTTTTATAAAAAATAAGTGAATATTTCTAAATAAGAAAATAAATATTTTTAATAAAAAAATAAATAAGAAAAAAATAAATATTTATTTTAAAAAAATTAACTTGTAAATAAAAAAATACTAAATAAAAAAAAATACTTTTAAATTAAAATAAATTTAAAAAATAATTTAAAAAATAAATAAAGATTTTTTTTAGATTGATCCAAAGCAAAATAATCATTTACAATTTAACTGTAAATTTAGAGAAATTTGCAGAGCGAGAAAATACTGAACAAAGAGTTGAGGAGAAAGATGGCTTTGGCAATGCAACAACATGTTATGTACTGGTTGGGAAAAGGGATGATAGCATCATGTACAGAAAAAGATGAAGAGATAAATATTAAAAAAAAAGGTAAGAAAGATAAAAAAGATAAAATGTTAATTTTTGAAATTTAAACGTTTTCAGTTTTACTCACAAGCCACATTTTACCATGTTTTTCCGCAAGTTCAAACTTAAGGATGAAAACAAACACAAAAGAAATTATTTTTTTTTAAATCATTAGAAATTTTTAGATACCTTAATACTGATTTCTTACTTCTAAATTGTTTAACAATAAATAAAAACAAAGTCAGAAAGACAAAACATCAACAAAGATCATTATTTAGACAAATAATTGTCTGGAATTTTTGGGGTTTTTTTTTAATTCAGCGATACATTCTCCAGCATTCTTGAAGTTTCAACTTCCTTGTTGTATTTACCTGTTAATAAAAGCTTTAATTTTCATTCTGAAAACATTCAATCTATATTTAAATGAATTTAAAATACATGTCTTGTGGGATGTGTGTGCAGTGGAAAGAGACGGCGGCTTTCCGCAAATAAGTAAGATGGCACAAACCAAGGAATGTTCGATTGTAAACAAATAGTCAGGACAGTTGACCGATCTGTATCACCGGCTATGCAGATGAGTCATTTTACCAACCAATCTACTGACAGCATAACATGTAATTAAGTGTGATATAAACAGGCAAAATTTGCTTGTTCACCAGTTGAATATATTGTGTTGACACACCTGCAATTCTCTTTCATTACCTCCTGTTCGTGCATCCAGTGATCATGTTGTTTTTTTCTCCCTCAGATCTGTTGTTCCTGTTGTTGGTGTCCATTTCTGAAGATCTAGTTTCCGGTTTTGTGTAACCCAACTCCTGAAGTTACCTGATCAGAAGGTCTGGATTCAAAATTTTAGTAAAGTTTTAAATAATATCTGTCCGCTACTCTGTTTTTACATGCTTTGGCCTTTTGGCTAAGATCAAAGTGTAGTATCTGTTCCAATGGATACTGCACCCCATAGACTGGTATTGTCTTGGTCTTCGGGCTTGATTTACGCCGGTTTATGGGTCTGTCCTGTGCAGTTCTAGGAGGTCCACCCTCCCAGGCTTCGCCTCCCCTCTTTGGGGAGGAGTAAGTTTATTGCTTGCTGCCTGAGGCGCCCCTGCCGGGGAATGCCGACGGGGCTGCCCAGGCAATTTTTAAACCCCACTTTCCCGACCCGACCTTGGGTCACATCTTACTTGTGGGAGTAAGATAAAAACTGGCCTTGTGCCTAACTCCTGGAGAGGAGTAAATCAATACTCTGTTTTTACACGCACATGTCAATCATCTTTGACAAAACGTGCTCGGTTCACAACGTGAGTGCATGACAAAATTTCCGTATAATTTTTTTAAAAGTGCAAAGAAATAAAAACTTGAAACTAAAATGACTTCATTGAATCCTGGGCAACGTCGGATAGGTACAGCTAGCGTTAATATAATATCCAGGCAACACAGAGTAATCTTGCACACAATTTTCACTCTCAGAAATACTTAGTTTGGTTTGAAAGAACATTCAACTTTTAGAAATTTATTATATATCAAACATATAAAGTCATATCGGATTTTCAAAGTCAGACCCAATCAGCCTTTAAGCTGACAAATCAAGCTTGGCTTCTGACTAGCCAATTTTTATTTGTTATTGTTGTACTATGTTATTGGCAATATAATAATGTGTTTAGAGCTACAATCTATTTTTTAAAAATTAGATAGTCCACCTCCAGGCGACCGATATGAAACATTCTTATATAATCACCTAAAAATCAAAATCAGCAAGGGCAATAACTCACAACTATAATAAGAGTTGTCTAACTTACAGCTAACTTTTTTTTTTCTGTATATGTTTAAAAAATATGAAAACAAATAAAAATGAAAGGTAGGTACAGCTAGTTTTAATATAACATATATGCAATACCGAGTAGACTTGGTAGTGTACACACTATTTTCTTAGTTTTGTTTGAAGGAACATTGAACTTTTAGAAATGCATTATTTCTTTGTTTTCTCAATGGTTTACCAATTCCGCCAAGTTAAATGATCTACACTCACTTCTATCCTGCAAAATATTTAAAACGAAGAAAGAAAAAAAACCCGATTTTGTTTCATTCCCAAATGATTAGTCACATTTCAAGTGAATGGAATACTTTACAAGTGTGCACTCTAGGAATGCTATATAAAACTGACCTGGCAGACTAGTTTCCTGGGGGACACGAACCACATGGCAAATCGAAAATATAATATTGTTTTTATACAAGTTATAAATAACCAAACTCTTACTATTGACCACGGAAGCAAAACCTAGACATGATGATTTTTTGTGTGTGTACAGATAGGCTAGTTATCTGCCATTAGTTATGAGATCTCCAACGAGAGATCGCAAAAAAAAAAATCACCCTATTTATAAGAAAAACGCAACATTTTATTCATTGTTTTATAAGCCGGTTAGTTATATGGTCTTAGTTATGAGCGATTTTTTAATGGAAGTCGCTCAAGACATGGCATGAAACCACTTAAGGTAAGCAGCTAACCATAATAATACAAAGGGAAAGGAAGATAGAATCACTTCAAGACAAACCAAGCCTGAAAGAGATCCCACCACCAGCGTTAAATCCCCTGGACTCCAAACAAGCTAGCCAAGAAAAACAAAAAAGAAAGTATGTCCTTCAAGAGCCCAATAGGGAAGGAAGGGGTAGTAATGGAGAATTGCCTTGGGGGTTTAAACAAGTTAATGGCTTGTGTAACATTTAATAGGAAATATGTTTTTTTACCTCAAAACACATGAAATATGACAGCAGCATTTTTTGTTAAAGAAAGCGAAAATAACTGCTTAGATTTGTAAATGAAGCGACGTGCATTTGTTAGATATTGAGCAGGTAGATCACCTAGTATATAAGTTAGTTGAGAATAACAGAAAATGGAAACCACTGAAAAGATAGTCTGTTTGGAGACACGCATGGGCATCGTACGTGAAATGACATGGGCTAACAAGATATAACTAATTAGTGATTTTGATCTCTCTCTCTCTCTCTCTCTCTCTCTCTCGTCAGTGATTTGGAACAAAGATCATGTTGAATAAATGTTTCGCTGTCTTCCATCAGTTTTGTTTCGAGTTATTCTTTTTTAAGGTATTAAAAAAAAGCTTTAATTACAGGACGGCATTTCCTTGGTCTGGAAGGATCACAGTGTAGGCGTGTACATGAGGAATGATCAGCAGCCACGGTTTAACAATTTGTGAACTTTTAATGTTTCTGCAATTATTACATCAACTTGGTTGCCGCATGTGTGACAGAAGGTTGAGAACACAACACATTGATCAGCCAGTCAGCCATAGATTCTTTTTTTAAATTTATTTTTACTGATGAGTCGTTACTGATCGAGGATAAGTGCTAATTACTTATGAGGACGAGTTATGATAAGTGTTTATTAACATTAGATTTGAAGAGGACCATGTTGTAGCAATCACGGAAGCAATCTTGTGGCAACATGTTCTATAGATGTGAAGTTCGTGGAGATTCATTTGCAGTGGTGATAGAAGACGAGTTCTTGCTGTGAAAGTTTTACATGGAGAAACCAGACATTGGAGCTCAGTCGAGCACCTTCCATGGAAATAACGATAAAGTAGAGAAAAACTAGCAATGTCTTTCTGTGATAAAGAGGCTGTGGAAAATGGAAGAGATCATTGACCACTAGATTGAGAAGCCGATTTTTAACTCTGTCATGGCAAGAAAGAATGCTCTAAGAGGCACCACCCCAGATGTGGCAACATTACTTCATCTTAGGATGTACCTGACTTTCTATAGAATATAATAAAGGGGAAAAATGGAAGGGGGGTACTTTTTCCCCCCACTTTACATAATGGGTTTGTCAAGCATTAAAAAATATGAGTAACCACTTAACTTGACTGCTGACTATTTCCAGATGCCTCTCTCCATTAACATGTGATCTTGCTGGACCAATCAAAGCCATTGATATCTCTCAGCACACATCCCCTTCGCTATTTAACATTATATTCATATGTAACTATGATTATGGGTAATATATCAAATTTACCTGTAAAATAAGTAGAGAGAGAGAGAATTTTATAAGTTTATGGGTTTACATGTTATGATCTTTGAGGTCAGATATGATCATTTGAACAAAGAGTGGATCTGATTGGTTAGTTTAATCCTGTGACATAGAATGGATTTGAAATTGAATAATCAGTTGCTGAGTAAACTTTAGTTGTGAGGTTCTGCTAGATAGGGGCTTTAGACACCTATTAGGATGATTAAGCCTCAAGCAACTCTTGGCTAAGGAAAGAGAGATATCCATATAATTAAAATAGCTAAAATATAGTTTAAGTTTGAATCGTTTTCCTTCAAGAACACGTTCTAATTATTCCATCCCAGGGAAAAATTCTGAGAATATCTTCAACTCTGACCAATAAAAAAGCGAACATAACCTCCCCCATTGAGAGTGCATATTGTAATATAATGGAGTTGCCATGGTTGTGATGTAAAATAAAACAAGTATATGGCAAAAAGACAAAACCAACAAGTCTTTTTTGGCATAATCTGTGAGATGAGGCAGACATGTTTAGGCAGAAATTCTTCCCTCTTCCCTGGAAGGGGGGGGGGGGTCTGAGGGTGGAAGACTCGTAATGTTACGGTCCCATGTAATTCTCTGCATCATAATATTTGGTTTAATGTCCGTTTTATATGCTGGCATGTGTTGGACGCCTTTAGGAAATTAGCTTCAAAAGTAACCTATCTCTGACCAGGTCTTTATTTATCCCTCAGGTCCATTTTTATCACTTCTTCCCATGTTTTCCTTGGCCTTCTCCTGTGAACTAACCCTGCTACCTCAACTGTTCTACATCTACTAACCCAAGAACTCTTATCCATTCTTTCAACGTGGCCATACCATCAAAGTCTACTCTTCTGCACATATCTCCCTATACTTTCCAGATTTAATCTTCCTCTGAGGTCATCAGAAGCTTCTCTTTAAGATTCACATTACATATCCATCATATCATTCTCATATCATTTATCTCCATGCAACGCATGTCCTCAACCCTCACTGGTCAGAGGAATGTAAAGAAAACCCCCCAAATAAAACCAGACAAATCGTAAACGACTATGTTGTTGTTTTTATATATGCACTAGCGATACATATCTGCCACACTCCCTGACTACTGTGGAGAGGGTCAGAAACGTATCATGTCGTCTGCTACTTCGTTGCCAACAGATATGCTGCTATTACAATCAACACCAGATGTCACATAATAGAGATAACACCTCTTGACATGCCGGCCATTTGCTTATGTTTTGAAGATTCGTCTGCTATGTTACAATATAACAATGCCAGAAATGGACGCCATCTGTGTTATCAGCAGCAGATGCAGCTACTAATAGTAAATATTAATAATATTTCATTCTTTAATTTATTACTAATTTGATGTTGTATAATCATCCCCACAATTTGGACATCTCAGATTGTTGCCATATTGTGAAGTCTCGGTGTCTGGAATTTGTGTGGGATGAATGACTACAAAGGACTTTCGGATATTTTGCAATATAGAATTTATTTGAATATAGAAAAAGTTTGTTAAACAAAATGCAAGACCATGCAAAATAGGTTACATATTTTTATACCTAATAATGGTAAGATGTTTGCTAATGGGCCAGGAGACCAGTCATTCAAAAGACTTAAAAAAAAAAATGGTACTTGATACCCCCGATCTAAACACTCAGCATTATAAAGTAAATATCAAGGATAAGTGGAGTAATCCCGGGAAAAAGAATTGCACCCTCCCCTACACCTTAGTGTAGTAGCTAATGAAAAGGGAGCCTTCGAGTCGCCCTTGACTATGCTCAATCACTTTACTTTTTTACTTTATACCTAATAATAAAGACAAAGTTGATACCAGTTGTAATCAGAGCTCTTGGAGCAATATCCAAAAACTTTGAGACTTAGGTAAAGGAAATTGGAATCTCACAAAAAAACTTGTAGAATAAACTAAATATAACACCGGACTGGATCATGAAAAACAGTATCTGATACTACTACTACTACTACTCTAAAGTGCTGTCAATCTTCTCTCCTTGAAATCAATCTCAAAATAATTCCCACAATGCAATACTAATAAGATTTAAAATGTATACAGTGCATGTCTTTCTGGCTAGTTGCCCTTTAAATAACTGAAAACAAAGACAATGGACTCAATTAAAACAAATATATTCTGGACTAAGAACTCATTAATAAATTAAAAATGTTTTTTTGTCTTGTGTCATTAATTTATTTCAAATATATATGTCAGTGAAAATTTCCAACAGGGGAAAAATAACCTGAAATACAGAAAAAAAAAATAGCTTACAGTTTCTGTATTTAAGCAGATAAACTTAGAAACACAAAAAAGAAATAATTAGTTTTATTATCTATTTATCCCCCTTTGGACATTTTCGCTAACATTTTTATATACAAAACATGTGGACAGTATACTCTAATATATCTTTGTGAGATTTTAAAAGTTGGATCTAAATAGCATTTAAGCTGACATATCAAGCTTTGTTTCTGACTAGCCAATTTTTTAAATATTTTTTCTTATTATTGCACTTTGTACAGTTTATTAAAAAATTAGTAGTCCCACCCGAACAATTAGTAAAATGAAAACATTTTTCAATTATGAACAAAAAATCTAAAATTACTTCACCGAATCCTGAACACTGCCGGGCAGGTACAGCTAGTATATATATATATATATATATATATATATACCTTTTGCAGTTGCATTTTTAAATTCTATTTGTCAATAGAAGCTTCTTTCAAATAACAACATTGCATGAGTTGTAAGCATGTATATTCGAAAATTTACTACATACAAGAAAATCAAAGATAAAAAAGTGAATAACGCGCTTATTATAACTACATTAAATTTTGTGCCTGCTGTGATAAAAGTCAATGGTTGAGCATATTAGGCAAAAAATATGCAAATTTTTATTACTGAACTAAACTAGACAACGTGTGATCCTCGAGTCAACATTGGTACATTGTACATTTATGTATACTGTTAGACGGAATCAGATTTCCACCTAAGAATAATGATTAAACGTTTTGTATTTGAAAGGGAAGTAACTGTTTGCCCATTGTCTTTCTTGAGATAATGTATTTTATAAAACAGCAGCGTTATGTTCTTTGCATTCGACAAGCCAACATTGGGAAACAAGATTCAATGGACGTTTCGCTCAGCGATCACAATTAAGTATGTCCTAATTATAAAGCAATTATTTTTCAGTTGTAAATTATATTTGTTCATCTATACAGAAGCGTTTTCATCCAATTTATTCTTCATATTTGTGTCTTACCACTCACAAAGACCACTTTACTTCATATACAGTTAGTGCCCTTAACCGATTGTGAAGGTTAATTAGACCGATATTTTATAAGCACATTTATCTATTGGTAGTTTATGCAAAATGCATTATATTTGAAGAAATTGTATTACTATTTAGAAAATAATCTCATTAACAATATCTTTACATGTTTCCCATTATTAACAAAAACTTTAACATTATACTGCCTTTGGCCTCAACTCAATCTATATAATATGAACACATTTTTTTATGGAGGGGGGGGTATAAAATGTACTGCCTATGCAGTAATTGAACTCACAGCTTCAAGATTATGAAACTTTTGTTTTAATACTATTCTCTTCCTTTCATCACTTATTGTCTCATTCAACCCTATTCCTGTCTGATACATTCAGTGTGCAAACACTCAACCAATCAGTTTTTGTAATTATGAGACAGTTCTTTGGCTAAAAAAGAACGAAATATAAACAAAAACATTTTGCTGCTTTTGACCACAACTCAATCTATATGATACCCATAGTTCTTCTTCTCCTCCTCCTGACTTCTTCCATATCAGCAGCCAGCAGTTACTGCTGACAGGCTGGTTACACTGCTGCTGATTTAAAAAAAAAGTCTACATGTTTTTGATATCATGTAGATACAAATATAGTGTTATTTGAATTGTTTTTATTCAAACAATTGTCTTCACCATTGCTATTTAATTTATTTTTTTACTATGTTTCAGCTGATGTCCTTCTGTCTCCTTCGGACGTATTGTTCATCCATATTAATGTTTTCCCACATTCAATGTTGCAGTTCTTGATAAAGAAAAATACTGTAAAATACCTACAATAGCGTACAAAATTAATAATCTCCTTGTATGAACACCTGAAGAAGGTCATAGGACACATCAGGCGAAACACATCCCGAAAATTAATAGCAATGTTGATGGGGACAATTGTCCAAATAAAAAAAAAATTCAAATGATACCTCTTCATCCCCAAAACTTTGCAAAATTAATCTGGAATTATCGGCCATTTATTCGCGGGTAACAATTGTTAATATTTCCTACAGCCTCCACAGACAATTACTGATCCCCTTACTTCACACATTGAGCAGTAAGCATGTCTAACTGTATAATCATTCAAGGGAAGTAATTCATGTCATCTGATATTAACAACATTTCCCGAATATATTGTTCATACTTATAAATTAAAATTCTTGAATTTTAATAGAATGTTTAGAGACTGGCTGATTTTGATAACGACTGTTAGCATTATTTCTGACTGGAATAGAGATCTCAAGAAGGGATCATAATACTGCAATTGGACAAACAGAACTACATGATAAATAGTGAAAGACAAAGTTAAATAGGCGGCCATGTTACTTTATCAGCCTGAAATGTAATGAAATGCTAAAACATCTTATAAACTTATGATACACAACCGGTGATTTGTAATCATTTATCCCACACAACTTGACACCACTGAGACTTTACAATATATCTGAGATGTCCAAATTGTGGGGATGATTATACAACATCAAATTAGTAATAAATGAAAGAATGAAATATTAATATTTACTATTAGTAACATTTGCTGCTGATAACAAAGATGGCGTTCATTTGGATTTAAATTTGTTGCTGATGATAAAGATGTCCAAATTGTGGGGATGGTTATACAACATCAAATTAGTAATAAATGAAAGAATGAAATATTAATATTTACTATTAGTAGCATTTGCTGCTGATAACAAAGATGGCGTTCATTTGGATTTAAATTTGTTGCTGATGATAAAGATGTCCAAATTGTGGGGATGATTATACAACATCAAATTAGTAATAAATGAAAGAATGAAATATTAATATTTACTATTAGTAGCATTTGCTGCTGATAACAAAGATGGCGTTCATTTGGATTTAAATTTGTTGCTGATGATAAAGATGTTCAAATTGTGGGGATGATTATACAACATCAAATTAGTAATAAATGAAAGAATGAAATATTAATATTTACTATTAGTAGCATTTGCTGCTAATAACAAAGATGGCGTTCATTTGGATTTAAATTTGTTGCTGATGATAAAGATGTCCAAATTGTGGGGATGATTATACAACATCAAATTAGTAATAAATGAAAGAATGAAATATTAATATTTACTATTAGTAGCATTTGCTGCTGATAACAAAGATGGCGTTCATTTGGATTTAAATTTGTTGCTGATGATAAAGATGTCCAAATTGTGGGGATGATTATACAACATCAAATTAGTAATAAATGAAATAATGAAATATTAATATTTACTATTAGTAGCATTTGCTGCTGATAACAAAGATGGCGTTCATTTGGATTTAAATTTGTTGCTGATGATAAAGATGTCCAAATTGTGAGGATGATTATACAACATCAAATTAGTAATAAATGAAAGAATGAAATATTTATATTTACTATTAGTAGCATTTGCTGCTGATAACAAAGATGGCGTTCATTTGGATTTAAATTTGTTGCTAATGATAAAGATGTCATCGATCTTAAAAATATTCCTAGTTGAACAAAGTATTTCACTGAATCCCATCAGTGGATTTCAGGGCATTAGACATCTCAGTATGATTTCTCAAATTTTAGTTGCCAATGGATTTTGGATATTGAAACTGAGCTAGTAAATTTAACTGTATTATTATTAACATTGGATTAAATTTCTCTTATCCATAAAAGGTATATATTCTTAGGAAGAAATCCTAAGAGACACAGACTTAGCTATACCTAAATGCATGGTAAATGATCTTTAAAGAAACAATAGTCAAAACAACACGATGATGTGAGTATTGATTTACTCCTCTCCAGGAGTTAGGCACAAGGCCAGTTTTTATCTTACTCCCACAAGTAAGATGTGAACCAAGGTCGGGTCGGGAAAGTGGGGTTTAAAAATTGCCTGGGCAGCCCCATCAGCATTCCTCGGTAGGGGTGCCTCAAACAGTAAGCAATAAACTTACTCCTCCCCAAAGAGGGGAGGCGAAGCCTGGGAGGGTGAACCTCCTAGAACTGCACAGGACAGACCCATAGACCGGCGTAAATCAAGCCCCGAAGGCCAAGACAATACCAGTCTATGGGGTGCAGTATCCATTGGAACAGATACTACACTTTGATCTTAGCCAAAAGGCCAAGAAAATGTGAGTATTGATTTACTCCTCTCCAGGAGTTAGGCACAAGGCCAGTTTTTATCTTACTCCCACAAGTAAGATATGACCCAAGGTCGGGTCGGGAAAGTGGGGTTTAAAAATTGCCTAAAAGCTGAAATCGTGATGAATTTCCCAATCTGATGGGCCACGGTCCCCTGTAGGTGTGTGTGTAGAGATGGCAGCACACACACACACACACAAAATTTCCTAAACAGTTTCTACTAAGAAAGTCAAAATTAAGAGAAAGACACTAATTAGGTAAGTGGAGGGAAGGAACAGAAACTGGAGGTCATTTTCTAAGTATTCAGCCATTGCCTCGGATATGATCGCGTCCGTTTTGCCCACATGACGAGAGTAAAACTTGGTGTCGTCAGCAAATATTCCTATCTCAGACTCAATGTCATCAGGGAGATCATTTATGAAGATCAGGAACAATAAAGGTCCATGGATAGATCCCTGGGGTACACCAGCATTTATGTCATGTTGCTTAGATGAACGGCCAACGAGGACAACCTGAATCTTTCTTTTGGTTAGGAAAGATCTAATTATATTAAATAATTGCCCAGTAATACCATATGAGCGTATTTTCAGGAGAAGTTTATTATGCCATACCTTGTCAAAGGCCTTAGATATATAAAGCGCTACTGCTCTAGCTTCACCTGCCTTGTTGAGTGTATGATACATGCGTTCAGAGATGACTGTTAGGATGTCTGCAGTAGATTGTGCTTGTCTAAATCCATACTGGTGGTCAGAAAAAAGTTTAGCATTAACTAAGTGCCGGACTATCACTAGATTGATTAAGGATTCAAAGATTTTAGCAAAGATCGGGAGTAGACTGATTGGGCGGTAGTTTTGGGGATCAGTTCTATCCCCAGAATTCTTGTAGACTGGTACCACAGAGGCAATTTTCCAGCTATCGGAGAAGCAAGATTCAGCTAGGCATTTATTGTAGAGTTTGGAGAGGACAGGGGCCAGCTCAGCAGAGTATTTTTTTTATTACGATTTGTAAGCCTATCTTTGATAGTTTATGAGTTTTAACCAGCCCCAAAAAACAATTTACGTTTATATAATCAATATTGTTATTACAAACATGACATTTAAAAAAATATTTTATATGAATGTAAATTTGTATGAATCAGTATGGTACAACTTTTGAGCGGCTCTGTTCTGTTGTTGGCATTGGTTTCCCCAATTTGTTCTAGAATCAGGTACTCACAGGAGGGATCTCAAGAAGGTTACAAATATCTACAGTGAAAGTGGTGCTATGGAACAGACTGGATTCAACTTGGCACAGCCAAGTCAGTCCATGTCGGTATCCACTTCAGCACTGCCACCTCCCAATATGTTATATTAGATCAATTTAACTGATTTTGTAACTGAAACCTCTCGTCGCTGGTATCATGTACAATTGTAAGCCGCAAACCAAGAAATAATCAATAAGTAAATAAATGTGTCACTGTTTGAACTCAGTTTTAAACTTCCATCGGCCATGACATAAAAATTCTGACTCACCTCTCTTTGCTCAGAACTCAGGTGGATGTGTTCTGCCTGTTGCCGCCATTTTCGACGCCATTTGGCTGCTTCTCTCATACGCGCCCTAGAAAAGAAAAATTCAATCAACACGAATAAATTATAGAATGAGAACAATAGACAACACAATATATATGAAGAAAAGAAAAGGCAAGTCCGTAAAAAGGAGTCGATGTAACACATGTTGGCAAGGGGGTTGTCAGCACATTTAAGACAAAAAGGTAGAGACATTGTAGTAGAGCTGACGTGAACAATGAATTGCTCACTGTCCTCGGTGATAACGACTGCTCAGTCGAAGCACTATCAGCTCGTGTACTGTGTCTGCGGTGGAAAAGGGACGGTGGCTATTCAAAACAAGCAGTTGTAGACAGACATCTTGGAGACAACGAAATGAGCCACGTCCGGTTATTTTTACCTTTTTTTTTAATTTTATTTTTTTACTAATGGGTCACCACTTATCAAGGTCTGGGGGCCACTCGAGGATAAGGGTTAAAGAGATCATCGGTTGGACGATTAGCACCACCACATGAGGATTGGAAACAACCATGGAATGGGCAGGAGATTTCTTAAGAAGACTTGATTATCCAAGAGGACGGCTCAACAAATATTTGTTTTGATCAGACTTGAAGACGACATGTTATAGTCGGTTGGGAAGCAGCTTTGCGGTATCTTGTTCCACAGACAGGACGCTCTAGCAAATTTGTTCATGGAAGTTCCACTTGGTCTTTGGTACGGAGAGAGAGAAAGGAAAGTTCTCTGTTGTGGTTGATGCCAGACGGGTTCTTGCTGTGAATGTTTTACAGGGGGGGGGGGGCAGGGATTGGAGCTGAGTCGAGCACCTACCATGAACATATCGATACAATAGAGAGAGTCTTCTATGTGGAAGGGGCTGCAGAGAAGAGAATAGAACATGCCCCGCTAGATTGTGAAGGTGGTTTTGTACCTGTCATGGCAAGAAAGAGTGTTCAGAGCAGAACCTCCCCAGATATGACACCAGTACTCCCTCTTAGGATGGATCTGGCTCTCATACAGGTAGAGGATTGCGTCAGGAGTGAGGTACCTTATGGAGCGATAGAATGATTCAACCCTGCAAATGATAGTTTTGCTGACCAATCAATGATATTTTGAGCTTGATATAAGCAGACGTATTTCGTCTACTTAGTTAATTAGTTCGGCAACAAGCCGTTGTAAGCTTGCACCCCACCGCTATAAATGTATTTGTTGAAGACGGTGTTCGTTAAAGACTTATAACCATTGGTTTGTTTGTCTGTCGAACTTTAAGGGAAGGAAAGAAAATTAGCATCATTCATCACTTGTAACGAAAGTATGAATAACATTTATTCGTTTCTTTATTCCCCCCTCCGACACCTACGACAGACCGAACAAACGACACAGAATTGTTTTGGAGGATTTTCATTCTACAAAGAAAATACAATTAATTTACTTACTTTTGGTTTTTAGGTTCTGTATTTAAGATGTCCTCCCGCAAAAGCGGGAATATTCCTTTTGAGCAGACAGTTAGGTTTTGGTGACTGATTTCTTCTGTACTGGATGATGACGGGTTCAATCCCTGTAGCTGTGTTTGATCTGGCATGTGAGGCTTTTGTGCCACCAAGTCAATATAGGAACCACGTTTCTCAATTAAACTTTCTAGAAAAAAAAAGAAACAAGTTGAATACATTGATATTGGTTTTTATTGTTTAACTTATGTCCATATGTCATCAATATTGGGCGGCAACAAATTTGGACATATTTCAGTTTTTAAATCTGGCATTGGTTTGCAATCTAAATGAATAAATGCTGAAATCAGGCCCATTCCTCGCACTAACGGTAAAATCAAAACGTCATAATTCAACTTCATACAATAAAGCAACGTCTTTTTTATATACTGCTTATGTATATGCAACATAAGTAACAAGATAACTAATTTGCATATTGATTTGAAAAAAGGACATTTTATTAATTAACTATAATTTTTATTGTTTTTTTTTTTAATTCGATGATTGTTTTGATTTTAATATAACAAATAGTTTTGTTTTGTAATATCGTTTTATTTCATGGACAAATATTTAGCATTTGTGTTCAAATGTTCCATTCTTTAGAGGGACCGACTTGACTTCCAAAAAATTATCCTTCCCTAGTTTTTGAAAACACTAAACATAAAATAACGTCTCAGTCACTGGAGTTATAAAAAAGAAATAAGAAACAAAGAAAATGTCTCAAACTTTTAAATATTAAAAAAAATGTATCAACCGGTATAGAAAGAAAAAATAAAGTAAACATCTCAATCTCATTATGCAAATAGAGTGAAGGATTTATTTCCAAATTCATTTGAGACATTGTAGGGGGGGAGGGTCAGATTTGCTATTTGGTTTCTCCCTTCCCCTAAACACTTGAAATGTTTTCATTCGGCAATTTTCTTTACTCGTTTTGCGTGAAAGGGTGGAGATATATTAATATCCAAGTGTACACCCTCTGTCAAAAATGATGGAAAACAAATTATCCTTTGCCAGTGTTTGCACTAATATCATAAAATAATGCCTGAATCGGTGAAGTTAAAAAGTAAAAAAATAAGAAAGAAAACAGAAGTTTAAAAAGAAAAAAAGTAGAAAAAACGTATAAATCGGTATAGAAAGTAGAAACATTAAAAAAGAAAGAAAGAAAAGTCTGATTATGAAAATAGATTCGAGGCAGGGAGGTTGTAATACTTGCTATTTGCTTTTTCAATTCCCTAAAATACTTGAAATAAATTAACCACATCAAGATTGGGGCTACCAAAAACACATTTTGCTTGCTCACACCAGGCCGGAGCACTGATAGCCACTCAAAAAAACTGAATACAAAAATTGCAGTAGCAGAGAAATAACACATGCTGGCATGAGTTTTGAATACTCCATTTTTTACAAGTAATAATCTTTAAAATTGACTAATGGAGAGAGGTAGAAGAGGGAGATGAGAGAGAACAAAAGAGAAGGAAGGGGGCGAAAGAGAGAAAGAGGGGGCGAAAGAGAGAAGGAGGGGGCGAAAGAGAGAAGGTGGGGGCGAAAGGGAGAAGGAGGGGGCGAAGAAGAGAAGGAGGGGCGAAGAAGAGAAGGAGGGGGGAAGAAGAGAAGGAGGGGGGGAAGAAGAGAAGGAGGGGGGAAGAAGAGAAGGAGGGGGGAAGAAGAGAAGGCGGGGGCGAAAGAGAGGAAGAAAGAATGGGGTAGAGGAAAGAGAGGACGAAAGAGTCGGGGAGAGGACGAAAGAGTCGGGGAGAGGACGAAAGAGTCGGGGAGAGGACGAAAAGATGAAATAATTAGGAAGAGAAAGAGGAAAGCGACGAGGGGATGAAAGAAAGGGAGGGAGGGAGAGAGATGAGGGGAACAAAAGACAAATGGAGAGAGAATACGAGAAAGGGAGAGAAAACATCAGAAAGGGAGGGAGAAAATGGGTAAAATGTTAGAAATGAGGCAAGACTTTTTAAAAATTTACTAGCCAAACCATTGGGTATTATTTTCAACACAGCCTCATCGACAGTAGTCCACAGCCACATTTGTAAAACCTATAAAGTATAGGCATCATAAATCCATATTTAATCCAAGTGACCGAGTTGGGGGTTCCTTGTTGAATGAAATTATCTATTTCTAACAGATTGGCTTGTGTTTCAGCAGAGATGTATCTGAGTTGCGGTCGATGCCATCTACCCACCCCACCATTATGTTCAGTCATTGCCATCGGTACATTAATTTTGCATCAAACAATGACCGTTACGAATAAATCATTAAATAAAGAAGTAAATAAAAATACTCGTAGACATACACAACAAAAGTAAGAACACATGTCGTCACACTCAACTAAAAAAGAAAGAAAAGAAATGCTAAAATCGAATCACAAGGCGTATAGATATTACGACCAGCAAAATACTGCATTTTGTCAGCCATTGATTGGTGATGATATCCAATTCCAGTATTAGCGGCTTCATTTCTATCCCAAATCTATGATAGCAGGAATATGAGTAGTCAATGGCAAAAAGATGAAATTGAGATGAATTTCCCAACCTGGAGGACACGGCCTCCTGTGTGTGTGTGTGTAGAGAGAGGGCAGCACACAAAAAAACAACTTCTTTCCTCAGCAACTCCAATCAGTTTCAACTAAGAAAGTCAAAATTAAGAGAAAGTCACTGAGTGCATATAGTGAAGTACGAAACAGGAAGTCATTCTTTGATGCAACAAAAGTCATCTAACTCCCCTACACCCTTCATGAATTGTTTGAAGTCTCAGCCTACACGTCGTAAGAGGGAAAATCAACTTTTTCTTATTTAAAAAAAAGTGGATTTCGATAAAAAAAAAAGCTGAGAACTTATATATACGAGAGGCTCGAGCGATTTAAGTGGAAATCCGCTTTTTATGAATTTAAAAAAGTCGGAATTCTGTGAAAAAGCAAAAAAAAAAAAAAAAACTCACATCCCTGGATATGGCCCCCTCCTCCCACACATTGAGACTACTCTTTATAAAAACGAACCAAACAAAAAAAACAATTTGTTAATTTTTTTTAAGCACCCTAAATTAGTGCATTATTCAATTCTAATGAAATTTCCAACATGCATTCAATAAATTATAATATGAAATATACAAGTTTTCAGATTTAACATCATAGCGATTTTCAACGAGAATTTTGATGGAATTAGTTTGGGCCAGATGTATGCACTTATGTGTTTTGTTTGAATATGTTGTTACTGTTAAAAACAACTCTATAATTTTAAGTATGAGGACAAAAAATAAAACTGAGGAGACCTCCTGTTATAATGAAATGCTTGAAATGTCATTTTTGATGGTCTGTCATGACGAAATTTGAAATAGTATTTTTGCTGGTCTGTCAAGCTTCAGTTTGAAATGGCATTTTCATTGGTATATCATGCTTCAGTTTGAAATCGTATTTTTATTGGTCTGTCATGATGAACTTTTAAATCGTATTTTCATCACTAAATACACAGATTGAATGAACGCATCTTAAAAATGGGTGTTTGCTTTACATATTGAAAAAAGAAAATCCTATAAAAAAAGTATGTGATGAGGAATAAAAACAAAGAAAATACTTTGATGTCAGCCGAGGATCTTAACATTAAGCCAAAAAACACCACTTTAAAAATAATGAACAATGGGTGGCAGAATAAAAACCATAAAGAAACTGGAGCCATTTACAAGGAGATGGAGAACAAAGAAATTGTGTTCAGTATTTATAATGTTTCACTTTGTGCATTCAAGAGAAAAAGATCTATAATATTGATGACAAACTTCTTCTGCGCTCATTATTATCATCTTCGTCAATATATTGTTTCAATTTTATCTTGAAGATGCCAATAATTATCTACCACATGGAACCTATCATATAATTCTGTCTTATATTGTGTAGCACACGCGCACCCTCTCTCACACACACTCATGCAACATCATTCAAAGACGCACACATCCTTGCTCACACAGACGCACACTTTCACTTAGTCACATACATGATCATACATACATGTACACAGGAGAGAATTTGAATGCCTAAGACATTATCCTCGGGTGTCTAAGGTCTCTCTGTACAGGGGTTTCTCAAGACAACCTACCATGAGAATACTCAACCCTACAAGTAAACGCTGACCAAATATTCAAAATAACATAGTATTCGAAGCCAAAATAAGATCCCTTGGTATGGCTACCCCACGCTGGCTTATACAAGGAATGGTGCATCGTAATGTTACCTCTAGTAGCAGCACTAGGCTGGATACTCCACCAGACTAGATAAATTCTTGTCCTGGAATCCGGTAAGTCCAAGAGACCACAAAAAACATATACTATAACATAGTTAACTGGTCAATTGCGGAGAGGAAAATTAATGTTCTTAACTTCTTTACTGACTCAACATTTAAAAAGTAAAGGAAAACTTTAATAGAATATTCGAATATTTATATATCTCATATAGAGATTAAGCGTTAGACCCAGGAAGGGGCCCCTTGATTTCGGAGAACTTCAACTGAAGTAAAAATGAAACAAAGAGAAATGTACTACAACTACATATCTAGAAAACGGAGCTGTTAAACCTGATATATTGATATGGGACAAGAGGGAGAAAGTAGCAATCTTAGTTGAAATCAGTGTCCCTAATGATGCTGGTTTCAATAGAGCTGACAGGGAGAAGATAACTAAATATAAAGGTCTGATGTACGACATGAAAAGAAACGGGAATCTTTCGAATATCTACATCATTCAAGTAATCATAGGAGCTACCGGGCTCATGAAAAAGAATTTTAAAAACTACCTAGCGAATATACCCAGTGAACCAAGTGCAAGAGCGATACAAACAATTGCACTTAAAGGGACGGTTAGAATCTTAAAAAGATGTCTCGGTTGGAGTCTCAAAAATAGCTGGTGAATGTCTGCCATCTGGTAGGATGCCCATTACCAGCAGAAACAAAAAAAGATAAGAAAATTGAAAGAAAAATTACTCCCTCTCTCATCCTAACATGCATAATCGCTCTCTCGTATACACAGACTTTCTTACTACCCACACACGTACTCCATTTCTCTTACACACACTTACTCTATCTACCTCACACACATACTTTCTCGCTATTCACATATACTCTCTCTCTCTCACACACACACACACACACACACACACACACACACACACACACACACACACACACACACACACACACACACACACACACACGCACACATACTCTTTCACTGTCTGTGTCTCACATACATAAGAAGAGTATTGATTTACTCCTCTCCAGGAGTTAGGCACAAGGCCAGTTTTTATCTTACTCCCACAAGTAAGATGTGACCCAAGGTCGGGTCGGGAAAGTGGGGTTTAAAAATTGCCTGGGCAGTCCCATCGGCATTCCCCGGTAGAGGCGCCTCAGACAGTAAGCAATAAACTTACTCCTCCCCAAAGAGGGGAGGCAAAGCCTGGGAAGGTGGACCTCCCAGAACTGCACAGGACAGACCCATTGACCGGCGTAAATCAAGGCCCGAAGCCAAGACAACACCAGTCTATGGGGTGCAGTATCCATCGGAAAAGAAGAGTAGAAAGTTGACCATGGATTTACTTTTGGCAGCCTCGTAACTCTCGCTTCCCTTATTTTGTCCTTTAGTCCTCACATTCCATGAGCGATGTTTCTGACAAAGGGGGAAGAATTGCTGTTTGGGGGTCGGAATCTCTCCATCTAACATTTATCGTTGGTTAGTTTTTGACCTTGAAGTAGTATTTTTTTTTTAGCTTCTTTCATCAAATGGCTTCATGCCCTGTCTGGAGCGATTTCCATAAAAAAAAATTTTTTTTTAAATACACACACTATGGATTATGAGATATATCAAACACATAATAGTCTACCAAAGAACTCCCTCCTTCGCTCATCCTAACATTTAAAACAAAATTACTTTTACTTTTCTTCGCACTAAACAAAGCATCTTATCACTGAGGCGTAAAGGGCTACTGTGATAGGAGTCAGATTTATAGGGGGCAACTTGGGTGGGGAGTTGGGCAACAAGATGTTTGTTCATATTACATCTAAATTTCTGCATGTTGGTACGGTCAGGGAAACAGGGAGCAGGGGAGGAAATCCAAAGGCAAGCGTAATCATTCTCTCATATGCGCATACTCTCTCACTCCCCACATATACTCCCTCACTCTTAAACACTTGTGTACTCTCTTTCCTCACATACACATGTACATACTCTCCTTATCTTATACACACAATCGTACTTTAACTTCTCGCATGTGTGTACACTCTCTCTCTCTCTCAGTACTAAAAACCAAAAAAACTTCCATGAACAAAGTTTCTTTCCTAGAACATCCCACCTGTGGAACAGAAACCACAAGTTTGCTTCCCAACCGACTACAGCATGGTCGTTTTCAAGTCTAATGTAAACAAATATTTGTCAAGCCGTCCTTTTGGAAAATCAAGTCATCTTAAGTAATCTTCTGCCCATTCCACCTACTGTTTCCAATCCTCTATTGACAGTGATCAACATCCGACCAGCAACCCTTATACTCGAGTGGCCCATGGGCCTTGATAAGCGGTTATCCATCAGTTTAAAAAAAAAAAATCTCACATGTATTCTCTTTCTCTCTCACACACACGTGTACTCTCTCTCTCACTTGCTACATGTATTCTTTCTCTCTCTCACGTGTACTCTCTCTCACTTGCCACATGTATTCTTTGTCTCTCTCACACACACGTGTACTCTTTCTCACTTACCACATGTATTCTTTTTCTCACATACACGTATACTCTCTTTCACTTGCCACATGTATTTTTTCTCTCTCTCACACGTGTACTCTCTCTCACTTTTCACATGTATTCTTTGTCTCTCTCACACATGTACTCTCTCTCACTTGCCACATGTATTCTTTTTCTCACACACACGTGTACTCTCACTTGCCACATGTATTCTTTGTCTCTCTCACACACATGTGTACTCTCTCTAACTTGCCACATGTATTCTTTCTCTCTCTCACACGTGTACTCTCTCTCACTTGCCACATGTATTCTTGTACTCTCTCACACACTAACTTTGAATTGTGAAATGTTTGAACACAAGGTGAGGGTCTGGCAAACCACTGATAAAAACTGAATCATAGCAGTAGAAATTAATTTGTCAAACTGTGTGAACATAAAAGAAACTTTTTCTCTCTAGATTTCTTTTTCTCATATTAAAATAAAAGAAACAAGAGAATCATTGATACATTTTATAAAGATTTTTTTTCTTCTTCTAATCTTCTGTTAAATTCTTCGACATTTTCTCCAATGAAAAAAAAAGATCAATGTTGTCGAAATCTGCACCGGCTCAACTTATGCATTCGGCAGATAAGCTGATATAGCGCCACCTCATTTAACTTTCACTCTTATGGACTCTGCACAAGAAATACATTATCTTATGGGCAAGCACAGGCAGAAAACACTCCTTATAATAATTATTACCGTATCTTCTCTTTACTAAGTAGAAATGATATTGCATACATATGCATATACTGAGAATGTATACATATAGGTATATTATAATGGCTCATTAGTCAAATATCATTTTAAATAGTGAAAGCAGGTCGATTGATTTATTGATTGATTTATTGATTATTAGGTTTGGAATGAAATTGCAACTATTGTTACTTTCATGTCTTGTCGCTAAGCAACAAGTCTTAATCGATACTGACATAGTTATTTCCATGGCAGGTGCTCGACTGAGCTCCAATCATGCCCCCCTCCACCCTGTAAAACATTTATAGCAAGAACTTGTCTTTTTACCACCACTTCAAAGAACTTTCTTTTCTTCCTCTGTGTTTCCATGAACAAAGCTTCTTTCAAAAAACTGCATATCAATGGAACACGTTACCATGAGACAACTTCCCTTCAGATTACAACATGATCGTCATCAAATCCAATGCCAATAAATACTTGTCGAACAGTCCTCTTAAGCAATCGAATATTGTCCGTCGTTTTCAATCCTCTCATAGTATTGTTCATCATCCAACTGACAATCTCATTAACCCTTATCCTTTTCCTTATCTTGATAGCATCAATCAAGTGTCAGTTCGTTTGGTTTTTCTGTTTAACGGCATATCAACCCTTTTGGGGTTATTGAATGCTGAAGCAATGAATCATCACACTTGTTGAGTTCAGAATGCTCAAGTCTTGTCTGCACAGATGCAAGACGTGTTTATCCGTGGGATCATCTCAAAGATAATGTCTATCAAAACAATTCCCAGCCGATTCTTAAACTGAAGAGGACCATCACAATCCAAATCAGTCATATCCAAGTGCACTTGAAATGCAGAAGTGCATATTTGGAGCACATCTTTGATCTGTGATAAAGCAAAGAATGTTGGATATTATTGACTGAAACTTGGTGGACAAGTCCAACATATATCATCATTTAACATTCTGTTTACCTGCTTGCATGTGTTAGCCGGCTTTAAGAAATTGACTTCACAACTAACCAATCTCTGTCAGGTCTTTATTTATCCCTCAAGTCCATTTTCATCACTTCTTCCCCTGTGAACTGGACCTGCTACCTTAACTGTTCTACATCTACTAACCCAAGAACTCTTATCCATTCTTTCAACGTTGTCATACCATCGAAGTCTACACTTCTGCACTCATCTCCCTATACTGTTCAGATTTAATCTTCCTCTGAGGTCATCAAAACTAAGCTTGTCTTTAACATCTGCATCCACCGTATCATTCTCATGTCATTTTTCTCCAGGCAACGCATGTCCTCAACTCTCACTGGCCAGGATTCACTTCTATATATCATCACACTGCATGGACATGCCTGATAAATTCTTCCATTAGTCGACAGTCGTAACGCTCTTCTGGATAGTAAAAGCAGAAATTCCATGAATGTACTCTATCTTGCAATCACACTAGCACCTGCTCCACCCTGTGCTCCAATTGTTTCACCAAGGTAACAAAACTTCTTGCCAACCTCAACATCTTTACCATCCAAATATACTTTTTTCTCATCTGAGTTCTCATCCATCTCCATTGTCTTACACTTCTTGCACTGAAGTTTGTACCAAATATGTTTGGATTGCAGAAAATATTGTGACTTTTACTAACTATTACATGGGTGGTTGGGGCTCATATGATATACAAATTTTATTAAGTTTCATTAGACATTCCCACGTACTAATAAATAATTGACATCATAGATGTTATTTGCTGTGTTTCCCTGTTACGTATGTTTCATATCACATGCAATCTTCCGACGATTGCAGACACAATTGAGAATTTTATTGGGTGGCATTTTTTTTCTCAGTCACCCTTATGTGATGAAAAAAAAATTGGGCCAAACTTTCAAGTTGGAACCTACTGCTCCCGGGCAACACTGTGTTCCTTTGATATTCCAGAATAATAATCTTCAACTATTCGATATGGCAGGTGAACATGATCAGACTAGCTGAGTTAATGATTTAACATCGAAAAACTTTTGCCATTAAACCCAAAACATCTGTTCCAGTTGAATTACAAGTAATAAAAGATTAAAAATAAACACTAAGTCTAACAATAAAGCAGCAATAATCAAAGCCATTAACTCTTCGGAAGAACGTCTCTGACCGATGGTCTAACCTTCTCAGTACAACTAATTTAAGACCTGCCACCGCATCGTTAAATACTAACTCAATTTGGACACAAATTTGTGTGAATTCTAAAACATTGCAAATAACATCTGCAAAATTTCATTGAACTAATAAAAAATTTTTAGAAAAGTATTTTATCTAAATGATGACAAATACATCTATTACTCTCTAGGGGCACTAAGCTATAAAACCAAACTCAGAGGTAGGTGATAATTTTGGTAGGTACCAATGTTATATATTTATATATACAGGGTGGGCCAAAATAAGGGTTCTATCTTTAAATTTGAATAACTTGAATTTGAATAACTTCCACAAAATAAAAGTTAAACTCACCAAACTTTATGTGTGTGTAGACTGACCCTTCCGAGATTTTTTGAAATAAACAAAACAAATTTTAGCCGAAAAACACTTCTTAAAACTTACAAAAACTAAAGTATTGTTTTTTACACTGTTTTGAGTTTTTTAAGCAAAAATAATGTTTTCTAAATGAGGGTACGTTCCTTAGGGCTAATACGGCTCATGCTTGCTTCGGAAGGGGTCCTTTACTTATTCTAAAAAAAAATTTTTTTTAAATCAATAAATAAAAAAGTTATGAATTTTTAAAAATAGGACCCTTATTTTTGCCCACCCTGTATTACCGGTAGAATATCCGCCCCAGGATGGGTATAAGCAATAAATATAACAGTTTTAAAATTTGAATGTTTTTTTTTCTTTCTTTGGAGAGTATGGTATATGGTTTCGGTGGGAACCCACCTAAATGGTCAAGTTTACAAAAAAAAAAAAAAAGTAAATAATGTGCCCACCTTACTCACCCTGTTGCCTAGAATACATATTCCATAATTCATAATGATAAGTTCGATAGTTTAGGATTTTATCAAGCACATACATATTATTGATGCCCACGCATGCAAACCGATCCTTTTTAAAAATGTATTACTTAATATAATTCAAAATCTGTTGCAGAACAATACTTTTCTCTATTAAATTTTTTGTATCTAACATATATTAAAAGTTTTTTTGGGGGTGGGATGCATGTTTGGGTGGGAGCACCTCATAAATTGTAAAGTTTATAAAAAAATAATGTGCCAATGTTAATCACCAGGATGCCGAGAATATATATTCCAAAATTCATAATGATCAGTTCATTAGTTTAGTACTTTATCCTGTACAACGAAATATATTACCGAATTTTATATATGTACCCCCTAAATGTTAAAATTTAAAAAATAAACACATGGCCTTCTTAATCACCGTATTGCTGAGAATAATATTCTAAAATTTATAATGACTCGTCATTAGTTTAAGAGATTAGCCTGTACATTATACACACCCACCTAACATTATATATAAATATACCAACACACACACACATATATATATATATAAATATACCAAAACACACACACATATATATATATATATAAATATACCAAAACACACACACACATATATATATATATAAATATACCAAAACACACACACATATATATATATATAAATATACCAAAACACACACACATATATATATATAAATATACCAATGCGCATGACAACGTTGCAGTCATGCTAACTAAGGGAGGGATAAGCAGACATTATTAAATAAATAATTTTTGTTTTTCTTTAATCTTAAAACATACTTTATTAACTTAACTACAGACCTCTTTTTCTGAAGAATGACTTGAAAAGGGCACAAGAGGTATAAAACTCATATCTAGCAGAATCTCACATTACACTGTTTCCTAGCTAAAACTTTCTCCAAATTTCTCTGTCACATGATTAAATTAGCAAATATGCTATCTACCCTTGCATCAGCTGATAGCTGACCCTGGGGTCAAACCGTATCAATAATCTCAATTAATAAATGTGAAAGTTTTGTTTTTTTCATTTTTCACACCTATATTACAATCAAAACTGCTCATTGTTATTTAAATCAATAATACAACCTTGTCTTTTGAAATATTGTATATATAGCAGAGAGTAAAGACTCAAGCACAGCTATTTGTATGCCTAATTTGCATACCTATTTTTTAAACAGTTTATAGTGAATTAATGTTTGGTGTTATTCATTTGTAATTTGATTGTGCTATTTTTTCCTATATATATACAATAGTTTTGTCAATATTAACAGTAATTAAAGTGATTTAATTAAAAAAAAAAGATAAATTACTAAAACCTGTCTGAAAATATTACGTTTAATAATCTTTAATTTAATTTAAATGAAAACTATTAGTTTTAAAAAATAAATCATAATAGATTTATACTAAAGATATGTCATGTAAGTTATACATTTTAAAGGAATACTTAGAGCTAGATTAACAGCCGCCGGATGGCAGGTAGTTTATTACTTCTACTGAATAGACTTATGCACTTAGCAAATCATATGTCTACACTTCAAAACATATTGCTGCTAAGTAGTATGCAACCCTAGTAGTATACAAAATGTCAATATATTTTCTGATAGTACCTACATAGACGAAACAAATAAGTAAATAAAACGCAAATTGCTAAACAGGTTTTGTTTTAAGTCTGAGTTCGATTTTATAACTTAGTAATAAAAAAGTATAAGTGTTAGTCAGAATTTTGATTAAATATTATTTTAATTAGCACGCACAAACTTGGGGACATTTTTAACCTCATGTTTCCTGTGACAACAAAATTGTTATTTATTATCATTCTTATTCTAATGACCGTTATGGCAGACTGCAAGCAAAGTATTGACCAATATGCAATAAAAGATGACTAATAATTCTCAAGAGAAAAAATATTGATGATTCAATTAACAAACTGACAGGCGCATCGTCATCACATTTCGGTGTATGGACAACTCTGCGGCACCATCACATTTCGGTGTATGGACAACTCTGCGGCACCATCACATTTTGGGATATGAACAACTCGGCATCATTACATTTCGGCAGATGGACAACTCGGCGCCATCACATTTCGGCATATGGACAACTCGGCGCCATCACATTTCGGCATATGGACAACTCGGCGCCATCACATTTCGGCATATGGACAACTCGGCGCCATCACATTTCGGCATATGGACAACTCGGCGCCATCACATTTCGGCAGATGGACAACTCGGCGCCATCATATTTCGGCATATGGACAACTCGGCGCCATCACATTTCGGCATATGGACAACTCGGCACCATTACATTTCGGTATATGGACAACGTTACATCTTGGAAAATTAGGCACTCAACACCATCGCATTTTAGGATATAAACGTCTCGGCAGCTGGATTCGTGGCAATAAATATAATAGCTAAATATTTACTCAGAGATTTATGTATAGACACAAAAGAATTGCATTGAATATTTACTTTTCTGCATATTAACTCAGAGTCAAACAGTGATGGAAGCCATTAGGAATGTTGCCAGAAGAAGACTCCGCCATTTCCATTTCCTCAAAAGTAGCAAGACTAAATATGTCACAGAAACCAATTTAAGAATGGGTTTAAAGAAAAGTTCTGCTACTCAGAATTGTCTGTGCACTTGGCATGTACGAATGATCTTGAGGTAGAGATAATTCTTCTATCATAATAATCTTAACCAGCTCAAGTAAACAAAGTTTGCGTCACAGTATCATTCAGGTTTAAATCAAGGTGATGCCTATAACAGGTCTAGCTCAACTGAGGGCGGCTGGCATCTGGAAACCTAGATTACTACCAATAGCAGTTAGCGAGAATGTTTTCTAGCAAATTTCTTGTTAGTAATTATTGTTAATTAACAACTATACATATTACAAGTGTACATCCTCTGTGAAAAATGATGAGGGGGGTGGGATTATGCTTCGCCAGTATTCACATCAATATTCATGAAATAACGTCTGCATCAGTGAAGTTTTAAAAGAAAGAAATAAAAAAGAAAACGTTCCAAACTGGAAAGTTTTTTTTTTAAAGTGAAGAAAAAAACGTATAAATCGGTATAGAAAATAGAAAGAAAACTGTTTTGTTATGGAAATAGATTTGTTTTCTCAATTCATCGAAATACTTGAAATGGATTCATATAGTAGTTTTTACTTTTTTTTAGCAAACTTCTGCTTTTACTAACCAGCAGAGCATTACCACTGTCAACCAAGGGAAAAGTCTATCAGGCAGATGTATGCAGTGTGATGATGTATAGAAGTGAAACCTGACCAGTGAGGCTTGACGACATTCGTTGCATGGAGAGAAATGATATGAGAATGATACAATGGATGTGTAACGTGAGTCTTAAAGACCGGCTTAGTTATGATGACCTCAGAAGAAGATTAAATCTGGACAGTATAGGGAGATGTGTGTAGAACAGGAGACTTGGATTGTATGGCCATGTTGAAAGTATGGTAAGAATTCTTGGGTCAGTAGATATAGAACAGTTAAGGTAGCAGGTCCAGTTCACAGGAGAACATGGGAGGAATTGATAAAAATGCATTTCAGAGAAAGAGCGATAAACAAAGACTTGGCCAGAGATAGGTCAGTTTAGAAGTCCATTTTTTAAAGCCATCCAACACATGCCAGCATGTAAAATGAACATTAATCGATGATAATTATATATATATATATGTGTAGACACACACATAAATACACATTGCTCTTCATTATAGAGTGGAGGATTATTATTAGGAATCACTTTATACCTATAAGAATAATTATTGACCCATTTCAATAGATTCAAATGTACCAAGAAAAAACAAAAATAACCTCCTTAACCATAAAATAACACAAAAAAAGTAATTTTATTCACCACAAATTGGGAATCACTTTCAGATGATATTGTAGAAATAATGAGTAATTTTGTTTTTATTGGCTAATTATTAAAAGCATAGAAAATGTAATTATTATTATAATTGTATAATTCAATCAGAAAGCAAGTTTGACATTTTATGAAAGTCCTTCAATTCTTTCAAGAAAACAATGAATCTCAAAGAACCTCAGACACAGTTGCTAATTAAATAATGACTCGATTAATTATTAGTAAGTCCCTGGCTTAAAATGTTCTTGTTATTGAGTAGTAATTTAAATCCCATATGCATGCTCAGAGTAGTTGACTTAAATTGCATAGTTACAAGACCTGTTTTTTTGTTAGTTGTAGCAATATTGGACTTGGTGTGTTAAAAAAAGATGTTAAAAACGAAAATTTCCAGGTACGGTTATAATAACAGAAATACATTTTCCGTTTGAGGTTAGGCTGACGCGTACCAGAGAAGATGCATCAATTATGCCTCTTGGGTGTTTGATGTCAGACTCGAACGTCACAGACCGACAAAAGACCATCCCAGATTTGAGCGTCACAGACCGACAAAAGACCATTCCAGATTTGAGCGTCACAGACCGACAAAAGACCATTCCAGATTTGAGCGTTACAGACTGACAAAAGACCATTCCAGATTTGAGCGTTACAGACTGACAAAAGACCATTCCAGATTTGAGTGTCACAGACTGACAAAATGCGATTTTAAACTTATAACAGACTGAAAAACAGACTAAAAACAGACAGACAGAGCCTTATATCAGGATGCGTAGATGCATCTAAGAAACTACTCTCTTACACCTCCCTCTGCTAATTGATTTAAAACAATCTGAGCTTTTGCCACTGTAAATGTTTTTTCATGCTTAAATGTGATTGATCGACAGAGCTTAATATAGAGACACATGATTTTTTTTAGAACAAAGGAAACCATTTTAGCAACAATGGGATAAAAAAATTGTAGAAACTTTTTTAAGAGAGAATATCAGCTTATTTGTACAAGTTGAACATTTAAAAGAATTTCTGTTTTTTTAAATCAAGAAGCATTCAGTAGAAAAACATTACGACTAAACAGAAAAAAGACGGCAAGAAATGTTAAGATATATTTGTTGATATTTATGAGATGAAACAGTGTTGTTATTGTTTAACATCAAAACTGACAGAGTGTTCGCACTAATATTCATATTCATATAAAATAACGTCTGAAGTTAAAAGAAAGAAAAAAAAGAAAGAAGAAACATGAATTCGTATAGAAAGCAAATAAAAAAAGGGGGAAAACGTCTCGTTATGGAAAAACATTTGTTTTCTTAATTACCCTAAATACTTAAAATTGATTCGTCAGGCAATTTTTGTACTAAATTTTGTATGATGATATATATATATATATATATATATATATATATATATATATATATAAACTCAATAGAATACAAAATTCATGACAATAAATATTTTGTAATCATGCTCCAAAAAATCAACATCAACAAATATTATTGCATACATATGTTTCAGAAATCTTTCTTAATAATCTCTTCATCAGAATAAAAACAAATTCTTTATCAATTCGTTACAGGTCAAGTTAACAATGGAATTGTAGAATGATAACAAACACATAAAAAAAAAATATCCAACAAAATCCAAAAACCTTATTTTCATTTTTTTATACTTTTTTCTGGCAGGATATAATAATTGGATTCAAGAGCGAAATGTATATATTTTTTCAAAATGTCTATATTTTTTTCAAAATGTCTATATTTTTTTCAAAATGTCTATATTTTTTTCAAAATGTCTATATTTTTTCAAAAACGATGGATTCACTCTTCACAGTTCCAGTTTATAAAAAGTTCTATCAAATACTTTAATAAATGATGTTTAATTTCGTCTGAACAAAATTAGCAATCTAAACAGTAAATAATTTTCAAAATACTGATGGCGCAGAAATAACAAAGAAAACATCTTTTCATATTGCAGAGGATTTCCATTCAACCAATTATTTTCAAAAAATAACCATCCATAACTTTACATTTGACTAAAATTATTATATCTTGCCATGAAAAAGGGAAAATGTATAAAAAAAAAAGAAAATAAGGTTTCTGGATTTTGTCTAAGTTTAAAATGACATTTTCGTTTGCCCTTCATGGTTAAGATTGAAATAGCATTTTCGTTGGTCTGTCACACTTCAGTTTAAAATAGCATTTTCGTTGGTCTGTCACGCTTCAGTTTGAAATAGCATTTTCGTTGGTCTGTCACGCTTCAGTTTGAAATAGCATTTTCGTTGGTCTGTCACGCTTCAGATTGAAATAGCATTTTCGTTGGTCTGTCACGCTTCAGTTTGAAATAGCATTTTCGTTGGTCTGTCACGCTTCAGTTTGAAATAGCATTTTCGTTGGTCTGTCACGCTTCAGTTTGAAATAGCATTTTCGTTGGTCTGTCACGCTTCAGTTTGAAATAGCATTTTCGTTGGTCTGTCACGCTTCAGTTTGAAATAGCATTTTCGTTGGTCTGTCACGCTTCAGTTTGAAATAGCATTTTCGTTGGTCTGTCACGCTTCAGATTGAAATAGCATTTTCGTTGGTCTGTCACGCTTCAGTTTGAAATAGCATTTTCGTTGGTCTGTCACGCTTCAGATTGAAATAGCATTTTCGTTAGTCTGTCACGCTTCAGATTGAAATAGCATTTTCGTTGGTCTGTCACGCTTCAGTTTGAAATAGCATTTTCGTTGGTCTGTCACGCTTCAGATTGAAATAGCATTTTCGTTGGTCTGTCACGCTTCAGTTTGAAATAGCATTTTCGTTGGTCTGTCACGCTTCAGTTTGAAATAGCATTTTCGTTGGTCTGTCACGCTTCAGTTTGAAATAGCATTTTCGTTGGTCTGTCACGCTTCAGTTTGAAATAGCATTTTCGTTGGTCTGTCACGCTTCAGAATGAAATAGCATTTTCGTTGGTCTGTCACGCTTCAGTTTGAAATAGCATTTTCGTTGGTCTGTCACGCTTCAGAATGAAATAGCATTTTCGTTGGTCTGTCACGCTTCAGATTAAAATAGCATTTTCGTTGGTCTGTCATGCTTCAGTTTGAAATAGCATTTTCACTGTTAACTGGACAGATTAAATGGACGAATCTTGAGAATACCGGTTCTTTTTTTATACGTATGTGTTAGTTCAAAATATCTACATATAAAGTTAAAGTTCTGCTTATATCGAAATAAAAAAATGATCTTTGTCAATATTTAAATTCCCACGCTTGTTTCGCTTTTCTTTTTTTAGTGTACCTGTCGTTGGTCAGAATAACCATGACAACCCAAATCTGTTCAACCAAAATTTCAAACAAGAGAAACATTCAGATCCTGCCAGTAAATTCAATGCAAGAACACAATTAGACAAGGCAGCTTCTTGTAAGCGCCATGGCAACAACCAGTTTTGCTAACAGGTCTGTTGCAAGAGAGAGTAGCCAGAGTTAGATGCAATGAGCAGCAGCCATTTAGGTTGGCTGCTTTGCTTTGCTAGTCACATGACAGCGTTAAACAGTAGCAGCGCACAAGGCCTTCGTGAACCAGGCAAGAAAGCTTGGGGAAATTTTAAATAAATATCAAAACAATTTGGAAAAAAAAATATCCAAAAGAACAACACCACTCAGAGAGTGAAGACATCCACCAAAGTTTAACATTAACACCTCTACCTGTCAAGCTGACTTAATGGGTTATCTTTCAAAATATTTTCTCAAAATGCTTGTATCAGTGATACTGTTTAATGTACATACATTGTACCAAGTGATTCAGTATTTAATATATAGAGGGGTGTAAGGCCCTAGCCTATGCTTATTATTCTGTTTAGGAAAATCTGCACGGGTAGGAGAGGGAGGGGTAATTTCTACAAATTCCAAGGTCTAACTGTAAAGGAGTAATTAATGAACAAAGACAGATAACAAACACACGTCTTATATTAGTATAAATCCTTAAAAGGAAACAAAAACTGAATAGGAATAAAAACATGCGTTAAATATTGGTGGATACCTTAGCTAGTATCAATATTAGTTAAAGTATATTTGTTCATGTGAATCTGGCCTGATGTTGTAAGCAGGATGTATTCTTGACAGAAATTATGAATAAGTTACAGGGTCGACCCTCAGACTCATGAGAATAAGGATAGAACTTAGGCGGAAATTCTGTCAAGAAGCGACTGAGCTAGCTAGAAAAATGTTTTTAAGATGGTTAGACACGTGCTAAATAATTAAGCATTTGCTTATAAAATAAGTCTCTCTCTCTTTTTCTGTCTCTATTGATCCCCCTATCACCCTGACTTTGCAGTTCACTGGATGATCAAGTTGCAGCTGATTGAATAAATCATTCCTCTTTACTAAAATGTGTTGAATTAATTGCATAATTAATGTGATAAGCATGAAAGAGCTTTTATTTCAGCTAACTACATAACTCGATCCTTGGGGAGTGGCACGTGTGCATAAGAGAATGCCGGCCATAAGATAATTTTAAGTTGAACTGATGGAACAATTAATGTGAAATGAATTTTATGAGTAAATGATCACATAGGGGTCAATGTAGAGATGACCTATTGGGCTATGCAACACGCATAGAGAGTGCAGACTTTACGACAAAGCTGAACAATAATCCCCACACGACATGAGGCGGAAACTTAAAATATCTTCTTCAAATTTTCATATCATAGGCATTCTTCTTCGTCTATTTATTTAACATCACTTTTTACTTGTTCAGGATTCAGACATTTTCTGATATTACACAAGCTCATTCTCCAATTCTCACGGTTCAGTGGGTCAGCTGTCTCAAAATTCCACTCTGTACAGTCTTGTCTAATCATTTGCTTCCAAGTTTTCCTTGACCGGCCAAACGTCCTGTGCTTTAAGACATTCATGCTTCTGCAACGGTTAATCCAGAAGGATGAACGTTTCAAATGACTATACCAGCATAATCAATTCATCCTTAAAATAACCTTGATGCTTGGCAAATGTAGTGCTTTCAGTAAATCGTGACATGATGTGTTGGGTTTGGTCAGATTTCATATTGCAGATACATCTAATTATGGATCTATCATTACACTGCAATGGGATGAGAGAGAGCTGGGTGATGTTTTTTTTACGGCATATCAACCCTTTTCGGGTTATTTAATGCCAAATCCGGTCATTTTGGTAAAAGAGTTTTTATGCTTCAAGTTCTTTATATCTTCAAATATTTATTCATGGTGTTTTGTTTGGCCGTTTTGTAAACGAAAATTGTTGTTTTTGTTTTTGACTTTGCAAAACATGATTGAGTTTTGCAAAGGAAAAAGAAAAACAAAACAATAACATCAATGCTTGGTGCATTTTAGGTCAGGAAGCCAGTATTTTTAGACAGCCTGATCTGGTAGCACTAGAGGGCTGTGTGAGGAACCAGCATTCACTGTCATATATCATGATTCAACTGACATAGCTGCTATACAACTTACCCCAGATGTAGAGAAGGACACCTCTAGGGTATTTTCACCTAGTACCATCTCTTTGTGGGAATGACTGTCAATAGAATGCACTTTACTACCTAGCTCTGTTGGCCTTTTGGCTAAGATCAAAGTGTAGTATCTGTTCCGATGGATACTGCACAGGACTGGTCCTGTGCAGTTCTAGGAGGTGCACCCTCCCAGGCTTTGCCTCCCCTCTTTGGGGAGGAGTAAGTTTATTGCTTACTGTCTGAGGCGCCCCTACCAGGGAATGCCGACGGGGCTGCCCAGGCAATTTTTAAATGGCCATAGTGCTCATCTCTCGAGCGCTGGCTTGTCTAATCCCACTTTCCCAACCTTGTGTCACATGTTACCTTCTGGGAGGTAGATAAATAAAACCTTGCTCTGTTGGCCTTTTGGCTAAGATGAAAGTGTAGTATCTGTTCCGATGGATACTGCACCCCATAGACCAGTATTGTCTTGGCTTTCGGGGCTTGATTTACGCCGATCTATAGGTCTGTCCTGTGCAGTTCTAGGAGGTCCACCCTCCCAGGCTTCGCCTCCCCTCTTTGGGGAGGAGTAAGTTTATTGCTTACTGCCTGAGGCACCCCTACCGGGGAATGCCGACGGAGCTGCCCAGGCAATTTTTAATGGCCAGAGTGCTCACCTCTCGGGCGCTGGCTTTTCAAACCCCACTTTCCCGACCCGACCTTGGGTCACATCTTACTTGTGGTAGTAAGATAAAAACTGGCCTTGTGCCTAACTCCTGGAGAGGAGTAAATAAATACTCATGTATATAGTAAATACTGAAAATGATGCATAATATATTATGTCCCCTTATAACATTTTATGTGGATATATGAAATATATATATATATATATATATATATATTATATATATATAATATAACCATAAGCAGTATTAGATACAAATCACATCCAATTTATAATAGTCCATGTGTCATTTTTGTTAGAATCTTTTCAAATCAAGAACTGAAATCGACATTATTTACTGTAAAACTGGTGTTTTCAACTGCATAACATTTTAGATGCAGTGCCACATACTACTTTGCAGTAATATGCTTTCAGGATAAAGTATAGTTTGTACGGATATAAAAAAGTTGCTTTGGTATGATTAATGAGGTTTAAACTAACTTCACTTGTTCCCTTATAAGAAGGTAGATATGTTATCGGTCAACTTTTATCATGCGATAAATAGAAAGATTGAAGCAAGTTTAATAGGTGCTATTAAGAACTTAGAAAAGAATGATTGCAATGTAAAGTTCAGATAGACAGGGGCGTTTACAGCCCACTAACGATAGCCAGAAGACAATTCTAGATAAGGAAATAAGTCCACAGTTAGGTAATTTAGTCTAATCTATAAAGTTATTTTGTCAGATTTTATAAAATTTAGACCCAAAGTATCATTGCATCTGATGCAACGATATTTGATTCTGTCTAACCATTTTTTCTTTTTAAGCTTTTTTTAAATACCAAAATATCTTTGGCTTCATGATGCTTATGGCTTAAATTAAAAAAGAAGTCAAATGATCTAAGATGCTTACACGGCCTTCACGAGGATCATGTAAAGCATTGGCTGCAATTCTTAGAGATATTACTTGACCAAATATTTCATGAAAAATCCATAATTGTATAGCAACTTTTAGTCTAAACTATATATAAGTAAATCAATAAGCATTGTCTACACAACACATTTTTATCACTATGCCTATCACGAACAATGCTTTTCTATCAATTATATGAATTAAGTATTACACTGAACATTTCAGATGAAGAACTGTGCAAGGTATGTGATTAAAATCTTCTAAAAAGCTACACATAGAAAACTTATACAGAGAGATTGGTTGGTTGTTTGTTTTTATGGCATATCAACTGATGTTGGGTCATTGTATACCGAAACTGTACATGTGCTAAATATCCAGGCCGGGTGTACCGAAATTGACATTTGACAGGAGTAGGTACACTTGGCATGGACACACACCTGGCCGGAAGAAAACAACATAACATGATTGATTGTCAAAAATAAAAAAAACTCATTGGTTGAAGTCGAGCTACCTGTTCAGGAGAAACAAATATGGTGGATTGTCAGAAATAAAATAATTGTTGATTGGAACCACCTGCAAAAAGTTAGCGGTAGAAGGAAACACCTTGTTGCAAAACAGTGGGCGTTTGCAGAGAGTCACAAATTGTTATATAATAACCTGAAATTGATATTGTCAGTGGATTGGTGATTTAGGCCTGAGAAAAAACACCTGTAAAATTTTTGTGCATACATCTTCCTTCTTCACTAACCCACACTCCTTCACAGCCACTGACAATAAAAAATTTTCATATATCAGTGTGTCGTCATCCTTGTAAGCACAGCAGAAATACTACACATGTTTTAGAAATTAAATTGTTCTGAGGGGGGGGGGGGGCAAATATTGTGTAAACAAATAGTGTGTAAATGATAGTTTCTATTTAATCCATAGACGGGGGCCTGACAGGTACTACCATTCCGGGTAAGAGTAGACCTGGGGGTAGTGGTGACTAAGGAGTGACCCCCCCCCCCCCTGAAAGCTTCCAAATTGGGGCTTCACAACTGGATGTAGTTTTGTATCATATCCAGGATGGGATACAGAAAATCAATGTTAATATCTGAGAGAAATGTGTCTGTAGGTCATGCTAATTAGTTTTAAACTATTATATCTAGAAGCATGACATTTGATAGGAATTATAAATTTCCCATATAGATTGTCCTAAGGTTATTAAAATTCATCTTTATTTTTGTCTTATAAAAGTGTCTCCTGATAAAGCGTAAAACTCATCTTTTTACATGGCTTTAAATATGATTTCAATCAACAGGTACATTCATCATCATCATCATAATCAGTTTAACGTCTGTTTTACATGCCGGCATGTGTTGGACGGCTTTTAAAAATCGACTCCCAAATTAACCTATCTCTGCAAGGTTTTTTTTATTTATCCCCTTTCTCTCAAGTCCACCATATCACTTCCTCCCATGTTTTCCTTGGCCTTCCCCTGCCAATTGATCCTGCTACCTCAACTGGTCTACATCTATTATCTAACGAATTCTCATCCATTCTTTTAATGTGACCAAACCAACAAATTCTCTTGTTCTGCACACATCTCCCCATATTGTCTAGATTTAATCTTCGTCTGAGTTTATCAGATCTAAGCCTGTCTTTAAGTCTCACATTACACATCCATCGTATCATTCTCATATCATTTCGCTCGAAGCAACACATATCCTTAACCCTCACTGGCCAGGTTTCACTTCCATACATCATCGCACTCCATACACATGCCTGATAAACTCTTCGCATAAGTTCCCTGGACTTGCTCCATTCACTCCTAACTCTAACAAGCCAACCAGCACCAGTTCCTCCCCATGATCGAATAGTATCACTAAGGTAACAAACTGTTATGTATATTATATTTCTTCAGCTGCATTTGCCCAGGATTGAACTCAGCACCTTGGGATTACGAGATGGATTACGTGCACTTGCATATATTTCCGTTAAAGTAAAATTACTGGGTTTTCTTGTCCACGTGACTTTTTAATTTAAATGCGTTCTCTTTCTTTTACCGTATATACGTTCTTGGCCTCTTGCCTTGTTGGCATTGTAGTTTTGAATTAATTGAATAAAGCCTTAGAAAAGGTTTTTCTATTCGTGTCTTCTTTTTACATTACACAAACCTTCCGGAATACCTCAAATCTAAATATACTTTGTCCACATCAGAGTTCCCATCTGTCTCTCTTGTCATACACTTCTTGCACACAAACTGGTTATCCTCTCTATATCTACCAATAATTCCACTGCAGTTTTTGTATACCCAATGCTTACAAGTAGCACAAAAAAATTGAGTTGCACAAACTAAGCATGAGACATTCCCTCTTTTGGGGAGCTTTCCAACACTACAACCACTGATCATCATTTTGGTCTTGGTAACATTCACTCTCAGACTTTTACTTTCCATAGCATTCCACTAAATCTTTAACAAATAGATCTCCCATTGTTTCACAGGCAGGTTTGAATGTTTTGTTTTACAGCATATCAACCCTTTTCAGGTTATTTAATGCCGAATCCGGTAATTTTGGCAAAAGTTTTTATGCTTTAAGTTCTTTATATATTCAAGTATTTATTCATGGTGTTTGGTTGAGTGAAAGGGGGGGGGAGAGATAGGGGTAAGGGAGAAGGAAAGAGGGATGGGAGGGAGGGAAATTGTGGTGTTTGTTTTGGGTTTTGCAGAACATGATTGAGTTTTGCAAAGAGAAAAAAAAACAATAAAACATCAATGTTTGGTGCATTTTGGGTAAGGAAACCGATATCTTCAGACAGCCTGATCTGGTAGCACCCGATTCACAGGCAGGTATTAAACTGGATATCATCTCTTAAAATATACAGATTCTTAAAATTTGAGAAGGTTTTAATAATTTTTAAGACCCTCAATAGGGGGTTAAATTCCACAAAATCAAAAATTTCTTAAGCCCATTACTTTAGTTGTGTAATGTCTATTTTCTTACAGTTGTCATCATAACCGTATGTTTTTGATTGCTTTGAAATATTTCAGGGGATCCAACAAACATTTATTCAAAAACAGAACATAAAAAAGTCAAGAATAAAAGCAAACTGAAACATAGTACGTTTCGGATTATTCAGACGACTGTTCTTATCTTAGTTATTATTCTCACAATGTTTCACCTGATGTAATCTCCAAGCTTCTTCAAGTGCATCTTGTCGAACTTGGGAATTTTTATGTCGAATTTGAGAATCTTTAAGGAATTTTGAACAGAAGGATCCGTAATGCAATGGATAAAAGTGCTCATTTCTAAGTGACTTTCTTCTGGACGTTTAAGGTTCGATCCTCAGTACGGGCAATGTTAAGAATACATAATTACGCTGGTGATACCAGATCAGGCTGCCCTGTGGCTCCCTGAGACGAAATTCACCTACATTCACATTTTTTTTTTTTTTTTTTTTGTAAAACTTAATTATGTTCTACAAAACCAAAAACAAAAACAACAGCCCCTCTCCCTTTCTCCCTCCCCTTTTTTATTTTTATTTTTCCTACCCTACTCCCGGTCCTGGATATGACCTTAAACTACATCCGATGGTGAGATCCGGCTTACGGACTTTGGGGAATGTGGAGCCTCCTCTTAATTACCATTGCTCCCAGGTCCACCCTGACCCGGAGTGGTAGTACCTGTTAGGGTCTCAACTATGGGTTAAATAGAAACAGATATTAAAAGGGGAAAGAAACAAGAAAGAGAAGAAAACAAGACCAGATTCGGCATTAAATAACCCAAAAAGGGTTGATATGCCGTAAAACAAAACTACCAAACCATAATTACGAATTCCTTAAAACTTCTAACCGGTCATAGCTGATCGAATGATAGCAAGCTACCCCCACGGATTAAATAAAGGATTCCGTTCAAAATTCCGTATAGATTCCCAAGTTTGACAATATGGACCTGAAGAAGGTCGGAGGTTACATTGGGCGAATATTCTGAGAATAACAATCAAGATGAGAACAGTAGTCCAAATAATCAAAATACAAATTATCAATCCTCATCTAAAAAATGATAAAACATAGTACGTTTTGTTTTTTCTACCACCTACCTGCATCCTGTATCGTATCACACGTGTGATACGTAGGTGTGTGAGCCTCCCCGGATTTTTCTTTGAACTGTTTGACCCGTTCATCAAACACTTTCAAGAAAGGGTCTGGGCTTTCCCACTGCGAGAGGATTTTATTATCAATGAGAGTCGTAAACATCTGTGTCTCAATGAATGGAGAGAGGAATGGTAGGTAGGCTTCGGGCTGGTCACTGAGAAATGCCGCCTTGTCAAAGTTTTGCATCATTTCTCGGTTGCTTAGCCACTGCTCCATGTTTTGCAGTGGCTGAATCACAAACGACTCGTACGAGCAGAACATGTGCACGAATCGGTTCAAGAAAACCTCGCGCATAGCGTTGTTAAACTTGTGTTCTGTCAGCTCAAGTATCGGCATCACAGAGATGTCTTTGGAGAGCGTCTGACACACAGCCTCCTTGTTGCAATTGTTGTCCGACGATAAATCTTCTATGGTTGTGTCCCACACTCCCGTCTTTTTTGCTAGGGCAGATATCCGTGCCCACGTTTCGTTGTTCTGCAAGATTTCACGCTTCTTTTCCGGCGATGAGTTCCAGCTGCGAGAGTCGGGTAGCAGGGATGACGGACCACTTGTTTTACGGATACCGCCTTTTCGCGGGCTATACGTAAGTCGACGATCCAGACTCAAGCTGGTGTAATTCTCCTTGTTGAACTCGCTGCGGTATCGTGAGAGAAGAGCCGACAATTCCAACATCAGGTCCTTTTGGTGCGGAAACATCGGTAAATCCTCGGGAATTTCTACATTTGTGTCGTCAATATCCACAAAGCACATACTAGCCTGCAAATAATAAAGCAACATATTTGTTACGACCTGTAGAACGGAATGTCAAAAATGAAAGAGACAAAAAAAAAAAATACATTTAACAATGTTTCTGAGATTTGTTATTGTTATATTTACATGTCTCAAACTGTTGTCCTCATCTTAGTTGTTATGTTCCCATCGTTTCGGTCGTTGTACTCTACGGCCTTCTTCAGATGCCTTTTATCAGAGTCAGTAACCTTCCAGGAATCTGTAAGTTTTTTTTTATACTAATTCTTCACTACTCTTTACCTGGCACAGCTTGAGTCAGCGTTTGTACCAGTTGGGGATACATCCTTGACAATCAGTCCGGCAGTGACTTTGTTTGTGTCGGGCTGAGGTATGGTTCTGCTCAGCTCTAGAAGGTCCATCCTCCTAGGCTTTATCTCCTTGAGAAGGGAGTAGTTTATTGCTAATTACCTGAGGCACCCCTACTGGGGGAATGTCGACAGGGCGGCTCAGGCCTTTTTGTAGGCTAGAACGCACTAATCTTAGTGCGCAGCTTTTCAAAACCACACATGACCTTGTGTCTAACCTCCTGAAAAAAGAAGGTAAATAAAATACTAATGATTCACCAGTTCTCAAAACCAAAAGCCACTCGAGGATACGGGTAGAACTGAACTATTTATTTAATCCTTCTAGGATATATTGCTCTTATTCTGTGCCTCATGTTCTTTAGAGGCGGTAGGCCGGAGAATACAATGACCGAAACGTAAAAAGTTGCAGCACAGTAGATGAGGAAAGCGATCCAAATTGTGTAAATTATGTAAAGAAAAAGAATCGTATTTGATGATTTTTCTGAGATGAGATATTGTTGCTATTTACAGGTTTCAGACTGTTGTCTTCATCTTAGTTTAAAAAAAAAAAATATTATCAAGGCTAAAAGCCAATCGAGGATAAAGGTTAACGAGACAGATTGTCAGTTAAATGATGGAGAATATTATCAGAGGATTGAAAATGATGAATGCAATGGTCGAAGTTTTGATTATTTATGGGATGGTTTATGGCAAGTAGATTTAAATATGACAATATTGTAGTCTGCAGAGAAACAGTCCCATGGTATGTGCTCCACAGATGGGAAGATCTTGAAAAGAAACTGTTCATGGAAATTCTATCTGCCACTAGGCACATGAAGGAAGGGAAAGTTCCTTTCAGCTGTGGCAGAAGATGAGAAATCCGTTGACATTGGATTTGAAGGCAATCTTGTTATCTGCAGGGAAGCAGTCTCATGCTAATGTGTTCTCTACAGACGGAAAGCTCTCACAAAAAAGCTCTGTTTGTGGAAATTCCACCCGACGCTAAGCAGACTAAGGAAGGGAAAGTTTTTTCGTTAGCGAGTTCTTGCTGTGAATGTCTTAAATGGAGGAACCAGAGATGGAAGCTGAGTAAAGCACCTACCATGGAAATATCGATAAAATAGAGAAAGATTAGCAACACTTCTTTTGTGAGAAAGGGGCTGTAGAGAACAAAAGTGATCTTCGCCCACCAGATTGCATATTTGATTTTAGACCAGTGTACTCTCCAGTCTTCTTCTTCAAGTGACTTTTGTAACTTTCAGAAGCAGACCAAGTGGAAAGATGAATACAATATAAAATAGCATTTTCGCAGGTCTCTCACACTTAAGTTTGGAACAGTATTTTATTTGGTCTGTCTGCTTAAGTTTAAAATAACATTTTCAGCACTAAATCTGCCGATTGAGTGGACTCATCTTTTATTTTTGTAATTCAATAGCAAAGAAAAAAAATTATTTTAGAAAAAGTGAGATGAGGTCATGATTGGTAACTGACGAACATTTTGTTTTTACATGTGAACTTATCTAAAATTCATAAGAAAATAAATATTCACTCCACATCATGTACTTTCTCAACCACTAAATACATAAGAAAAACAGGTTATAACGTTCAGCTAAAGAATATATATAGGTCTAACCTGCATAAATGTCTGGTTACTTCTGTAAGGACATGTTAATGGAACATGGCATTCTGGGATATGTTTTCTTCACTAAATTAACAAGAGGTATTTCCACCATTTTGTTGTCCATCTAATCTTGTTTGAATTGATGAATTGATTACAACTTTAGATTTAACTCCCCTTTCAACTCCTTTGTGAATTATTACATACCATTTTGTATTATTTCTTACTTTCTACCATGAAGTCTATGGGTTCTTTTGTCAACTCTTGCCTTGTTAAATGACATTGACTCCTGAATATTCAATGGACCATATTTACATTCAGCACCTGCTACACGATGACCCAAATTAAATGCCACCCACCCATTGTGAATAAAATCCGGTGCTATTGAATCTTATTGACTGGAACAATTTCGTTTCGGCTATTCTCCCTTTTGTATTGTCTCCTCTTACTAATGTTAAGTCAATTTTGTACTCGATATAACTCGTTAAGAGCACTTATTTGTGCAAGACATTTTAAATTCTTTCATTTTTTATTCCTATTTATTTATTGTAATCATGTTCTCCCCAATACATTATTTTTGTAAAACATTCCAATAAATTATTTTTCAAAACACTCTTTCTCCAATAAACTATTTTTCAAAACACTCTTTCTCCAATAAACTATTTTTCAAAACACTCTTTCTCCAATAAACTATTTTTCAAAACACTCTTTCTCCAATAAACTATTTTTCAAAACACTCTTTCTCCAATAAACTATTTTTCAAAACACTCTTTCTCCAATAAACTATTTTTCAAAACACTCTTTCTCCAATAAACTATTTTTCAAAACACTCTTTCTCCAATAAACTATTTTTCAAAACACTCTTCCTCCAATAAACTCTTTTTCAAAACACTCTTCCTCCAATAAACTCTTTTTCAAAACACTCTTCCTCCAATAAACTCTTTTTCAAAACACTCTTCCTCCAATAAACTCTTTTTCAAAACACTCTTCCTCCAATAAACTCTTTTTCAAAACACTCTTCCTCCAATAAACTATTTTTCAAAACACTCTTCCTCCAATAAACTATTTTTCAAAACACTCTTCCTCCAATAAACTATTTTTCAAAACACTCTTCCTCCAATAAACTATTTTTCAAAACACTCTTCCTCCAATAAACTATTTTTCAAAACACTCTTCCTCCAATAAACTATTTTTCAAAACACTCTTCCTCCAATAAACTATTTTTCAAAACACTCTTCCTCCAATAAACTATTTTTCAAAACACTCTTCCTCCAATAAACTATTTTTCAAAACACTCTTTCTCCAATAAACTATTTTTCAAAACACTCTTTCTCCAATAAACTATTTTTCAAAACACTCTTTCTCCAATAAACTATTTTTCAAAACACTCTTTCTCCAATAAACTATTTTTCAAAACACTCTTTCTCCAATAAACTATTTTTCAAAACACTCTTTCTCCAATAAACTATTTTTCAAAACACTCTTTCTCCAATAAACTATTTTTCAAAACACTCTTTCTCCAATAAACTATTTTTCAAAACACTCTTTCTCCAATAAACTATTTTTCAAAACACTCTTTCTCCAATAAACTATTTTTCAAAACACTCTTTCTCCAATAAACTATTTTTCAAAACACTCTTTCTCCAATAAACTATTTTTCAAAACACTCTTTCTCCAATAAACTATTTTTCAAAACACTCTTTCTCCAATAAACTATTTTTCAAAACACTCTTTCTCCAATAAACTATTTTTCAAAACACTCTTTCTCCAATAAACTATTTTTCAAAACACTCTTTCTCCAATAAACTATTTTTCAAAACACTCTTTCTCCAATAAACTATTTTTCAAAACACTCTTTCTCCAATAAACTATTTTTCAAAACACTCTTTCTCCAATAAACTATTTTTCAAAACACTCTTTCTCCAATAAACTATTTTTCAAAACACTCTTTCTCCAATAAACTATTTTTCAAAACACTCTTTCTCCAATAAACTATTTTTCAAAACACTCTTTCTCCAATAAACTATTTTTCAAAACACTCTTTCTCCAATAAACTATTTTTCAAAACACTCTTTCTCCAATAAACTATTTTTCAAAACACTCTTTCTCCAATAAACTATTTTTCAAAACACTCTTTCTCCAATAAACTATTTTTCAAAACACTTTCTCCAATAAACTATTTTTCAAAACACTCTTTATCCAATAAACTATTTTTTAAAACACTCTTTATCCAATAAACTATTTTTCAAAACACTCTTTCTCCAATAAACTATTTTTCAAAACACTCTTTCTCCAATAAACTATTTTTCAAAACACTCTTTCTCCAATAAACTATTTTTCAAAACACTCTTTCTCCAATAAACTCTTTTTCAAAACACTCTTTCTCCAATAAACTCTTTTTCAAAACACTCTTTCTCCAATAAACTCTTTTTCAAAACACTCTTTCTCCAATAAACTATTTTTCAAAACACTCTTCCTCCAATAAACTATTTTTCAAAACACTCTTCCTCCAATAAACTATTTTTCAAAACACTCTTCCTCCAATAAACTCTTTTTCAAAACACTCTTTCTCCAATAAACTATTTTTCAAAACACTCTTTCTCCAATAAACTATTTTTCAAAACACTCTTTCTCCAATAAACTATTTTTCAAAACACTCTTTCTCCAATAAACTATTTTTCAAAACACTCTTTCTCCAATAAACTATTTTTCAAAACACTCTTTCTCCAATAAACTATTTTTCAAAACACTCTTTCTCCAATAAACTATTTTTCAAAACACTCTTTCTCCAATAAACTATTTTTCAAAACACTCTTTCTCCAATAAACTATTTTTCAAAACACTCTTTCTCCAATAAACTATTTTTCAAAACACTCTTTCTCCAATAAACTATTTTTCAAAACACTCTTTCTCCAATAAACTATTTTTCAAAACACTCTTTCTCCAATAAACTATTTTTCAAAACACTCTTTCTCCAATAAACTATTTTTCAAAACACTCTTTCTCCAATAAAATATTTTTCAAAACACTCTTTCTCCAATAAACTATTTTTCAAAACACTCTTTCTCCAATAAACTATTTTTCAAAACACTCTTTCTCCAATAAACTATTTTTCAAAACACTCTTTCTCCAATAAACTATTTTTCAAAACACTCTTTCTCCAATAAACTATTTTTCAAAACACTCTTTCTCCAATAAACTATTTTTCAAAACACTCTTTCTCCAATAAACTATTTTTCAAAACACTCTTTCTCCAATAAACTATTTTTCAAAACACTCTTTCTCCAATAAACTATTTTTCAAAACACTCTTTCTCCAATAAACTATTTTTTAAAACACTCTTTCTCCAATAAACTATTTTTCAAAACACTCTTTCTCCAATAAACTATTTTTCAAAACACTCTTTCTCCAATAAACTATTTTTCAAAACACTCTTTCTCCAATAAACTATTTTTCAAAACACTCTTTCTCCAATAAACTATTTTTCAAAACACTTTCTCCAATAAACTATTTTTCAAAACACTCTTTCTCCAATAAACTATTTTTCAAAACACTCTTTCTCCAATAAACTATTTTTCAAAACACTCTTTCTCCAATAAACTATTTTTCAAAACACTCTTTCTCCAATAAACTATTTTTCAAAACACTCTTTCTCCAATAAACTATTTTTCAAAACACTCTTTCTCCAATAAACTATTTTTCAAAACACTCTTTCTCCAATAAACTATTTTTCAAAACACTTTTTCTCCAATAAACTATTTCTCAAAACACTCTTTCTCCAATAAACTATTTTTCAAAACACTCTTTCTCCAATAAACTATTTTTCAAAACACTCTTTCTCCAAAACACTCTTCCTCCAATAAACTATTTTTCAAAACACTCTTCCTCCAATAAACTCTTTTTCAAAACACTCTTCCTCCAATAAACTATTTTTCAAAACACTCTTTCTCCAATAAACTATTTTTCAAAACACTCTTTCTCCAATAAACTATTTTTCAAAACACTTTCTCCAATAAACTATTTTTCAAAATACTTTCTCTAATAAACTATTTTTCAAAACACTCTTTCTCCAATAAACTATTTTTCAAAACACTCTTTCTCCAATAAACTATTTTTCAAATCACTCTTTCTCCAATAAACTATTTTTCAAAACACTCTTTCTCCAATAAACTATTTTTCAAAACACTCTTTCTCCAATAAACTATTTTTCAAAACACTCTTTCTCCAATAAACTATTTTTCAAAACACTCTTTCTCCAATAAACTATTTTTCAAAACACTCTTTCTCCAATAAACTATTTTTCAAAACACTCTTTCTCCAATAAACTATTTTTCAAAACACTCTTTCTCCAATAAACTATTTTTCAAAACACTCTTTCTCCAATAAACTATTTTTCAAAACACTCTTTCTCCAATAAACTATTTTTCAAAACACTCTTTCTCCAATAAACTATTTTTCAAAACACTCTTTCTCCAATAAACTATTTTTCAAAACACTCTTTCTCCAATAAACTATTTTTCAAAACACTCTTTCTCCAATAAACTATTTTTCAAAACACTCTTTCTCCAATAAACTATTTTTCAAAACACTCTTTCTCCAATAAACTATTTTTCAAAACACTCTTTCTCCAATAAACTATTTTTCAAAACACTCTTTCTCCAATAAACTATTTTTCAAAACACTCTTTCTCCAATAAACTATTTTTCAAAACACTCTTTCTCCAATAAACTATTTTTCAAAACACTCTTTCTCCAATAAACTATTTTTCAAAACACTCTTTCTCCAATAAACTATTTTTCAAAACACTCTTTCTCCAATAAACTATTTTTCAAAACACTCTTTCTCCAATAAACTATTTTTCAAAACACTCTTTCTCCAATAAACTATTTTTCAAAACACTCTTTCTCCAATAAACTATTTTTCAAAACACTCTTTCTCCAATAAACTATTTTTCAAAACACTCTTTCTCCAATAAACTATTGTTCAAAACACTCTTTCTCCAATAAACTATTTTTCAAAACACTCTTTCTCCAATAAACTATTTTTCAAAACACTCTTTCTCCAATAAACTATTTTTCAAAACACTCTTTCTCCAATAAACTATTTTTCAAAACACTCTTTCTCCAATAAACTATTTTTCAAAACACTCTTTCTCCAATAAACTATTTTTCAAAACACTCTTTCTCCAATAAACTATTTTTCAAAACACTCTTTCTCCAATAAACTATTTTTCAAAACACTCTTTCTCCAATAAACTATTTTTCAAAACACTCTTTCTCCAATAAACTATTTTTCAAAACACTCTTTCTCCAATAAACTATTTTTCAAAACACTCTTTCTCCAATAAACTATTTTTCAAAACACTCTTTCTCCAATAAACTATTTTTCAAAACACTCTTTCTCCAATAAACTATTTTTCAAAACACTCTTTCTCCAATAAACTATTTTTCAAAACACTCTTTCTCCAATAAACTATTTTTCAAAACACTCTTTCTCCAATAAACTATTTTTCAAAACACTCTTTCTCCAATAAACTATTTTTCAAAACACTCTTTCTCCAATAAACTATTTTTCAAAACACTCTTTCTCCAATAAACTATTTTTCAAAACACTCTTTCTCCAATAAACTATTTTTCAAAACACTCTTTCTCCAATAAACTATTTTTCAAAACACTCTTTCTCCAATAAACTATTTTTCAAAACACTCTTTCTCCAATAAACTATTTTTCAAAACACTCTTTCTCCAATAAACTATTTTTCAAAACACTCTTTCTCCAATAAACTATTTTTCAAAACACTCTTTCTCCAATAAACTATTTTTCAAAACACTCTTTCTCCAATAAACTATTTTTCAAAACACTCTTTCTCCAATAAACTATTTTTCAAAACACTCTTTCTCCAATAAACTATTTTTCAAAACACTCTTTCTCCAATAAACTATTTTTCAAAACACTCTTTCTCCAATAAACTATTGTTCAAAACACTCTTTCTCCAATAAACTATTTTTCAAAACACTCTTTCTCCAATAAACTATTTTTCAAAACACTCTTTCTCCAATAAACTATTTTTCAAAACACTCTTTCTCCAATAAACTATTTTTCAAAACACTCTTTCTCCAATAAACTATTTTTCAAAACACTCTTTCTCCAATAAACTATTTTTCAAAACACTCTTTCTCCAATAAACTATTTTTCAAAACACTCTTTCTCCAATAAACTATTTTTCAAAACACTCTTTCTCCAATAAACTATTTTTCAAAACACTCTTTCTCCAATAAACTATTTTTCAAAACACTCTTTCTCCAATAAACTATTTTTCAAAACACTCTTTCTCCAATAAACTATTTTTCAAAACACTCTTTCTCCAATAAACTATTTTTCAAAACACTCTTTCTCCAATAAACTATTGTTCAAAACACTCTTTCTCCAATAAACTATTTTTCAAAACACTCTTTCTCCAATAAACTATTTTTCAAAACACTCTTTCTCCAATAAACTATTTTTCAAAACACTCTTTCTCCAATAAACTATTTTTCAAAACACTCTTTCTCCAATAAACTATTTTTCAAAACACTCTTTCTCCAATAAACTATTTTTCAAAACACTCTTTCTCCAATAAACTATTTTTCAAAACACTCTTTCTCCAATAAACTATTTTTCAAAACACTCTTTCTCCAATAAACTATTTTTCAAAACACTCTTTCTCCAATAAACTATTTTTCAAAACACTCTTTCTCCAATAAACTATTTTTCAAAACACTCTTTCTCCAATAAACTATTTTTCAAAACACTCTTTCTCCAATAAACTATTTTTCAAAACACTCTTTCTCCAATAAACTATTTTTCAAAACACTCTTTCTCCAATAAACTATTTTTCAAAACACTCTTTCTCCAATAAACTATTTTTCAAAACACTCTTTCTCCAATAAACTATTTTTCAAAACACTCTTTCTCCAATAAACTATTTTTCAAAACACTTTCTCCAATAAACTATTTTTCAAAACACTCTTTCTCCAATAAACTATTTTTCAAAACACTCTTTCTCCTATAAACTATTTTTCAAAATATTCCTTAACGTCTTATAACCTAATCCTAACTTTATTTTATTTTTGTCATTTCGTTGTTTCTCAAGATGAAAAAAATCTTTAAAATCTTCTGTAAAAAAAAAAAAATCTAAAAAAATAAGTTGAGATAAGTTCTGTCCCTTGATATGAAACTTTGTCACCTTAAAAGTAAAAACAACAAAATCATCTTATACATATATGTATTCTGTCATATGTTTCCGTCAAGTCCTTTATTGCAAATAAACCAGCAGAACAAGAATGGCAGTACGAAAATAATTACAGGTGGCCCAAAATAACTTATCTTTTTTCTCCATCTCTACTAAAAACTAGCCCAGTCTAATAATATTTAAAAAGCAGCTCCACTCTCAAAATATCTAACATCTTGTCACACAATCTGGAAGACTTAGCCATCAATCTTGCGACCTGGTGAGAGACATGTCGAAAGGGTTTGAAGCACTATGTAAAATGCTTCTGTGGTAACACTGAGGAGAGGAGAGTGTACAGGTATCAGCCTGTATTGAGTGAGAGACACTATTCATATCAGACACGTCTGTGAATGGCGATGTGGATCGAACTACCAGAGACTTCCGCAGTCGGGACGAAACTGATTTCATACAATGTTGTTCTTTTTGGCTCATTGGAGTGAGGAATAATATCAATGTTGATTTGATTGACTGCTACAATCTATATAATAATATGCTAAAGCCTTTCATGTTCGCATGTAGATTATCACTTTTCACACACATTTTAATAAATGATATCGTCTGCTCAGCAAAGATAGTGTGATTAATCTGATGTCGCTAAGGTACGCAATTACGACTTTTACCATTTTAAAATGAATTGTTCCGAAATCAAATTATGTCATCTCGTCAACTAAAATAATACAATTTTAAATAAATATATTTCAAAAATTGATTTTATTGAATATTTAGCTGACAATGATTTTTATGGTAAGAATTGAGAATATTTATTGTTTTAAAAATAATTAAATTTCTACAATTTTCAATAAATAAAGAAGAGAGATATTCTTTTTATTTAGTTGAAGAATATCTAACTGATAATGACAATTATTTTTTCAGAAAAAAGAACAAATCACTTAATAGTATTGACTCTGACAGACATTTACTATACCAAAAAGAACATTATTTTTAACAGTAAATTATACAGATTTATGTAGAAAGCACCGTGGAATATCTATTATTATACTAAAGCTGAGTTAATCAATGTTTGTTTCGCCAAGGCTCTTTTCCTACATATTTTAATCACAAAAAATACATATCAAAATATTCCTTAGTTTTGGGATTGAGTTATGTTCTAACTAGCCACAATTTGCAATAAACTCAACAAGCGACTCATCTCTTGCGAAGCTTCTATTTATCACTCACACACTCTCTCACTGTATATGGTTTGCCCCCACCCCACTCGTATTTTATACAGTATCTATCACTCTCGCTTTCGTCAGTCTCAGTTTCTCTCTCTCTTTTATTAACAATCGAAGGCAATAAAGAAAGAAAAGAATCAGAATATCAAAACAGTCCATTATAAACAAAAGGGAATATCACCACAAGTAGTAATATTATTTAATCTGTAACTCTAGAAGGAAAGACAGAGAGAGATAACGAGCAGAAACAGACTAATTTTCGATTTTATCTTCATTATTTTTATATTTAACTGGCTTTGCAAACTCACTTTTATCTGATTAGCAATTCAATGGGTGACCAAACGGATCACAAGTTTCTAATATATATATATATATATATATATATATATATATATATATATATTTAGACAGCATTTTCTCTGTAAGACAAATATCGTTGAATATGACAGACAACTTATGTCTAGATATCTTTGTGAGGGTCCTATTAGCCGAATCAGGGTCTTTGTTTCGGTGGGGATGGATGGATGGATGGATATATAGATATATATATATATATATATATATGAAAAGTTTGACTGCAAAATGCGATAAACGTCATTCTCAAAATTACGAAACCATCACTACCAAAGATGTTGTATTTCAATACTCGATCACACTCCAAAGTCATAGTCTACATTATATGATACCGTCATAATTTCTCTTTTGCTTTCAATGAAAATACGCTTTTAGTCCAAGTCGAGATTTGATATATCCGTGCATTTTATTGTTTAATTTCTCAAGTTAAAGAAATTGGATTTATCGCGTTTTGCATTCAAACTCTCCATATATACATATTGCTCTGATGATCAGCAAAGTTAAACTAAAGACTATATATTTCTCTTAACTTTGCTGTAAAACGCGCGTAAGAAAAAATATCAAATTTGGAAGAAATAAATAAAATAATTGGTTTTGTGAGACAAAGAAAACATACAGGTATTCACAGAAATATGAAAATAAAGAAATTGAAAGAAATGAAAATTATGGTTTTAGATTGGTTTTCCTATGGTCATTGGAATGCAACTATAAAGTATATATGCTCTGAAGCTTGTAATACAACTTCATTGAGCTTGTAATTGGAAACATTATCGGATATTATATACGTAAATATATATTTTTTATAAGAACTCATCTATATATATATATATATATATATATTTGTATGTGTGTATATGCATATATAATTGGTTTATCTGTATTACAGCATATCAACCTCTTTTGGGAACATAATACCTATTGTATATGATTAGTTGAACACAATAGCTAGATGGTGGAAATTGGGAGATCATACTGTTCCGAACTGTATTAGTGTATAACTAAATACAATATAATTTCAACTCAGCATAGCCAATTCCATAATCATCACATGGTATCCATTTGGCCAATTAAGCCTCCCCTCCCCTTCCGTCCTTAATTATCTTACGAGCTATGTAAACAAGGAACATAAAATAGAAGTCATTTATATGCAGACAGAATATAGAATTTCAATTTTCTTGAGTGTGGATTTTCAACTTACTCGAGATGAAACACATATGTTACACAGGTCAGGTTACAGAAACTGATCTGATGTTAATATCGATGAATGACACGTGTGTCTACATTAGGAGTCTCTTAGGTGTTCAAATTCTATGCTAATATATTATTACTACTACTTGGGTATAATCACAAGTTTGTACTTTGTGAAAAGAGAGAGAGAGGGTGGAGAGTGACAGAGAGATAGAGGAAGATCATAGGGCAAAGATTTTTATTTGATTTATTACATTTTTTATTACATTTTTTTTGCCACTAAAAGTGCAAATAGTGAAATCGTTATCTCTACATGCCTTTAGGTACTAGTCCGGCTTTTGAAGCAGACAAAACCGACTTTTCATTCAGTGTTTTTCGACTGTTTATGTAAACAGCAAGAAGATGTCGAAGCGTTTATCTAATTTCCTGGCAGACGACAAGTTAAGGTAATTGATTAAAGTGATAATGAATTTCATCGTGTTAGGGCAAGCGATCGAATTTTGCCGAGAAAGAAACTCTTAGCAAATAAAAGCAGCTGGATGACCCAAAGGGATATCGCCTCATCGCCCTTCTCTGCGTGCCATACAAGATCATGGAGCAAGCTGGCTTTCGCCACGGAAGGTCCACCGTGGACCAGGTAACCCTCCTCACCAAAGATATCGAGGATTCTTTCCAACGAGGTGAGAAGGCAGGCGTCGTTCTCCCTGATCTCACAGCAGCGTACGATACTGTCTGGCTCCGTGGACTCCACCTAAAGCTCCTACAGACAATCCCGGACCGACACATGGTGAACTTCATCATGGAAATGCTGACCAACCGCAGCTTCACCCTTCACCCCAGCAACAGCCAACACAGCAGGCTCCGACGGCTCAGAAATGGTGTCCCACAAGGCTCTGTACTTGCCCAATGCTGTTTAACATTTACATCTATGACCTCCCAGACACGCTGTCCAAGAAATATGGATACGCTGACGACCTAGCCATCCTTCTGTCTAACAAGAGCTGGGAGACGATCGAACTGGGGCTTACGACTGATATAAACACCCTGTCAAGCTACCTGACAAACTGACGCCTTAAGCTCTCCGTGGCCAAGACCACGTCCACCGCATACCATCTAAACAACCGAGAGTCAAACCACGAACTTAACATCATAGTTGACAACCAAAGACTCCAGTTCCATGCTGCCCTGACGTACCTCGGAGTCAAGCTTGATCGCACGCTGACGTTCCGGCAACACCTGGAAAACCTGTCTGCCAAGACATTGGCCCGTCTCGCTCTAATACGCCGCCTAGCTGGTACCACTTGGTGTGCCTCAACTAAGACACTGCGCATATCTACCCAGGCATTGGTCTTCGCTGCTGAGTACTGCTCCCCAGCCTGGTGCAGGAGCTTCCACACCAAGAGGCTGAACGTAACGCTCAACACCGCCTTACACACAGTCTCTGGCTGCTTGCGTGCCACACCAATCAACCAACTACCGATTCTCGCCGACATCGCACTACCAACCCTGCGCCGTGAGGCGGCTGCACTTGCACTGTCAAGAAAGGCCACTATCGATGAGGACCACCTTCTCCACAAGCTCGCCACTAAGACCCCTCCACGAGCTTGCCTGAAGTCACAACACCCATTCTCGGTGCATGCCCACCAGCTCCTGCTTTCAACACCCGGTGACGTCACAAAACGAATCTGGCTGAAACGTTGCTGGACGGAGGAATGGCAGGCAGCAGATAAATCAAGGTTGCACAGATTTGTGGAAGACCCGGATAACATACCAGGCATGGACCTTCCTCGCCGGCAGTGGACAATGCTCAACCGCCTCACGACAGGTGTCGGCCGTTTCGCCGCGACTATGAAAGGATGGGGGCTCGGCTGTCTGTGACTGTGGTCACTCTGAACAGACAGTAGACCACATCATCGAGTCATACCTTAAATATCGACCACCCAACAGCGAAGTCGGCATAGCTGCGCTAAACAACAAAACATTAGCATGGCTTTTTTCAACCGAGCTGGTGATCTAACAGTGAGATGCTGTGAAGCAAACGAAAGAAGAAGCAAATAAAATAACCTGCACAACATGCGAACATATCAAAATGTTTAGTTTATTCATACATTTGAAAATTACTAAATTTGAAAATTAGCAAAAAAAAAAGTGTCTCTAAAAAAAGTTAAAAATTTAATTTAACTTTATTGTGAAAAAAAATTATAAAAGTTGTTTCATTAATTTTTTTTGTTAAAAAGTAAGTACTTTTTCATAAAAATAAAAATATGGTGAGTGTTTTTCATGCTTTAAAAAGTGTTTTTCTTCAGATTTTATGCGTAATACTTAATAGATTTTAACTCTAAAACGTTCAGCATGTCATCCTATATACAATTGCATATTACCTTTTCGAAAAATTTTAATCCACCTCTGATGTACTTTTGCCAAAAGGTGTTTAATTATATTTTTCTGTTGGAGCACCGGTTCATTTTTATTTGGCTTTTTCTGGCTGTTTACCTAAATCTCCGTCGACAAAAGTCGGTTTTGTCTGGTTTAAAAGCTGGAGAAGTACTAGCCTTTATTCATTTTTTGTTTTGTTTTAATTATTTATTCATTTTTTGTTTTGTTTTAATTATTTAGTCATTTTTTTTGTTTTAATTATTTATTCATTTTTTTTGTTTTAATGATTTATTCATTTTTTTTGTTTTAATTATTTATTCATTTTTTTGTTTTGTTTTAATTATTTATTCATTTTTTTGTTTTGTTTTAATTATTTATTCATTTTTTTTTGTTTTAATTATTTATTCATTGTTTTTGTTTTGTTTTAATTATTTATTCATTTTTTTGTTTTGTTTTAATTATTTATTCATTTTTTTGTTTTGTTTTAATTATTTATTCATTTTTTTTGTTTTGTTTTAATTATTTATTCATTTTTTTTGTTTTGTTTTAATTATTTATTCATTTTTTTTGTTTTGTTTTAATTATTTATTCATTTTTTTTGTTTTGTTTTAATTATTTATTCATTTTTTTTGCTTTGTTTTAATTATTTATTCATTTTTTTGTTTTGTTTTAATTATTTATTCATTTTTTTTTGTTTTAATTATTTATTCATTTTTTTTGTTTTGTTTTAATTATTTATTCATTTTTTTGTTTTGTTTTAATTATTTATTCATTTTTTTTGTTTTCTTTTCATTATTTATTAATTTTTTTTTTGTTTTAATTACTTATTCATTGTTTTTGTTTTGTTTTAATTATTTATTCATTTTTTTTTGTTTTAATTATTTATTCATTTTGTTTTAATTATTTATTCATTTTTTTTTGTTTTAATTATTTATTCATTGTTTTTGTTTTGTTTTAATTATTTATTCATTTTTTTGTTTTGTTTTAATTAATTATTCATTTTTTGCTTTGTTTTAATTATTTATTCATTTTTTTTGTTTTGTTTTAATTATTTATTCATTTTTTTTTTGTTTTAAATATTTATTCATTGTTTTTGTTTTGTTTTAATTATTTATTCATTGTTTTTGTTTTGTTTTAATTATTTATTCATTTTTTTGTTTTGTTTTAATTATTTATTCATTTTTTTGTTTTGTTTTAATTATTTATTCATTTTTTTGTTTTGTTTTAATTATTTATTCATTGTTTTTGTTTTGTTTTAATTATTTATTCATTTTTTTTGTTTTGTTTTAATTATTTATTCATTTTTTTGTTTTGTTTTAATTATTTATTCATTGTTTTTGTTTTGTTTTAATTATTTATTCATTTTTTTGTTTTGTTTTAATTATTTATTCATTGTTTTTGTTTTGTTTTAATTATTTATTCATTTTTTTGTTTTGTTTTAATTATTTATTCATTTTTTTGTTTTGTTTTAATTATTTATTCATTTTGTTTTGTTTTAATTATTTATTCATTTTGTTTTGTTTTAATTATTTATTCATTTTGTTTTGTTTTAATTATTTATTCATTTTTTTGGTTTTGTTTTAATTATTTATTCATTTTTTTGCTTTGTTTTAATTATTTATTCATTTTTTTTGTTTTGTTTTAATTATTTATTCATTTTTTTTTGTTTTAAATATTTATTCATTGTTTTTGTTTTGTTTTAATTATTTATTCATTGTTTTTGTTTTGTTTTAATTATTCATTCATTTTTTTTCTTTTAATTATTTATTCATTTTTTTGTTTTGTTTTAATTATTTGTTCATTTTTTTTGTTTTGTTTTAATTATTTATTCATTGTTTTTGTTTTGTTTTAATTATTTATTCATTTTTTTTGTTTTGTTTTAATTATTTATTCATTGTTTTTGTTTTGTTTTAATTATTTATTCATTTTTTTTTGTTTTAATTATTTATTCATTGTTTTTGTTTTGTTTTAATTATTTATTCATTGTTTTTGTTTTGTTTTAATTATTTATTCATTTTTTTGTTTTATTTTAATTATTTATTCATTTTGTTTTGTTTTAATTATTTATTCATTTTGTTTTGTTTTAATTATTTATTCATTTTTTTTGTTTTGTTTTAATTATTTATTCATTTTTTTTGTTTTAATTATTTATTCATTTTTTTGTTTTGTTTTAATTATTTATTCATTTTTTTTGTTTTGTTTTAATTATTTATTCATTTTTTTTACTTTGTTTTAATTATTTATTCATTTTGTTTTGTTTTAATTATTTATTCATTGTTTTTGTTTTGTTTTAATTATTTATTCATTTGTTTTTTTAATCAGTATTTTATAGTTATGTAGGGCTAGAATAAGTTATCATTTTTCTCCATCTTTCCTGAACACTATCCTAGTCTAATAATACAATATAAATATAGGTGTAAAATATAAAATCTAGACTAGCAAATATATGTTTCCTCCGGTAGCATAGCATAGTTACTAAGTCACCCCCTTCTCTCTCGCTGTCTGCGAAAGGGTGTTCCTATTTAGTTGTCTAGAATGATATCATTGTTAAAAAACTGCATACAGTACATAGTTGCTAAATAAATTGTTTTGGACTATTAAAATAATTTCCAATGCTATTGATAATGTTTACCCATTTATTTTTTCATTATCACTTATGTTTGAATTCATGTTTTGAAACATGACATAAATCATGAATCTATGACGTCATGTCAAAGCTATAATTATAAAGGGAAAAGAAAAAAAACAATAACATCAATGTTTGGTGTATTTTAGGTCAGGAAGCCAGTATCTTCAGATAGCCTGATCTGGTAACACCAGAGAGCTGGAAAAATGCACATGGTTATGTTACTGGCGGTATAAAATAAATAAATAAATTAATAAAATAAAAAAAATAAATTGTATTTTTCAATTAAATATGCCAATTCATCAATAACGTTTTATTTACAAGTTATTTACTAAGTTGTGGTTTTTAGATATGACTTATGTGGGTATAAGTAAATATTATTGAAGACCTTTTTTGCAGAGTGAGACCAGTGCAATAGAAATACTTTCTCTGCCAAAATGCAATTTCACTTGGACGAAGTATAGAAATCTTAAACTAATCTGAAAGTAAAATTTTGCTTTTTAAGAACAGAGCTGAAATGAGATCAGATTATATTAGAAAAATATATTTAATTATCAAGTTTTCAGGAACGAAGCTATCGATGATAAACTCCGAAAATCCGACAAGATAATTTTATATATTACAGTAAGGATTTTCGTCACTAAAAAAGTTTGATATTCATAAATGCATACAGATTGTGGCCTTGACAAAGAAATTGCAAATTCCATCATAGCTGTTGAGGTTAACTGCACTAATACCCTTGAAATAGTATGGACCCATCTTTACTCCTTCAGTTATGGATGAACTAATAGCATAGAAGGAACTATCAAGCCTTAGTAGGGCAACTAATTTACAAAGAAAACTCTGATTTGTATTATTTGGATTATTCGAACTACTGTTCTCATGTTTGGTATTATTCTCACAACGTTTTGGCCGATGTAACCTCCGACCTTCTTCAGGTGCATCTTATCGAGCTCAGAAATCTGTACAGAATATTGAACGGAACCCTTTATTTAATCCACGGGGGGTAGCTTGTTCTCGTTCTGTCAGCCATGACCACAAATAGCTGTGACGTAACGGATATAAGTGCTAAGTATAACCAGTTTTAAGTGAAAGGGAGGTTCAAGGTTCAATCCTCAGTGCAGGCGATACTAAGAATACAATTGTGAATTACTTAATACTTCTATCCAGTCATGGCTGATGAAACAAAAACAAACTACACCCATGGATTTCGGCAGAAAGATTTCCGTGTCCAACAAGATACACCTGAAAAAGTTTAAAAGTTACATCAGCCGAAACGTTGTGACAATAACATCCAAGATGAGAACAGTCGTCGTCCAAATAATCCGAATACAAATCATCAATCCGCATCTCAAAAATTCTGGAACATTCTTAGTTTATATTTGCCCTACCCAAAACATAAATCGGAAGATCATGGGATCTCCAGTGGTCAAGACATCTGCGGTGCCCACACAGGTCATACAGCATGAATGGTCTGATCATGGGATCTTCAGTGCTCAAGGTATCTGTGGTTTGGTTTTTCATTTTTTGTTTTACTTTTATTTACCCCAAACAAGACATATTGCCACTAAAGCATAAGGGGCTACTATGATAGGAGTCAGATTTATAGGTGTGTGTGTGCAAGTGGTACATTCGGGGAAACAGGGAGCAGGTAAGGAATTACAAAGGCAAACGATCCAAGGACAGAAGCTGCCAGAGCAGACAACGTTCCAGCATATAGGGACCTCTACAATGAAGGGATGGGATTTTGCTGCTAGTCAGGTAGGTAAGAGTATTAGTGTTTGGGGAGGGGGTACAAGTGCAGTAAGTTCATTGGAGCACATTCTATGGAAGTACTTGTTAAACAAGCACAGAGATGTAACACTGCTGCGATGTGACAGGAGTTGGAGCTTGGCAGACAGTGCGGCACCTATTCGGTTAGAAATAATTTTTTGTACCCTGTCTACGAGAGAGAGGTTAATGGTTGGTACGCCAGCCCAAATGTGGCAACAGTACCCCATGCATAGGCGAATGATAACGTTATAGAGATATAAAATACTGGCAGATGTAAGAAGTTTTCCGGTCGTGTAGAAGGAGACTTGGCAACATCTTTGTACTTCTTCCAACTCATGTTGCCCGAGAATGTCAGCCCGAAGAGTTTGAACATTGGATTCTGAAGAAGAGTGATATCGGCCATGACATTGGTGGTCGGAAAGGTTTCTTGTACTTGTTTATGGAGACGAGCTTCATCTTCGTAGCATTAAATGCGACAATCCATTTTTGTCCCCATTGGTGTATAAACCTGAGTGGGTCATTTAATGCTGATCAAAAGTAAAAATAGAATAATTATTCCTTGAAATCATTGTTTGGTAGAAAAATCTGATTTCGTTAGCATTCTTTGTCGAGGAATAGTTTCTAGAAAGCCAGTGGAATATTTATATTTTTTGTACGATTTTCCTTCTTTTATGACTCCAAATATTTTGTTCAGATTGACCTGCTCAAAAAGATCTTTCAGGTCATCTCCCAGGCCGAGAACAAATTTCATTGAAATCAACTCATTTCACTAATATATGAATGATCCATTGCTAATGAAGTATAACAGCAAACGCAAAATGGAGGATCTTTTCCTTTAAGCAGATATAAATGTGTTACGTACGTGTGGACTATGCAGAGTCAGGCAAGATTTACCTCTTCCTATCTCTCTATTCTATAACTCTGGTAGTTCTCTGATCATTGGTTAAAAAAGTTTTTTTATTTATTTGTCACAGAATTTTTAATTGTTGGTTTTAGATTCGAATATGAAATTTTAGTCTTTGTTTCAGTACTGTGTAATATTTTTTTTTGTAACTTAATGCACTTTTCATTTTCATGAATGCCAATTGGTATCTAACAGAAGATGATTGTGTTTGTGATGCAGAGGTTACATTTTTCATATTTCTACTTTTCAGCGCCTCAAGTAAGGATCCTTAGATACATGTGTATATGTATTTGTTGTTGGAATGGTGGTCTTTTATGTTTTGAAATTCATCCTGAAATGTAATTGTGTTTGTTTTGTGCTTTGATAATTTTGCCAAATCAAGTATAAAAGCTGGTTGATTCAATTGCCAGGGAGGGGGGGGGGGAGGGGGTAAGATGATTGATTTATGCAGGTGATTAAAGTCCATTTCCATTTCACTGCTAAGCTCATCAATACGGAGACTAAATGGTTTCATGGTGTATCTTTTTCTCAACAAAAGGTTTTGTATTGTGCATTAAATAAACAGTAATATGCAGGGTTGAATGGGTACAATAATTTTCAAAAATATTGGAGTGCTAGTTTCCATCTCTTCACTGTTAGAAAGGCTTCATTTAATCTCTATATAAAGTTAAGTATGTTTATATATTTGTATGTACAAAACTAATTAACTGCTCATTATGAATTTGGAAACACAGCTGCTAAGTGTAAAGGTGCATAATGAGGGATATATTTAGTTTAATTTTGTTTAAGGGGTAAAAAAGGACGGAAGTTCTTTGTGAAAATTTAGATACCTCTGATTTTTGTGAAATTTTAACATTAGGTATTAAACATCAATTAATAAATAGTTTGTAAATTTCAGTTTCTTTGGAATATTTTAAAAGGTTTTTAGGGGGCGTAATATGGGAATAATCTACCCTTTGAAAATTAAAATATTTCAGATTTGCATTAAATTTGATCCATAATCATTAGACACCAATTAAGCAAGATTCGCTGAATTTCGATTTTTTTCTAAAGACCCCTTAAGCTTAAGCCTTAAATTTTAGACATTTTCTAGAATCAAAATCACGTAATGGATTTTGATCAACATTGGAATAAGGAGTCTAGACATAAGGTTTAGCAGTATTATATCTTTATTTTAATGTTCGTAAGGCGACATAAAAAGTGATGCAAAATTGTTCAATTTAAGGACGGCTGTTCTTCTAGTTCAATACTGACAACATGCGGAACATAGTTCATACACCATGCGTGATAGGATCAGGAAATCGTCAGTAGTCTGGACAAGAATCAATGTATCACAAACGAGAAGATAATGAGATTAATGATCAGGACATTGTGACACCAGTGTTTTTGGAGATTATCTTTGTTTATCAAGTTGGGTCGTTTATTGCATTGACAGTGATATTAAAGCACCAAATTCTAAATATAAGAACTTTAGCTTCCTAATAATAACATACTGTGCATGTCTAGGCGATTAACGTACTTAAGCGAACTAATTTGCATATTGCTTAGCAAAAAGACATCTCATTAATTCACAATTCAATGATTCTTCTCATTTTATTCTTACACATAGTTCTATTTACGCCAATTTTTATATTGTGGATAGGAAATTAACATTTTGAGTGAAAAGACTAAGAGCCTTTTCAGTTTTTTTTGTTCAATTTACTTCTGAGGGTTGTGTTCCAATTCAAAAATTTAAAACAAAGCTGCCTCCTCCAAAACACACCACGGGGCCAAGCAAACAAGTCAGTGAGTATCCCTCCACCCTCCACTAACATTCACATCATTACGAAATTAAATTCCAGCATGATGCATTTCAATTCATTCGTATACAAGTCAGCCATTTTATTCTTTTGTTAAATTTAAATTAAATACGAAGGTCCCCCCCCCAAAAAAAAAACACACACACACACACACACACACACAAACACTTACCTTTTTTCCAGATATTTTTATATCATGGATAAAGGTTTAGCATTGTGTGTGAGAAAAGTCTTTCTGGTCCCTTCTGGTCAATTTACTTCTTGGTTTTCTCAAATTTTTCTTGCAATGCCAGAACATGGATCCTACTGTATATTAATAAAGTAAAGTCGATTTTTCCCATGCCACTACAGTCATATATATATATATATATATATATAAATATTATGTAAACATTTGTGTGGCTTACACACTTGCAGCCATGTTTTGATGCTTCAGAGCTTAAGATGATTATGAAAATAAATTTGGACAATGGGTAGATAAGAAATACAAACCAAAATTCAAAACAAGAACACAGTGGGTTCAAATCTTCAACTAAACAAGGGCATCTAACCCGTAGCCATTTAAACAGTCTGAAATTTTACTGTCAGCGATACGAGTATTGGGGTTGGGGGTAGCAATCATACAGAAAGTAGGAAAGAGGTGGGGGGACCAACAAATATTAAACATGATTTGGGTTTGATTTTCTTATCTACCCATTGTCCGAATTTCTTTTCATAATCATCTTTGGCTCTAGGTGTGTAAGCTACACAAATATTTACATAATATTTATAAAGCTCTACCTAGTATTGAGCACTTTTGAAAAAATATTGGCTTTAAATGCATTTTATAAATACATCTGAACTTTATATATTATATATATATATATATATATATATATATATATATATGATATTAGTATTTCATGTATCCACATAACATTTTATAAAGAGATATAATTTTTTATGTATCAATTTTCAGTATTTACTTCAACAGTGCTCGATACGTAAGTAGAACTAGGCAGTATGCTATGAAAATATATTTATGGCAATTAAGCTACACAGAGGCTCCCGCGTTTCATCTCCGGGGGGAATCTTCAGGCTAAAATGCATTTTAGCCTGAAGATTCCCCCCAAGGATGAAACGCAGGAGCCTCTGAGTAGCTTAATTGCCATAAATATATTTTCATAGCTTACTATATATATATATATATATATATATATATATATATATATATATAGTATTTTCCAACTCCATTTATAACATAATTTTGGTATTTTATCTAGTCTTACTACTTATGTAACCACTCCCAAGATTTTTTTATTTTTCTCATCTCTTTATTGCTTGCTCATTTTTTTATTTGTTCTTGTGTTATTCTTTATATCAGCAAAAAAAATAAACAAAAAATTACATAAGAAAAAAGAAATGTATAAAGAAACCAAAGAGAAAGAAAAAGAATAAGCCCCCCCCCCCCCTATAAAAAAAAATAAATGAGCAGGAAAAATGCAAAAAGAAATTATTACAAAAATAAATCTTTTTAAAACATGAATAAGCAAAAAATAAAAATCTAAAACATACGTGAAAAGAAGAGAAAACCAATTGTTTTTCTTACCTCACTGGGAAGTTGTAATTCTGATCTGTCTTCTTGTCCATGGTAAAGGCCCATAATAAAGGGCACAGGTGCATCCAAGAAGTGCGATAAAGATGCCGGAAGGATAGGCACATAGACGTGTTGCCATGTAAATGGGAAGATCAGAATTGTTAACGCTTCAGCCACTAGCATCAGTTTCTGGTAATCTGTCAGACAAAGGAAGAGGAAGAGGATTATCAGTCTGGAATTAGCAGACAATGCTGAAATTCTTATGGAGATTATTTTTCATCTTCAGATTTTTATCGAACCAGCATTGGATAATTAGGATTCAAAAGGTCATCAATGGATCAAAATCATACAAATCCCAAAAATCTGGCATTAGTTGAGTATGTATAATGGATATCAGAATTGTGCCTTTGACAAAGAAAAAATATATATATATATGTGTGTAAATTATATAATAGAGTTAAGAGGTTCATACAGATTTGAAACAGGGATCTTTTGTATCGGTGCAGATAACATAGGAGGGATATATATATACAGGGTCTGTCATAAGTAACTATATCATTTTATCATACGCTAAGGCAATTCCATGTTCGTACATATGTTATCATCCTCCACCCCCTTTTTAAAAAGATTGGATCACCCAAGCACCAAAGATACAATGCAAAAAAAGTCATTTTTTTTTTTAAGATTTCATCGCTGTTGTGTCAAATGTGAAACTAACAAAAATACACTTTCTTGGCCTTTAAACTAGGATCAAAGTGTAGTATCTGACCTGTCCAAAGATGATAGAATAATATTGTGGGGTCTACATTTGCGCCAGACATCCATAAATAGAAATATGTCACAAACTCCTTGTTTGGGGGATAGACCTACCCTCCCATACGTAGATATATTCTGAAACTACATTAACCAGAGTACTTAAGTAAGTATACTTCAGTTAGAACAAACGTGGTACAATAATATTGTGACGTCTATGTTTGCGTTGGACGTCCACCGAAAGGAAATATTTTTAAGCATGACAGCAGTATACGACGGATGAAAAATACAACTGTGGCATTTCCACAGGTCTCACTAGTATAATTTTATTTCAACATAATAAATAGAAGAAATAGACAACTGTAATATAGAAACTAACAAATGGCACATTTATATTATTTGCAACATGAAACATGATGTTTATTAAAACTGTGTGCTCTCCATCGAGCTCAATGTACTTTGCTAATCTTCCAGGGACAGAGCGACATACTTGAGCACACAGCTCTAACGGCACTTGAGCAATGGCAGCTCGGATTTGTTCCCTAAGTTGAAGATGCTATGGGGCTCTGCTGAGTAGACATGGTTTTTGAGAATGCCTCACAGGAAAACATTGAGAGGGGCCAAATCTGGTGAACAAGACGGCCACTCAAACAGTCCATGTCTGTCAATCCATTGACCAGGCAGGTTATTGTTAAGACAGCCTCGCAAATATGTAGCATAATGGGTTGGCCCCCTGTTCTGCTAAAAGTATAGACCCTCTACACTATCCTGCTATTATAATGATGGCGAACGTATACTTATGGCGGAACCTGTATATATAAAAAACTGTTGCTTATTGCACTCTCGTCATAAATTGAAATTAACGAACTGGAGTTATCTCCCCTTATAGTTCCCTTTTTATCCGTTAGGTGTCGCTCGGCCCTGACTAGAAGGAACTCTCCCCTTTTTCTCTCTCTCTCTATCTTGCTTTCGTTTGAAGAAGTCAATAAAAAATCAGTCCCTGATTTTTAAGTGTAACCCTGTTTTATGACTTGTTCTTAAAAGATAAGCTGCTTGCTTCAACACCACAAGGTAGGATCGTTTTCAATTCCCTTTTATTATTGATGTCGTGTTAATTTCTGCAACAAAGGTTATGAAAAACTAACCTCTTAAAATCAGAGCAGAGCCGAATTAAGACAGAAAATCTTGGACAAACAAAGAGTTCGATAATACTTTTCCGAGATGGCCTTCGATGGTGTCCTCAATTTGTCTTCATACACCCAGCACTGATGCTTCTCAAAGCACTTTTGTGCAGCTACAGTCTGTAATTAGTCTCTCTATAGTGAATCACCATTCATATGTTGTGAAGAGTCACGCCCATCACGACGTAACCCTGCGAATGTGCATGGATAGTCTAATCTTGATAAAAGAAAAAAATCCCTCTCTCCTTTACAAGTAGTTGTAGGGTGCCCCTACAAGGCTCGAGCTGGGCAATACCATATCCAGACAAACAAAGCCATGGCAGTCCCAAGGTTGTGAGATTGATTGCCGAGGACGGATCCTCAGCGTGGTATGAAATATATCCTAACTCTATAATAAAGACCAATGTGTATTTATTTGTATACTTAAATAAATATAAATATATGTATTTCCATCCAGTCATGTAAAAGTTTGCGAGTAAAACACATACTTTTTTCGACCCCCACCACCCACACTATAACATAAAGTCAACAGTGGGTGTTTTTTTTTTTTTTCCTTAGGTCATCAGAAATCGTAATTTTTACTGACATTAGTAATATATCTAGATAAATAGTAAGTGCGAACACTGGTGAAGCATAATTCTTTTTACATCATTTTTGACACAGAGTGTACACTAGTATATATAATTCAGATATGTGTATATGTTTATATGTACAGGATATACTCCTAAACTAATAAACCAATAGTTAGGAATTTAACAACACAACTGCTATGCATAAGGAGTGGTAATGTGAGTTATATTTAGTTTAAGTTTTATGCATGAGGGGTAAAAAGAAGATGGAAGTCCTTTATGAAAATTCAGATACCTCTGATTTTTGTGAAACTTTAATAATACATATTAGACATCAATTAATATTCTCCAAATTTCAGTTTCTCTGGAGTATTTTTATATTTATAGGCATAATCACCCATTTAAAAATTCAAATATTTCAGATTTGCATTAAATTTTATCCATAGTCATTAGACACTAATTAAGCAAGATTCCTTGATGTTCAATTTCTTCTTAAGACCCTTTAAACTTAAGTTTTAAATTTTAGCATTATTATATCTTGATTTTAATCTTTATAAGGGGATATAAAAGTAGTGTAAAACTGTTCTGTTCAGGGAATTAATTTTACCCATCATTGGACGGGTATTCTTCTAGTATACATACATATATTAATTGATTATGAACATTTTGAAAGGAAAATGTGACAAATATTCGATTGCCATAATATATTTCTAAATTTTAACTACAAGTGAATAGGGTTAAAGTATGAATTTTCCTTTGGTCCAAGTGAAAAAAAAAGAAAGAAAAAAACGAATATATAAATTAAATGAATACGGTTGCTTTTTTAAAATCTTTTTCTTCGGCCTGATTGTGGCGAATGTGCACTAATGAAGCCTTTTTTGAAGTATTTTTGATATTTTGTATATCATGAAAATATATACTTTCGAAATGGGCAGAAACAACTCTCTGATAATAAATCTGGAATATTTTCCGAATAATATAAATAACTTGAAATCCTCTCAATGTTCAACAGACATATGCCCTGAACCAAGTCAAAAACTTGGAACACAAATGTATTGACCCCTTAAAAGTTAAATTAAACTAATATATATATATATATATATATATATATATATATATATACCTAGAAATCCTCATAATGTTCAACAAAGTCATATGCCCTGAATCAAGTCAAAAACTTAAAACATAAATGCATTGACCCCAAAAGGTTAAATCTATTTTGTTTTCTTTTCCCTTCTCTGTGGCCAAAACAATAAGTTGTCTGTGTGTACCAGATTATCTCAAGTGTTAGTCATTTCCAAACTCTACTTGTCTCACATTGTAGATATTTATAGCAGATGGCAATTCTATTCTTTTGCTGGCAACTTCAAAACGAGACCTTTTCCTTTTGGCGTCAGAGGTTTTACCATAATATTACATGGAAGAAAACAAAAAAAGTCTGCAATCACAACAGGTGAAACATGATTGGTTAGTTTTCTTCTATGGCAAGACGGGAAGTGGTGGTGGTGATGTGGATACCGACGTAGACCGACCTGGGTGTGCCAAATTTGAATCCTGTCGATCCTGTAGCACCAGTTTAACTTTTGATGTTGGCAACCTTTGCGTGGTCCCTCCTGTAGGAAAAACTGGGGAAACCAATGCCAACAACAGAACTGAGCCGGTTAAAAAGTCATACAATGCCGATTCATACGAATTTACGTGTTTTAAAGCAAGATACTACAATGTAATGTAAGCGTCTCCCCCTCCAGCTACGGGTAAAATAGCAACGTTTGTTCAATTAATCGTATACAATAGGTAATGTGCTTCAGCATTAAATAACTAAAACAAAGATTGATACACGACATGTAATGATATGGTTTGATCACGATATATTTATATCGTGATACACTGCTCACGTGTTGTACGTGATTCTCTGAATACAATAAATATTTATCACAGTAAAAAAAAAACAGAAGAAAATCAAAATGTAAACATGCGGTTACATGTTTAGTGGGTTGCAGAGTTGCAATGCATGCGAATAACAGACTTGCTGTGGAAGAGATATTTAATCAAGAGAAGAGGGGCCACCCAAGAAGTGAGGAAATACATCTGCCTTGGAATTTTGACCAACCAGAATTTGATTTCTTCATTTGGAAAATTTAGTGCCTCTTTAAACAGGGATTCATGTTGAGAGTAAAGTATTTGAAAAAGTAATGTTCACCCAGATACAGGATACCCTAGTAGTTGTTTTATGTCCATAAGTTGGCCTTTTCAAGTGGATAGTTAGGTGATCTACAACAAAGGGCCCGAATATCTATCTATATATATATATATATATATATATATATATATATATATATATATATATTCCAGCAGAGGGGCAGGGGAGGTCAGTTTGGTCTTCTGAGCGTCTCACGGGCAGTTGGGTTTGTGTGCTTCTCAGAGAGAGATGGGGCCTTGGGATCTCAGCTATTTAATTGTGTTCGTTTGGAAGATATGTTTGTCTTGATTTGCAAGTCTGTTGTTCAGAAAGGAAAACGAGTATCATTGTAGCATCTCTCAAAATAAAACTTTGCTACTTGTTTTAAACTGGAGTTGTAATTTTGTTTGGAAGGAAAACCCTTCTGTTACGGCACTGTATGAGACCACACAATTGACTATGCGACTGTGTCAGAATCGAGCAAGGACTTCGGACAAGCAGTGAACACACACAGACGTTTATTTTATCTCAATTGCGTTTTTAAACTTCGACATGCAATTATTTCATTCTTCATTTTTCTTTTCGCTCATTAATTTTATCGGCCCAACATTTTAAAAACATCACTTGAGAAAAAAACTTCCATTACTAACATGCCTAATTATGTATAAAAGACCATAAAACGGGTGTGTGTGTGTGGGGGGGGTGGGGGGTGGGGGGGTTAATTAACTATTCTGTTTATTAAATTGTTAGATAAACATACAGAATAGTTAATCAAACCCCCATCTCCCCATGTTAAGAATGGCTTTCTAAATTATAACATTACTATTTCAGCCCGGTCCGTAAACTACATAAGTACCCTTTTTAAAATGTATTTTTTTTTTTACTAATTCTCTGGATTTTCCTTATGGTTACAACAACAACAAAAAACAGTTTAAATTATCTTCCCTTTCAACTGACTCTTCTAAAATAAAAATGAAAATTTCATCTGTTCTCAATAATACAGAAGAACCAAAATTCTTTTTTTATTTAATAATCATAAAATTTATATATTTTTATGATAAAACTTTTAATAATTTTTTTTTTTTTTGGGGGGGGGGGGATAATTAAATGTATAATAATATTGGTTACAGTTTTGTCAACTTTTTATTTTTAAATTATGGAGAAAAAAAAATTTCTTTTTAATTTGATTAATTTCAATATGGCTTGTTGTAAACAGTCACGGATGATGCATGTTTAGTGAGGTTGCAATGCATGCACATGACAAGCCTATGATGGGAAGAATATCCGGCTCAGGGTTTGACCATCCAAAATTCTATTTCACAATTTGGAACAGTAATTGTGTCTTTCAGGTGAGGTTCCATGCTGAGATTGCGAGCCACTTGAAATCCTACAGAAATTATGACCACTCCAGATAATAGACACCCTGGTCAGTCAGTTTTTATGTTCAGTGATAAAACAAGCCATCATTTTCAAGTGGGCTTGCTGTGTGGCCTACCCCAAATGACAATAATATCCATCTCTATATATATTTTGAAAAGGATGGGTGGGGTTTGAAGCATAAAACAATGTTGTCATTTTAATAATTGGGGGAGGGGAGGGGGCGGTGGCTAACGAACAACACTGACTGACAAAGTAGGTGTGCCAAGTTCGAATCCAGTTTGTTCCACAGAAACACTTTCACTTAGGATGTTGGCAACCTTCATAGAAATATATCGGGGAAACCTATGCCAACAATAGAATCATCCGATTCATTTGAAATAAATGAATGAATGAATATTTTTATTATTATAATTCAATATTTCAAATGCCCTGCATTCTTTGTCAGGAATAATCTGAGAAAATGAAAACACTGAATATGAAAGTCACCCTATATGGGGGGGGGGGGGGAGGGGTCGCCATTACCCCTAGAAATAGAAACCTTCTTTAACGAATCCCATCTAAATTTGTTATTTACAACTGCATCTATTTGCTGTTATTTAGCTCCATTTATTGTCCCCATTTACTTGCCTCCCCACGAGGTCAGAGTTAGACACAAGTTCGGTTTTTATTGTAATGAGAATTCAGCTCCCCAAAAAGAAGCACTCAGCATTTGAACATAAATAAATACTGCCTTAGTTTAGAAGGATCCTTCCCTTTGAGGAAACAGAAGTCATCCAATTCTCCTACTTCTATGGTTTGAAGTCTTAGCTTTCACAGGCAAAATTAACATTTTCAGTTTTCATAAACTGTCATAAGAGAGGAAAGAAAGGCAAGAGAAGAAGAGAGAAAAACCATGAAAGAGAAAGAAAGATAAAGCGAGAGAGAGAGAGAGAGAGAGAGAGGGAGAGAGAGAGAGAGAGTGAAAGAGAGGGAGAGAGAGAGAGAGTGAAAGAGAGGGAGAGAGAGAGAGAGTGAAAGAGAGAGAGAGAGAGTGAAAGAGAGGGAGAGTGAAAGAGAGGGAGAGTGAAAGAGGGGGAGAGAGAGTGAAAGAGGGGGAGAGAGAGAGTGAAAGAGGGGGAGAGAGAGAGTGAAAGAGGGGGAGAGAGAGAGTGAAAGAGGGGGAGAGAGAGAGTGAAAGAGGGGGAGAGAGAGAGTGAAAGAGGGGGAGAGAGAGAGTGAAATAGGGGGAGGGAGAGAGTGAAAGAGGGGGGGGGAAGAGTGAAAGAGGGGGGGGGGAGTCAAAGAGGGGGGGGGAGTCAAAGAGGGGGGGAAGAGTCAAAGAGGGGGGGGGAAGAGTCAAAGAGGGGGGGAAGAGTGAAAGGGGGGGAGAGAGTGAAAGGGGGGGAGAGAGTGAAAGGGGGGGAGAGAGTGAAAGGGGGGGAGAGAGTGAAAGGGGGGGAGAGAGTGAAAGAGGGGGGAGAGAGTGAAAGAGGGGGGAGAGAGCATGAAAGAGGAGGGGTGAGAGTGAAAGAGAGGGAGGGGGAGAGAGTGAAAGAGAGGGAGGGAGAGAGTGAAAGAGAGGGAGGGAAAGTGAATCATAAAATCTAATAGACAAATTCTACCAACTCAGTGTTTAGTGTAGCATTTACAGAAAATTCAGAATTACAGTGGAAACAAAACACGAACGACAAGCAGATTTCTTTGAAAGACTGAAACCGTTCCAGCAGTTCACCCAACAGATTCATTTTAATAAGTGCAGACACCAGAAGCAGAGATTCTTCGTGCATTTCTTCGTTTTTTTAACCTTGTGTTTGTTATTCCTCGCTTTTACTACCTTAAAAAAAGAAGAAATCCCAACATCCGATTTTTCTACCCACCTGTTAACATTGCGCGTATACAAACACATGAAATATCAGGGTGGTTTCTTAATCAGTTTTTACTATGGTTCAACACAACTATTTATAGGTAGTTGAACATTACAATTATTAGTTCTGACAGAACCCTAACCTCTTCTTCGTTCAACATTACAATTAGTATCTACTATCAGCATTGCCTCTGTAATATATATTACCATCATATTCGGTTTAACGTCTGTCTGACATGCTGGTATATGTTGGACATAATAGCATGCAGAGGGGCGGAGGGAGGCAGGCAGTGGCCTCGGATATACAAATTGGAGGGGCATCCAATCATATTCAAACTATCTCCCTTTTCTCATATTTCTCAGTACTAGGACTTATACTTGAGTCTTTAGTGCATAAAATCAAGGAGTTGGCTCCGGGTTTCACCAGACCTCTGCACGCCACTAATCGGGCGGCTTTTATAAATTGACTTCAAAACGAATCTATCTCTGACCAGGTGTTTATATTTCCCTCTTTCTCTCAAATCCATCCTTATCACTTCTTTCCATGTTTTCCTTGGTCTTCCCCTGTAAACTGACCCTGCTACCTCAACTGTTCTACATCTACTAACACAAGACCTTTCATCCATTCTTACAATGTAACCATACCAATAGTCTCCTGTTCTGTATACATCTCCCTATTCTGTCCAGATTTAATCTTCCTCTGAAGTCATCAGATCTAAGCCTGTCTTTAAGAATCACATCACACATTCATTCTATCATTCTTATATCATTTCTCTTCACAAAACACATTTCCTGAACCCTCCCTTGCCAGATTTCACTTCCGACATCATCACACTGTAAATATCAAGGTCAATGGTTGGGATAAGTGACCTCTTGATCGTTCTTTGGGGACGCAGTGAGTGCAGAATGGTAAGACATCATTTGAAAGGAAGCGCATCCATCATGAGAAACTCATTGGCATTCCTTAGGTAGGGGCGCCTCAGCAGACTAGCAAGCAGTTTGGCATTGTTCTATCAGAATCTGTAAGATCTGAAACTGATTTGAGCTGTAATGAATGGGGAAGGGGTTGTCGCAATGACGTCGGTCTTAGCAGTCAGCAAAAAAGTGACAAATGTATGAATGGTTTTTACTCTGGTTTTAGTGGTGTTTCCACGTGTAGAGTATGCGGAAAAGAATGTAGTTGCAAATATTCAAATCGAGTTCCAGAAATAGATACTAAACATGTCCTCTATATGTACGCACGTGTCGGAGATTCAGCTTTATTCATTATCAAAAAATTACATTTTAGTAAAATTTCCAACAAATAAAGAATTCTACTTGGTCGACAGCCTATGATAATAAAATATCAATAAACCGTTCAATTTTGAATAAATAATTTAATCTTAATCTTAAGTCGTAAAAATGTGCTATTATCGATACCAATGAAAGAAAACCTGAAAAAATGCCAATATTTGTTCGTTTTATGACACAAAAATGTAATTCACTGACAATTTTCACATTTGTAGGGAAGGAAGATGGACACAATCCTAAACAATATGAATCGGAACAAATACATTGAAGACATTGCCAAAGCTGCTGCAAAGATGGTGGGCTCCCTTTACCATGCTAGAAAACTTTGGACACCTAACAGTATCCTATATCTCTACAAAGCCACCATCCTCCCATGTATCGAGTATTGTTGTCACATCTGGGCTGGTGCACCATCCACTAGTCTCTCCCTCTTAAACAAGGCCCCAAAAAGAGTCGCTAATCTAATAGGTCCCTCACTATCAACCAAGCTCCAGCCCATGTCACATCACTGCAATGTTGCATCCTTGTGCTTGTTTTACAAATACTTCAATGGAATGTGCTCCGATGAACTTGCTGCTCTGGTGCCCCCTTGACGTAAATACACTCCACCAACCCGACAATCTGCTAAATCCCATCCATTCACTGTGGAGGTCCCCAGATGACGGGAAAGCTTTCTACTCCAATAGCTTCCTCGAACTGCCGGCCTTTGGAACTCCCTCCCTGCTCCCTGTTTCTTCGACTGTACCGACATGCAGAAATTTAAAACTAATGTGAACAAGCATCTTGCTGCACAGCTCCCAATTTAGGATGACCCCTAAACTTTCACCCTAATTCTCAGTAGCCCCTTACGTCTACAGTGGCAACTTGCCTTGTTTGGGGTGAACTAAGTTAAAAAAATAAATAAATAAAAATTTTAAAAATAAACATCTGCTTCAGACGGTTGCTGCTGGAAAAAGGGCAGACTGCTATCTCTTTAACTCTAGCCACGACGACACTCATGAGATCTCATGCCTCCCTCTCTAATTATACACCAATAGGTCTACCTGCGGAAATTACATTGAGTAAGAATATCAATATTCTCTCTATATAAAACTCAATGTCTATGTGTATGTTTGAGCGTGTGATGTTTTAGTGTTCCCTAGAAAGAAACCTTAGAGAATCTACATGAAATCTAAAAGTGTATTCTCATATAAAATTTTCTGGGGAAGACAATGGAAGTGGTCCCCAATCTCTAAGTGCCTTCCTAACCTAAGGGAGCTATGGGGGGGGGGGGGCGAACCTCCTTTAAAACTTCAAATATATCCTATTTTGATGAAAGTTATATCATATGTATAAAATTCTCCAGGGAAGACAATGGAAGTGGTCCTGAATCTCTATGTTGCCCTCTATATGTCGAATATCTACATGCCACCACTTCTAACTGACCCATGGGGACAGAACCCCATGAAAACTTAAAATACGCATATCCGATTTTAATGAAATTTAAACCATATGTATAAGACACTTAATTACAAGTTTTCCAATATTTCGGCTTCTTACGACTATATTAGGGACGAAACGGGAAGAGAATAAGCAGTAAAAACAAAGTAATATTGTGTTATCAGCATAGTGAAAATCCCAAGCAACGTCGGATATCCATACTCATAGATAATACAAGTAGGTAGTAACTACAGTGTTAACATATGTATATTTATATAATAAACAAAGAACTCGTGCCCCCACCCCCTCTCTAATTATACAATATACTACCGAAGGTACCCGTCTTCGCCCAGGAATATCTATGGCACAAAATATCCGTAAACAACTAAATTTTCAATATATTCCGTGTAATATACGCCCCCCACCCCGTGTATTTTTTACGTTTTTTTTTTTTTTTAATAATTTATAATATATAAAATTTATAAAATATGTGTATATAAATAATTTATTTGGATTATTCAGTAGTAAAAAAAAATGTGCTAGTATCGATCGCTCTGAAAGAAAAGTCCAAGAAATGTCAATTTCGTTGGTTTTTTATGACAAAAAGATGCAATTCGGTGAGAAATTTCACAGAATTCCACTAATTAACAGACAACTCTCATCCGTTGTTTCAAACAAAGAATGAATCATAGTGATTACATGTACGCCAGAGTTCGTTTATACTAACACATTTTGGTTTTGTATACGCTCTAACTAAAAAAAAAACTGGGTTTTCCTTAAATTCATTATCATCCATTTTCTCGTCTTATTTCCCTTGGTCAGAGGTCTGTCGTTTTCTGACAGCCTGCAATCTCAGTCTCCAAGCTTGTCGGTTTTGAGGTTTGTTCCGTTCAAATTCCACTGTTTAAGATCATTGTTGATAGTTTGTATACAAATTTTCTTGGGTCGTTCAACTTTTCTCTGGCCCTCCACCTCAAGGTCTCTACATTTTCTTATTCAAGTCACTCCTCTCAATGTGGTCAAACCAACATAGCCGACTGATCGTCAGGAGTTCAGGCTTTGGTATATTCAACCTCAATAATAGGGTATCAGAGCTGATATGTTGGGTCTAATCTGACCCCTGATCATTGCTCAGTCATTACACTGAGGATGGATGGAGGCTCAGCACTCATCTCCATACAACATCACACATCTAACACAGCTGCTATACGCCCCCTCCTAGTAGTGAGAAGGATAGCTCAGATATCAAGACTAGCAACTGACAAATTACAATAAAAAAAAAGAAAATTTTAATTTATCATTGAAATCATTTTTGGACTTGCCTCCTCGCGAGGGCAGTGTTATACGTAACATCGGCTTTTAATGTGGGGAAAAATCCAACTCCCTAAAACGTGGCACTGGATTGGGACAAAAAATTAAAACTGCCTCAGTCTAGAACGATGTCTCCTTCACTGACCGAGGACAGAAAAAATGAAATGTAGTGTCAGAACGGATACTACACTTAGATCCCTTTTGTATGGTTTATTTACTTCCTCTCAAAGATGTGAGACAAGATCAGGTGAGGTTTTGAAAAGCCAACACACTAAAGGAAGTGCGCTCTGGATTTAAAAAAATGCCTTAGCAACACCATTAGCAGTCTCCTGTAGGGGCGCCTCAGGCTATTAGCAATAAACTGTAGCAGAAAAAATTAATCTTCCACCTCTTCTTTCTCTTCTTCTTCTTTCTCTTCTTCTTCTTTCTCTTCTTCTTCTTTCTCTTCTTCTTTCTCTTCTTCTTCTTCTTCTTCTTCTTCTTTCCACGTCGTCCCTCGTAGACTACGCTCTCAGCCTTCTGCCGTCTTGCCTCCAGCGACCCGTTTTTATATCAAACTGGACTCTCGTCTCCGCGAGAGAACACGAGATTTCACGGGATTACCTGGCGATATTAAGCCTAGGACGCCATCTTGCCGCTCTTTGGGCGGTCCAGCCCTGCAGAGCGCGCATCGAGACCGTTTTCCAGGTAATCCCATGTTTTCACAATTTATAACACACTCCCCCCTGATCTCATTATCACAGAAAGAGCAGGGAGGCCGTGTCCTTTTTCTTCGAGTGCTTCTTCGGGGAGGGGGATTCGGGGCCTCATCGTCATCCGTGCTGTCTTCCGTGGCAGGAAGGTCAGCGAACCTGAGGCTGCGCATCGCAGCATCACTGTCCGGGCTTTCATCAGCAGTAGGAGGGTCAGTACATTCAAGGCTATCACTCTCAGTGTCGCTGCGCGATGAAGCCGTCATGAACCAGAATGATGGTTCGCTGGTCACGGATTCAATGTCATTATCCTCGTTAAATGGCAGCTGCGTTTGGAATACCGATCTTAAGTCTTTAATGTGACGGGGTACTCCATCAACTCGCACCGCCTGCGGGCTGATCACTTCAGTGACACGACCGGTTCCGTAACGAGTCGTGCACTGGCCTCGGGGTTTTTTAACCCAAACGACATCTCCTTTTTTCATTTTCTCCTGTGGAGGTTCTGGTTCGGGCAGTAAGCTGCTCTCCAAACCTCTCGCCCTGACATGGTATGTATGTAGCGCATTAGCTGGCGCGGTGGAGGGTGAAGTATCGTCCTTAGGGGTGACGTTATACCAATAGACTGCTTCAGCCACCGTACACCCCTTCCGCGCTGCGATGGTCTTGATAGTCCTATGGTTGCGCTCAATAATTCCGTTCCCACTGGGCACATGGGCACACCGAAAACGCAGACGGACACCCCAGCCATCTACAAACTGTTTGAACGGTGCACTAACAAAAGCGGGGCCATTGTCGGTCAATATCTCAGAAGGAGGGCCACGCTCAAGGAACACACTTTCCAACTCATGGACAATGGCAGCCGTATCCTGCCGGCGAAGGGACCGCCACAATGCAAATCGGGACGGTCCGCAGTCAATAAGGGTCAAGAAATTCCCCCCGTTGTAGTGAGTTATGTCCATCGCAATCCTATCCCAGTTATACTTCACACCGAGTGTGCCCTTCTTCCACCGGACAGGTGCTGGGTCGATCGATTGGCAGGTGTTGCAACTTCTCACAACAGATTTCACAGCCCTCCGTGACACAGAGGGGTCAACCAACCTGGCGAAGTAAAAGGTTCGGTTTACACCAGGGTGCCCGCTTTGGCAATGGACATCAGCGATACGCTCTGGGCTGAGTCTACGTCCCACCGCAGCACAATTTACAGGTGCTGGTTCGTTCACTTCTTTCTGCAGGTCCAGCCAACGGCGAGGCACTCTGGTCAATCGATCCGCTCGATTCAAACAGGACTGCACCAGTGTCACATCTATGACCAAGTTGTATTCATTGATGGTTTCGGTTAGGGTAGCAAGCCGCCTCCGGATTAACATTTCGGCCGATGCCTTCGTTGTCAGCCGTGCTTTTCCGTTCAAGGCATCGGTCATCCACCGATGCACACACGTGGAATCCGTGATAACGTGGAGGACGCTAGCCTGCCACTGAAGCGCTAGATTGACTCCTTTCAGTGTAGCATCGAGTTCAGCTAGGTTTATGTGCTTAGCGTCATTCTCTGGCCGGAGCCAGCAGGCATCTTCTACTATACTTCCGTTGACTGCCAGAGCAACGCCAAGGGCAAGTGAGCTGGCGTCCACCCAAACTGTAAACTCACTCCCATCGACGCACCAGCTCCCTCGTACAGGGTCATCATTGGTCACTCTGGCCACAGCTTCCACCAGCATGCTTCGCAGGGAAGGATCACGCACCTCATCGTCCCATCCTGTTGACAAAGAAGTTGCCCGTCGCTTTATAGCCGCCACAGCCACTCGGAGCCACCCACACACAGGGAAGTGACCCACCAGTTTTCCACACACGGAAAACGTGCTCCGACGTGTGATGGTAGATGGGATTTCTGGGATTTCACCGCCCCTTCCCCATTGGAGGCCATCTGCACTTCCGCTCACCTGCAGCCCGAGCACTTTCGCCCCATCCTGCAGCCGCTCCGGTTCCTTGCACGACAACCCGAAGTGCTCAAAGTGTTCTTTGACCGCCTGGGCAGACAGCAGGCTCTCATTGACAAAAATGTCGTCTATATAAGACGATGTCGCCTGTTGCACAGCTTTATCCTGACGCCGGATCGCCCGCATGATCGCCGTCATGATGCCCGGGGCTACATTCAAGCCGAACCCCAGCCTGGTCAAGCAATAGCGAGTTCCTTTGATTACCACCGTCTGGAATGGCCACAGCGATTTCTCAACATGTATTTGTAGGTAAGCTCTTCGCAAGTCCAGTATGGCCGCTTCCGCACCCTGCCGTCGCCACTCTCGCAGTTTATGAGCACAAACGTCAGCCCCCGAAGTGTACGGGTCAACGTGTTCATTGAGTTCCCGGTAATCAAGAACAGGTCGAACTTTCTGCTTGTTCTCTTGTCTGATAGCCATCAGGGGAATTAGCCCCCGCGGGGGCCCGAGCTCATCCTCTGGGTATGGAATTAACCAGCCGTTATCCAGCCACACTTGAAGTTCTGCCTCGTACTGCCCCCTAAGCCATGCAGGAGGGGGATACTCTGTCAGCCGATTCCGCAAAGACACTGGTGGCTGGTCGCCTGCCCACTTCCAGGACGCTGTCCATGTGTTTGTGCCCTTGTCATATTCTGCGTGGAAATCGGGTTCGTCAAGAGTGATTGCTGCACACATTTGTTTGTCTGGTCGAGGGAATCTCACATCACCGACGCTGTTTACAGTAATTCCGCCTAGCTGTGTAATAATGTCCATTCCAAGGAGAAGGTCATATCCGAGCAGCTCCCCATCGACCACCAACACCGTCACAGCCACCGGGGGGCCATTGTCAATGCTGATATGAACAACACTGGATCCACAACACACTAATGAGCCTTTGCCGACAGTCAGGACGGGGATCTGTCGTTTCTTCCATGTGATGCAACATTCCTTTCGAAGGAGGGTTTGGGTACAGCCGGTGTCAACCAGCGCTGAACGTTTACACCCATCAACTTGAACTGTCACTGCAGGAAGCGCTTTGTTCAATGCCGCTTTGGGGAGGGTGCTAGCGCTGCGGCGTCCTCCCCTTGCCCGTTTCCCGGACAATTCCGTGCTATGTGGCCTGGCTTATTGCATTGGTAACACCGTATTACTTTTCGTGCTCCATAATTTGGGGTGCGCCTTGTGCCGCCTCTGCAGTCTCTGGAGAAGTGGTTGGGGCCACCACATGTATAGCATCGTAGGCCCTCTGCTGGCGAGTCCAAGGTGTCAACCGCTGCAGAGACCAGTTCTCGATCGTCCTTCAAGATGTTTCGTGCTCTCGCCAACAACTCCACCAATTCAATCTCTGTGAGTCTCAATGATGCTCGCAGCAGTCGGCTTGCATCGTCCGGAAGTCCAGACAAAAAGGCGCATGCCAATATGCGGTCACTCGCACCGCCGAAGGGAGCAGCAAGCTTTTTCAAGTCGGCCATGTAGACGTCCACTGTCTCCCCCGGCCCAAGCCGGCGTTCGGAAAATTGCCTCCAGGCAACAAAAGGATCTGCACCAAATGCCCCGTGCAGCGCCTGTGCAATCTGCTCCATGGTCGCATCATTACTGAGCTGCTGGTACACGGCGTAAGCCCCCTTAGTGAGTCTCAATGGGATGACCATAGCTGGGTCTTTAATTTTGCACAACCGGCAAACACGCTCGGCCTTCTCCAGCCATTCGACCACCGATGGACCAGCAGGAGAGCCGTCGAATTCCGGAATCAATCTGATGTCGAATTTTTCCATAACAATGCCGAAATAGCTTGTAGCAGAAAAAATTAATCTTCCACCTCTTCTTTCTCTTCTTCTTCTTCTTCTTTCTCTTCTTCTTCTTCTTCTTTCTCTTCTTCTTCTTTCTCTTCTTCTTCTTTCTCTTCTTCTTCTTTCTCTTCTTCTTTCTCTTCTTCTTCTTTCTCTTCTTCTTCTTTCTCTTCTTCTTCTTTCTCTTCTTCTTTCTCTTCTTCTTCTTCTTCTTCTTCTTTCCACGTCGTCCCTCGTAGACTACGCTCTCAGCCTTCTGCCGTCTTGCCTCCAGCGACCCGTTTTTATATCAAACTGGACTCTCGTCTCCGCGAGAGAACACGAGATTTCACGGGATTACCTGGCGATATTAAGCCTAGGACGCCATCTTGCCGCTCTTTGGGCGGTCCAGCCCTGCAGAGCGCGCATCGAGACCGTTTTCCAGGTAATCCCATGTTTTCACAATTTATAACACATAAACTAATCCTATCTCAAAAAGAGAAGGTAAAGCCTGAGAGTATTCTTCTAGTATGTGTATATAACTCTGCATTCTTCTAGTATGTGTATATAACTCTGTATTCTTCTAGTATGTGTATATAACTCTGCATTCTTCTAGTATGTGTATATAACTCTGTATTCTTCTAGTATGTGTATATAACTCTGTATTCTTCTAGTATGTGTATATAACTCTGTATTCTTCTAGTATGTGTATATAACTCTGTATTCTTCTAGTATGTGTATATAACTCTGTATTCTTCTAGTATGTGTATATAACTCTGTATTTTGGTTATTGTTACACCGGCCGTTCTTACACAGGAGAAACTACACCGGTTGTCACTATAAATAGTGCGAGTCACCAGAGACACAGAGAAGACAAAGCACAGTCTTGTAACTGTCTAGCCAAGTGCTAGTCACTTTCTTACTTTGTTAATACACTTGTTAAACCAACCCTCGACTTGACTTCCTTTATTTATCATTTACTGTTGGACAACTTCACAACAGTTATCTAAGTGACGACAAAATTGTTCAAGATCTGAATCTTTTTAAAAATGAAAAACTTAATTACTGGAATCTAAGTTTCTATTGTTTATTTATACATGCTCTGGAGTTACAAAAAAAAAAAAAATTTAACATCCATTAAACTTAAATCTTGAAAGTCTGACTATTAATAATACATATATATATATATATATATATATAGTAAGCAATGAAAATATATATGGCAATCAAGCTACACAGAGGCTCTCGCGTTTCATCCCCGAGGGGAATCTTCAAGCTAAATCAGGCATTTAGCCTGAATATTCCCCCCGGGGATGAAATGCGGGAGCCTCTGTGTAGCTTGATTGCCATATATATATTCATTGCTTACTACCTAGCTCTACTTACGTATCGAGCACTGTTGAAGTAAATACTGAAAACTGATAAATAAAAACTTATATCTCCTTGTAATATTTTATGTGGATACATGAAGTACTAATATATATATATATATATATATATATATATTACATGAAAAATGCCAGTATACTGAAATCATATGCCCTTAATAGGGTTAAGATGAAAATTCATATACACAAAATGTACAAAAGCAAGGAAATTCCCAAATTTTTACACTTTTATTGTCATTAAGGGTATGCGAGCACAACAGAGCTAGTATGTATTTTACTGGTAGGAATTTTTCTTCAGCGCACCTCACACACTTCATCCACTCATGCATAGAGATTTATACTGTAGTGATGTGATAATGAAATGGTTTGGTTGATATGTAGTCATCTGTGGCCGTTACATCTAATTTCCTTTTTTTGAACAATTTTGTTTTTGTTTTCATTATGAACCTATGGTCCTGACGATGTACACTGGAATACCGAAACATGAATTTATTTTTGTAGACCATTTTAAATGTTTATATAAAGTATAGTTACATATATATAATATTCTTTCTCTCTCTCTCTCACACGAGAGAGAGAGAGAGAATGTCAATTTACATTTATTGAAGGATCCATTTTTTAATCAAGAATGCAAGGTCATGAAACTGTCATTTTTCTGTCGATTATTTTATTATTTTATTTTTTTAAATATTTGATGTCCTCGTTATTTTATGATCTATTTATGACAAGTCACGTTTTCAAGTGATTACTCAAATTGCGTTTTCAACATTTTCTATCGTGCTTCGGGTTATTGTTCACGAAACATTTGACTGAGTAGCAATAAAGAACAAGAACAAATCCATTCTTAAGACGTGTTGATTCAATCTGTATATTTAACGATGAAAACGCTATTTTGAACTTAAAGTCTGACACACCGACCAACAGACATATGCGTGGAAGTATCTAAAAATGCTATTTCAAACTTAAGACATACAAAAAGGATCAAAGTGTAGTATCTGTATTGATACTATGTTTCATTTTTTCTGTCTTTGGTTAGGGAAGGATAAACCCTTTCTAGACTGTGTGGAGATATCTAAAAAATGTTATTCCAAACTTGCCTAACACAGCTTGAGCAGTGTTCATACAAGCCAGAGATACATCCTCGACAATCAGTCCGACAGTGGCCTTGCTTCTCTCCGGCTGAAACATGGTTCTGTTGTCCTAATTCAGTCAGTAAAATTAATTTTGCTACACAACAGTTTTACATCATATTTATGTCCCCTTATGAAGATTAAAATCAAGATATAATGATACTAAACCTTGACACATCACTCAATAAGTCCCAGACCTGACATAGTTATGACATCACTACTAACAAAAATCCATCATTTTTATAAAGTACTAACCTTCATATGACACATGTCAAAATTTGAACTAATCAGAGTATTAGTTTACAAATCAGTTATTTAAGTCAAATTTTCAAAACAATGTGAAAAATCTGAATTTCATGTGTTAATAAAGCATTGATTTTTGATGGAAAAATACTTTTCAAGCAAAGCATTAGTTTGATAAGTGTTATTCGGACTCTGTTTCATTGGATATAACTGTTAAGAGATGGTACGCTGACTTTCAATGCGATCATATAGACACAAATGATGCTGAATGCTCAGGTCACCCAAATTCGGCAGTTGTCCTTGAAAACATAGAAAATATCCACAAACTCGTTTTGGCTAATCATCAAATTAAGGTCGTGTGGGATAGCAGAGGAGTTGAAGATATCAGAAGGCGAAGGTGTATTCACCGTTTTGCATGAACATTTGTCAATGAGAAAGCCGTGTTCAAAGTGGGTGCTGCATTTACTCACAGTTGATCAAAAACAATGTGGCGAAGATTCAAAGAGTTGTTTATAATTGTTTCAATGTAACAAAAAGTTTTTGTCTCAATATATGACAATGGATGAAACATGGATCCACCACTTCACTCCGGAGTCAAATTAGCAATCACTGAGTGGACAGCAGTAGGAGAAAGCCATCCAAAGTGACCAAAGATGTAAACATCAGCAAGCAAGTATTTTGGGATGCATAAAGTATTTTGTTCATTAATCACCTTCAGAAAGGAAGAACCATCAAGAGTAAATATTATATCGAATTATTCGTGCTCTTGAAGAAAGAAATCGACAAAAAAATGGACACAAATGAAGAAAAAGTGCTCTTCCACCAAGACAATGCACCATGCCAAAATTCGATTGAAAAACTACATGAATTGCATTTCAAATTGCTTCCGCACCCACCCTATTCTCCAAATCTGGCCCTTAGTGACTACTGGCTGTTTGTAGACCTCAAAAGAATGGTCCAGGGAAAGAGATTTGGCTCCAATAAAGAAGTGATATCAGAAATTAAGACATATTTTGAGGCTAAAGAGAAATAGTTCTACAAAAAAAGGCATCAAATTGTTAGAGAAGCATTGCAATCAGTGTATCGCCCTAAAAGGCGGCTATGTTTATGAATAAAGTCGAATTTTGACTAAAAGTTGTTGTTTTCTTAGTAAGGCCTGAAACTTATTGATTGATGTGTTATGTCTAGAATCCTTATTCCAATTTTGGTCAAAATCCATTACATGATTTGGATTCTAGAAAACGTTTCAAATTTTATAGGTCTTAAGAAATTGAAATTCAGGGAATCTTGCTTAATTGGTGTCTAATGACTATGGATCAAATTCAATTCAAATCTGATATATTGAATTTTCAAATGGAAGAATGTACCCATATTATGTCCTCTAAAAACCCTTTAAAATTCTCCAAAGATACTGAAATTTTGGGATATTTATTAATTGATGTCTAATAGCTATGGTAAAAATTTCATCATAATTGGAGGTATCTGAATTTTCATAAAGAGCTTCCACCCCTTTTTACTGTCTTTGCATAAAACTAAAATGGTCGTCTTCAAGTCTAATGTGAAGAAATACTTGTTGAGCTGTCCCCTTGGATTATAAATTCCTCTCAAGTAATCTAGTGTTCATCCCACCAATTTGTTTTCGATCCCCTCGTGAAGGCGAGAAGAGGCGATTATAATCCAAATGACGATTTCTTTAACCCTTATTCTGGAGTGGCCCCATGCCTTGCTAAGTGGGGACACATCAGCAAAAACAAAAAAAGAAAACTTTTGCGAGGACTAGTTGCACAATGCACAGAACAGCAGGTGACTAGCCTACAGTCCGGATGAAGTCCCATGCTTCACAAAGACCAAGTTTCCTCAAACTATGATGGTCTTTGGGTGTGTTTTTCACAACAATATGTCATGCCACCCCACATCTTTGAAAAAGGACTCAGACTCAATTCAAAGGGTTATATTGAGTAGCGTACCACTGTTGTCAAGCGCTGGGTCAAAAGGGTGACTACAGGAAAGCCCTACATAAGACAGCAGGACTCAGCTCCATGTCACACCTCTGGGACCCAGAAGTGGTTGTCTGAGAACTTCACCAGTCCCAACATCAATCAACCAAAAAACAAAACATCAAAAGAAAAAAAAAAAACTCGCCTAATTGCAATGGAAGTTGTGCAACATTCCTTGATTTGTACATTGCAGTTGAAGAAAGAGGTTTTTGTTTATAAATTATTTTATAATAGATATGCTTTCCATTATGATATTCTACGAATACCACATAAGAGCAGTGAAATTCAGTCTTATATATTCTATGGTGCAATATTATCTTAGAATTGAGTATTTGTTTTTGTAAGGCATTTATTCTTGTGACAATAATGATAAATAAAGGCGGGGAAAATCTTTAAAATTTTTTTAGATAACTTAGGCTCTAACTCGATACCGCAATATTTTTACACATAATTTTAATTCTAGAGAAATAATATTTAAAATTAAAACACTGATACATAGGTATTGTTTTTGCTTCATTTATTAATTAGTAGATAAATGGATAATGCTGAGCTTTATTTGTTATTTGTCTGTACTGGTTTTCTAAAGTTCATAAATGGTGATAACTTTTTGCTTAGATTGTGTATAAATGTCCGGGCTATTTGGAGCTGAGTGGATTGTGTCATCATATTGGGTATGCTTAATTATTGCTATATTATTCGATGGTTTGGCTTTTTTTCCTTTTGTTTCTGTCCCCCTTTATTTTTAGGCTGTTTCCTTTTATGTTGGTACTTCTGGCACCTGGCATGATGGTTAACTGTAGTGCTGCGCTGAGGTGAGATATTAACTGAATTGTATCAACATTTGGGTACGAAGAAAGTAGTGTTTCGATCAGTACCATAGAAGAGCCATAAATTTAATAACTATTCTGTTTTTAAATCTTCCAAACAGTTACATGGTAAATAGCTGATGATCCCCTTTTCCCGTTTTAGAGTTAGGTCCTCTGCTTATGTTTCACAACTGATACAGTTGGGTCCCCTTTGTTTGTGTTCTTATGAATTTTCCAGTGGCGAAATCTACTTAAATACAAGTTATAAGTCTGCAATATGCGGATATAGAAGGCCATATATTAGTTATAGGATAGACCCATTGTCAATAGAAATATCGAAAAGGGGAATGCTTCTATATTGTTAGCAGAGGGGGGGGGGTGCTGTTTCTGTGAATGGTCTATATAAATTGGTGGTTTTGGCTAACATTATATCATTAATGTTTAAAAGATATTGTGTGTTTTTTCTCCATGTATAAATGAGAAAGCTTTTTTTGAATATATATATATATATATATATGAGAGAGAGAGAGAGAGAGATATATATATATATATATATATATATATATATAAGTGAAAGGGGGCGTTTTGTTTGGAAAGTTGCCCAAGGTGATTTGCCGAGTTTCTCCCAGGAGATTGTCGTTGGCTCCCCACCAGATTACAAGTCTACATATATATCAAAAAAAAAATTTAACTTAAAGAAAGCTATTAAAATAAATAAGTTTGCCAGAGGTCTTATCTACATTTGAGGCAAAAACAAATAGACGCACACGGGACAGAATTACCAGACTAAAACAAGTAAATTACACGCCTAACAGGTCACGATTCAAAGCGAAACAGAAAAAAAAGAAAATATATCCACCAAAAAATTTCTTTAGAACATTTTTAAAACCCTGGAGTGACTTTTTTAATGATCAGCCAAGCACAAGATACAATTTTACAGAAATTAAACGATGTAATTGTAATTAACTATATTCAATTTTACACCAGTTTTTTTTTATGTTAATTTTTCACAAATGAAGAAAATAACTATATAAACTTCTAATTCATCTAACATGTCTCTTCCGCATCAGATGTGAGTGGCATTGTGACACAAAGTGATTTTCTCCATGGAATTATCATTTATATTGGTCATCTTTGACTGAGTCATTCCAAGTCTTTCTCGGCCTGCCTTTTTCTCGCTTACCCTCAATTGGGGATCTGTGTACTTCATTCAACATGTCCATACAACTGTAGCTGGCTGCAACGTAGAACTGACTGCAGTGGGGACACCTTCACCCTTAATAGCAGAACAACCTCACTAAAATAAATATACATAACCTAAAAATAACTGAGTGTTAATAATCTTTTATGAATTTTAAACGTCAGAGGTAAAACAAAAAGACGAATAAATGCTATTAAAAAGCAAAAGGATGATTAGTCTAAGTAACTTATTAACAGAAATTAAAGAAAATACTGTTAATCAACGTTTGTTTCTCCAAGGTGTTTTTTTTTTTAATTTTATATATCACAAAAATACATGCTAAAATATTCCTCAGTTTGAGGAATGAGTCCTGTGTGAAAAAACGTCCATTTTAAGTGTTCTAATTTGCAATTTACAAAGTAAGCAATCTCTTATTGCGTTTCTGTCTATCACTTTCACTCTCTTTCATGCAATGTTATTTGACATGCCCGCACTAATTTATATGGAATCTATCATTCATTCTCATATTCTCTCATTCTCATATATTCTCATATTCTCTCATATTCTCATTCTCTCATTCTCATATATTCTCATTCTCTCATATTCTCTCATTCTCATATTCTCACATTCTCATATTGTCACATATTTTCTCTCTCATTCTCATTCTCATATTGTCACATATTCTCTCTCTCTCTCTCTCTCAACAGTCAAGGGTAATCAATTTTCCTACATCGGTGCCTCCTTTAACCTTCCTCCTCCCTATCTTTCTGTATTGATGAAAAGAGAAAGCGAGAAATGAGCAGTAATACTATTTAACCTGTAGAGAGGAAAAAAGAAAGAGGAAGAGAGAGAGAGAGAGAGAGAGAGGAAGATAGCAAACAGAAAAACATGATTTTTTATTTTGTCCTTTTAAAATTTAACTGGCTTTTCAAAGACACTTTGTCACGGCATTCCTTTTCCAAAAGAGCCATTTTTTTTTTCACATCAGTCGGGGGATTGTCCTGTCTCTTGGCATACCCTTCTTTGTCAGAACGAGATATGGTTAAGTCGGTTCCTAGGAGAGCATCCTCCCAGTCATTACCTCCTCATTTAGAAAGGGAGTTGGTTTATTACCCGTTACCTGAGATGCCCTTACCATTGAATGACAACTGGTCCATTCACGACTATTTTTGTACCTTTCCAGAGTAGCCTGTCGAGGGAGATGGTTTCACCCTCCCCAGACATAAAACTGACCTTGTGTAACATCTTGCTGCCATGAAAAACCCATAAAAAAAGCTTCTTTTTTTTCGTACAAGTCAGAAAAATACTTGCCACATTCTGATCCTCAGGATTGGTTTGCTAGTGTCTGATCTTTTTATCTGAATTGAGTATGGTTTAATTTGGTCCTAGTAGCCCCCCCCCCCCCACTCCATCCAGGCCTTACCTCATCCTTTGGAAGGGGTTGTTGTTGGTGGTGGTGGTTTATTGGTGATCGTCTGAGGTGTCCCTATGCCAATTGCTCTGTCCTTTGCTATTTTTGTACCCCCCCCCCCAACCCCACACATTAAACTGATTTCATGTCTAATCTTGGTACAAACGGGAAGCAGGTAAAAAACCCAGCCAGGGGGAATCCATGCCATCATACTGATCCACTGCCCTCATCACCGATTTCGGATACTTTTATATCATATCGGCTCAGGCAGCTACCCTGACATGAGACAGGCAGATTTAGGTCACCTCCTTGAAAACAAAGCGCTACACCTTAACATAACAAAACTTTTCAAGTTAAAAAAACAAACTCTACCTCCTACATTGACCTGAGCTCTCCAGCCTCAGCCAATCAGAATGCTCCATATCTAACTAAGTCCCTCATAACCAGGCAAGTAGCTTCCATGAATAAGGAATCCTATGTTTTGGGGATTTTTTATGCCTTTTTTCTATGGTTCTGTTCTTTTCAGCCAAATCCATTTGAAAGCAATTAACGCTGTGTTTGTAATATTTTTCAGCGCCTTTGCTCTCGATACTCCCACTATCCCATAAAAGCACAATTTTTGTTCTTGTTTTACTTGGAAGAAGACCCAGCGTTTCCCAGAATTGAATGAGGAACCTTCTGTCCATTTGTGCTCAGCCCATAAAACCATATTTCTTTTTTTTTGTCACATTTTATAACATTCAATTTTAGCGGTGGAGTAAAAGGATGGACTCAGCATTGATTGGGTGAGAAGGAATCTAAGTAAAGTGACATTAATTGAAATAAATTTCAGTAAATCTTTAGTTTTTAACCCCCTTGAGGCACACTCGGCATTTCCCGGGGATCAAAGAGGACCTCTGTACACTCTTGCTCCAACTCCTTATTAACATTCCTATTCTTATTCTTTTTTTTAATTTCTATAATTTTCAATTTATAAATTAAAATGTATGCATGATAAGCGCAAACACAGACCCCAAGATAAGGTTGTACCCTCTTGGATAAGTATATTCAAATTTGATCAAAATACCTTGAGTATGGTAGTCTTAGAATATATATGTTTATGGGAGTCTCTCTCCGAAACCCCAGGAGTTCATGAATAAAAAAAACAGATAGAGACTACAACTTATTTATACATTTATATTATTCTTATTATTGACTGCTATATTGACTTCAGCTCTCTGGCCTCAGCCAATTAGAATACTCCATATCTAACCAAGCCCTTTCTGACCAGGCAAGTAGCTTCCATGAAAAGGATTCCTATGTTTTTAAGATTTTTATGTCTTTTTTTTCCATGGCTCTGTTCTTTTAAACCAAATCCATTTGGAAGCAGTTAACGTAGTGTTTTTAATACTTTTCAGCGCTTTTGCTTTCATTTACAAATAAATAAATGTTAGCTTAGATGTCATTGTGTTTACATGTTGCATACGTTTCATGCTTCAAGCAATCTTCTAACCGGAATTCTTTCTTTTTTCCAACAGCGTTTGTAATTGAAATAAGTATTCACTGTTGATATGAATCGGTTGATAACCATATATGGAATCCTTACGTCTGATCATTGATTTTTTTTACATTTCAAGATGTGCTCATTTTATGGAAACATTAATAAATCTATCTTTATACAGTTAGGGATGTTTATATATCTGTATGTACAGGATTCACTCCTAAACTAATTAACTGATGATTATGAATTTTGGAGCACAGCTGCTAGGCATACTGGATCCAAATGTGAGCTATATTTAGTTTCATGCAAAGGGGTGAAAGGAGGTTGGAATCCCTTCATAAAAATTCAGATACCTACGATTTTTGTGAAATTTTAACAGGTATTAGACATAAATTAATAAATATTCCCCAAATTTTGAAGTATTTAAAAAAGTTTTTAATGGGTATAACCTCCCATTTGAAAATTCAAATATATCAGATTTGCATTAAATTTGATCCATGGTCATCAGACACCAATGAAGCAAGATTCCCTGAATTTCAATTTCTTCTTAAGAGCCTTTTTAAGTTTAACCCTTAAATTTGAAACGTTTTCTAGAATCAAAATCATATAATGGATTTTGATCAAAATTAGAATAAGGATTCTAGAGATAAGGTTTAGTATCATTACATCTTGATTTTAATCTTTGTAAGGGAACATAAAGCTGATGCAAACTGTTCTAATTGGGGAATTGATTTTACCTGTCCTGGGACAAGTATTCATCTATTTTTTATAATATATATATATATAATACATATAAATAATATATATATACGACAGGCTCCCTAAACAACTGTTGTATAGAGAACTGTAGCATGGTAACTGTACGAGACACAAGCGAAAGAGATGTTTTCAGAATCTTGTCAAATACAATCCAAAAACCCTTAGCATAAACACAGAGTACTGAGAAAGGATAGCTTCGAGGCTATCAGTTTTGTGAAAGCGTGTCTATGACAGCTGCGGGAGATTTGAGGCAAGGTGACTAGAGTAATCAATCTTGAAGCATGCGTTGTGGAAGCGGACAGTGTCGAACGTCCCAGACACATTTCATCCGACCATGTGTGGTTCCTGTGATAGAGCCTGTCTGTCAAATGCCGGTCTACTGAGATCCCATGGCATCAACAAATTATGCAACTGTCAAAGAGTAGAACACAGCAATGTACAAATGGAAGCCAGTAATCTCATATGTAGGAAAACTTGTAAAATAAATTTGGGTTGCAGTTACCATTATTACATTGTAACCTTGTGGCATACATAGAAGTTCATAAACATACTTTGTTAATTTGGGTTGTGGTTACCATTATTACATTGTAACCTTCTGGCATACATAGAAGTTCATAAACATACTTTGTTAATTTGGGTTGCGGTTACCATTATTACATTGTAACCTTGTGGCATACATAGAAGTTCATAAACATACTTTGTTAATTTGGGTTGCGGTTACCATTATTACATTGTAACCTTGTGGCATACATAGAAGTTCATAAACATACTTTGTTAATTTGGGTTGCGGTTACCATTATTACATTGTAACCTTGTGGCATACATAGAAGTTCATAAACATACTTTGTTAATTTGGGTTGCGGTTACCATTATTACATTGTAACCTTGTGGCATACATAGAAGTTCATAAACATACTTTGTTAATTTGGGTTGCGGTTACCATTATTACATTGTAACCTTGTGGCATACATAGAAGTTCATAAACATACTTTGTTAATTTGGGTTGCGGTTACCATTATTACATTGTAACCTTGTGGCATACATAGAAGTTCATAAACATACTTTGTTAATTTGGGTTGCGGTTACCATTATTACATTGTAACCTTGTGGCATACATAGAAGTTCATAAACATACTTTGTTAATTTGGGTTGCGGTTACCATTATTACATTGTAACCTTGTGGCATACATAGAAGTTCATAAACATACTTTGTTAATTTGGGTTGCGGTTACCATTATTACATTGTAACCTTGTGGCATACATAGAAGTTCATAAACATACTTTGTTAATTTGGGTTGCGGTTACCATTATTACATTGTAACCTTGTGGCATACATAGAAGTTCATAAACATACTTTGTTAATTTGGGTTGCGGTTACCATTATTACATTGTAACCTTGTGGCATACATAGAAGTTCATAAACATACTTTGTTAATTTGGGTTGCGGTTACCATTATTACATTGTAACCTTGTGGCATACATAGAAGTTCATAAACATACTTTGTTAATTTGGGTTGTGGTTACCATTATTACATTGTAACCTTGTGGCATACATAGAAGTTCATAAACATACTTTGTTAATTTGGGTTGCGGTTACCATTATTACATTGTAACCTTGTGGCATACATAGAAGTTCATAAACATACTTTGTTAATTTGGGTTGCGGTTACCATTATTACATTGTAACCTTGTGGCATACATAGAAGTTCATAAACATACTTTGTTAACCACTCATTCCTGCCAGACTGAGGAAACACCGCCTGCAAAAAAGTTCATTCATACCTCGAAAAAAGGACCAAGTCGGAACAACAGTTGAAGATAAGAACAGATTTATTTGTTTGAATTATCTGTTCTAAGTCACTGACCAGTGGGGTGAAAGAGTGACAGAGAGAGGTCGGTAATTACTGGTTAATCATCTCTTCAGGACATTTCTAAATCTACGTGTTTCGCACCCCTAAGCTTCCGATCAAACTGCTTATTTTTCTCGCTCCCTCTTTCTTTGAGCCATGTGACATCACGTCCACTTCTAGCTTCAGCAGGTTGAGGTGACATCTGAGTGCACATGCTGACCCCATGACTCCGGTTTTTTGTGTATGTGTAAACGTTGGCCTGCGAATCAAAATCATCAGATGTTTACTAGTGAACAGATCCTTTACTATTTAACACCATCTGTGTGTTCACAACCAAACATTAGAATCTTGTTGCCAGCAATCATGATGATAATAATAAGATAGAAGTATAAAGACTTATTGGTCCCCCGATTTGAAAAATTGGGAGACCTATGTTTTGAGGCATTTCCGTCCGTGTGTGTGTCCGTCCGGATTTTTCTCCGCAACCATCCATTGAATTTCTCTGAAATTTTGCATGAAGTTGTAACTTTTGTCAGGTTAGAAAGTGACATTCTCCGATTTTTGAAAAAGAATCTGGTTATCCCCCCAGGGGGTCAAAAGGCCCCGAAATGGCAAAAAATGACATTTTTTGCCCCATAACTTTTCATCCATCCATTCAATTTCTCTGAAACTTGACCAAAATGTGCAGGCAATTGTTCCTAATAGAAACTAAGTATCGCTGACCTTGGAAAAAATCCGGTTCGCGCCCCCAGGGAGTCACAGTGCCCCTAAAATGGCAAAAAATGACCCTTTCCTGCCATAACGTTTGATCCATACATTCAATTTTTCTGAAAATTGGCCAAAATGTGGAGGCAATTGTTCCTAATAGAAACTAAGTATCGCTGACCTTGGAAAAAATCTGGTTCGCGCCCCCAGGGGGTCAAAAGGCCCCGAAATGGCCGAAAATGACATTTTTTGCCCCATAACTTTTCATCCATCCATTGAATTTTTCTGAAACTTGGGCAAAATGTAGAGGCAATTGTCCTAGATATAAAATGAGCATCCTTGACATCAGAAAAATTCTGGTTCGCGCCCCCGGGGGGTTAAAGAGGGGGTCAAAAATGCCCCAAATTGCCCAAATTTATTGCATTTTACACTCATCACATACAGAGGGGGACCACGCATGCGCGGCTTGTTATTTTTAGTTATGCATGTATAAAGACGTAACAGATATATCACATGTTTCAAAGTTTTTTAGATGAGGATTGATAATTTGGATTATTCGAACTACTGTTCTCATCTCGGATGTTATTCTCACAACGTTTCGGTTGCTGTAACCTCCGACCTTCTTCAGGTGTATCTTGTTGAACTCTGGAATCTTTATGCTGACATAATTGTGACCCAATCGATTATGGATACGTCCAATATATGTATGTGTGAATCTTTATGTCAATAAAGATTCCCGAGTTCGACAAGATGCACCTGAAGAAGGTCATAGGTTACATCGGTTGAAACATTGTGAGAATAACATCCAAGATCAGAGTAGTAGTTCGAATAATCCAAATAACACGAGATATGTTTATGAATTTTCGAATGAAATCAAAGTAGAATTATGGTAGTAGTTGTGACTGAACAGATCATGGGTACGTCTAGTTTTTTATTTTTTATTTTTCTGTATTTGCTGGAGATGGGGCATCCTACCGGATGCCAGACATTCACCGGCTATTTCAGACACTCCAGCCTAGAGATCTTTTTAAGATTCTAACTGTCCCTTTAAGTGCAGTTGTTCGTATTTCTCTTGCACTCGGTTCACCGGGTATACTCGCCAGATAGCTTTTGAAATTCTTTTTCATTAGTCCTGTTGCTCCTATAATTACTGGTATGATGGAGATTTTCCTAAGATTCCAGTTTCTTTTCATGTCGTACATAAGACCTTGGTATTTCGTAATCTTTTCCGTTTCTGCTCTGTTCAATCCTGCATCATTAGGGACACTGACTTCAACTAGGGTTGCTATTTTCTCCCTTTTGTCCCATATTACGATGTCAGGTTTAACAGGATATGTAGCTGTAGGGATTGCATAGTCATAGTGGATGGTGTATAAATTATTTCCAACTGTTCTTTCTGGTATATGCTCCCAGGACTTGCTGCTACACTGGTGTGTGCGTAACGAATACTGCCATAGAGGAAAACAAGGTTGTAGCTATAGAAGCTTTATTCGACTATTTCTGTACTATTTCTGTACTATAGCTTCAATATGGCACTAAGTAAACATAGTTTCAGCTGCGTCAAACAGTTATTATAAGGGGAAGTAATTGTGGCAGTCTTTCATACCACCGTGCAAATATCGATTTATTTTTAAGAAGCACTTACCTGAAGAGTAAAAAAGGACTTGATGTTCTAACAAAATACTGCGGAAAACCATGAGGATGTTACGGATGTCCATCAGTTGGAAGAGTTTCCAAAGAGAGAAATCAAAAAGCGGCAACTCGTTCACATCTGGAAAAAAGCGAAACAAAACAGAGAAACAATTAGCTTCACGAGAATCGTATACATCCTTAGTTGCATCAAATAAGTCTGAAATTACGTTGAAACACGAGTCCTTATCGAATCACCGAAGGAGAGTCCAGTCAATACTTAGATGAGTGATTGTCTGGAAATATTACGTTCCGTAAGTTTAGAGGTGGCTGTAAAGTATTTTCTCTAATATTCTTCGAAAAGGTATGAATCTCTCTTTCCTCTCTCAAGCCACGGGTTGAATACTAAGGCGGACTAGACTCATGCCTGCATAGGACCACTAGACACGGAAAGAGAAAACTCCTAACTAAAAATAATTCTCTGCTTATTCCAGCATTGCTTCCAGTCGTCTTGGATTTCTATTAATATTTTTTAAAAATTATTATTTACTAATAAATTACCACTTATCAAGATCGCTAAAGGATAAAAGCTAATGCAATGGATTTTCAGTTAAATGATGAAAAATATAAGAGGATTGAAAAAATGAATGAAATGAACAAAATTTGATTACTTATGAGGATGATCTATGACAAATATTTGTTGACATTATTGGATTTGAAGACGACCATGTTGCAGTCTGCAGAGAAGCAGTTCCATGGTAATGTTTTCCACAGATGGAAAGTGCTGGGTCAAAAATATGCAGTTTGTGATTTTGTAACTCGTGCTTCACATTCTCATTGTACAAGCACCCTTTCAGAGAATATCCATTGTATCTCAAAATATAAGGAGATTAGTGAATAAGTCTGTGAAAAAGGTTTGAAACTCGATCAGGGAAGCATTTACACTCCAACTTCAATGGGACTATTAAACCTCTATTTCACTGAATTAAATGAAAATAATAATCGACTTGTTGCCTCGGTCAAAAATAATGCAACTCACAAACTACTGGACGTTTTCTCTCACTTCTTTTTTTCAGTCGACACCCTTAAGACAGCAGATTTTGGACTTTAAATAATGTCAGTTAATTCTTTGTAACTAATGAAAATAAAGATAATTCGCTAGCTCACCTTTTGCATATTAAGTTGAATTTGCTTATTGGCGTGCAATAACCAGTTGTTTTGTTCCTCCTAGATAGTGAGTTCAATCCTCACTAGTAACCTATGATGTTGACATTTCTTCAATTTTCGAACTACATGCCAGGCAAAGACAAGGATAAGGCAAGTTGGGCAATTTCTGCTGCTTGATTCAGATTCAGGATTATTATGTCCGCCACAGTCTGAATCAAATTTGGTAACATGTCTCTTGAACAATTAGTTTGTCAAGTTTGCATACCAAATAAATTCTTTTTCACAGCATCTCACAGCACCATGGCAATGCTCATCTCAACGCCAAAGAAAATGTGACAGGTTCTATTGTATGACATGCTACCAGCAATAAAACCTACCTTGATCTCGTCTTTTTGTCAATCATCATCATCATCATTAAACGATTTCTCTACAGTGATGATACAGATTTAGACTTACTGTAACCAAAGCGTTCGCAATGTCTTTCCTGTCGAGAGGCCATTTGCAAGAGATTAAAAATGCATGCTCAATGTTGTGGGTTTTGTAGGTGTCAATAATTTGCATAGTGGACACTGACCCATTCTGAAAGATGAGATATGACAACAGTGTGGTAGAAAGAATACGTGGACGGACGTGAACAGACAAGAGATTCGTGCACGTAGAATTTGGTAGTTTTGTTTCAGTGTTTTCTGACCAAGAATACCAAATGCATGTAGACCTTCTTCAAAATACTGTGAATTCTAAGTAGGGTGTATTGCCTCTTTAAACTTATGGGGAATCGTTCAGTTTGTAGAATTGTGTTACAAAGATGATGTATTGTCTTGATTAGAGGCTCACCACCAATTCTCAAATGTTCAGAATAAATATTGTCAATCTCTGGGCTTTTACCCATTTTATGGTTGTTTTTTTTTTATTGTTTGCTATTTCACATTTTATGTGTATGTGTATTTGTACTAGGCGAAAGGGCGGCTAATATTGACTATATTTAGTTTAATTTAGTTTTATGCAAAAGGGGTAAAGTGGGGGTGGGAGCTCCTTGTGAAAATTCAGATACCCCTGATTTTTGTAAAATTTTATCAATAGCTATTAGACATCAATTAATAACTTCCCAAAATTTCAGTTTCTTTGGAGTATTTTAAAGGTTTTTAAGAAGCATAATATGGACACACCCTCCCATTAGAAAATTCAAATATTTCAGATGTGGATTTAATTTGATCTATAGTCATTAGACATGAATTAAGCAAGACTGTCTAAATTTCACTTTTTTCTTAAGACCCCTTATGATCACTCCTTAAATTTTAGACATTCTATACAATCAAAATCATGTAATGGATTTTGATCAAAATTGGAATAAGGATTCTATGCATACGGTTTAGTTTCATTATAGCTTGATTTTAATCTTCGTAAGGGGGCATAACAGTGATACAAAACTGTTCAGAAAATTAATTTTACCCATCCTGGGATGCGTATTCTTCGAGTATATATACATATCGATGCATGCTTAAAGCCAAAATGAAAAGGGATGAGATTCTCTAATGATAACCTACACAGATTGCCATTTTTTTTTTTCATGTTTTAAAATAAAATGGTTGTAACACTTAGATTAACCACTTCATCCAATGTCACGAGTTGAATCATGTTTATAGCAGTTTGGGTTCAAGTTAAGAAAACAGTCCATGCCACTGATGCCTTTTCAGTTATGTGAACAGAGTTGGAATGGAGCCCAGACTTGCAGGATTTTGTCTAGCTCGCCACTTTACTGTTTTGCTTTGTTTGCGATAATTCAGGTGGGGGAGGGGTACTTTTTTTTTCTTTTTTATTAAGATAAAACAAAATATAGATGATCAAAATGTAGCCGATTAAAAAAAAAAGAAAAGACATTCGCTTCTTAAAATTTAACTGTAAAAGTTCAACTAAGCAATAGCAAAAATTGGATAGAAAGAAAAGATTTCTATCTTAATATTGATAAGTGATGATGAAAAGAAAATTAATCATGTTTATTTTTAGTAAATTGTCCCTGAACATCTTTCAATTAGTATTCATCAGAGGAGTGTCGTTAGAATAAGTGTAATTGAACTTAACAGAAAAATTATATGTGCAACCAGCAGGACCGTGGAAATTGCAGTTGTATACTTCATCTGTTGTATATTGCTGCCGTGCTTAAAAATATTTCCATTCTATGGACGTCCAGCGCGAACGCAGACCCCACCATATTATTGTACCATCTTTGGACAGAACAGATACTACACTTTGATCCCAGCCTGAAGACCAAGAAAGTCTATTCTACTTTGAGTTTCACATTCGATACAACAGTGACATCAAATGAAATTTTTTAAATTACATTTTTTGTTTTGTGTCTTCGGTGATCAGACTATCTCATCTTTTATAAAAGGGGTCGAAGGCAATAACGTTCATACGAGCATGAAACTGCCTTAGTGTATTTTTATCTCGATTAGATTCCATAAAATAAACAATAGCAGATAATGGTTAGAAAGAAATGAGAAATATGCGAACCAATATAAATATATTAGTGAAACTGCCATCATTTTTGAATATACAGGTGCAGTAGCATGAAAATGATGGCATTTTATATACAGGGTGACGCTAAAAAAACGCCACAATTAGAATTGTTAATAAAATTCACAATTCTTTCTGCAATCCAACCACATTTGGTACAAATAAACTTCAATCTATGCTTAACTTGCCCACCAAGTGTCTGTTATAAATGTCCAACAGTCTTTATTTTATCACTGTTCAATGATATGTTCCAAATGAGCACCTATGCATTGTAAGCCTACCTAGATACGAAGTACAAAATTGTCAATCACTTTGACGATCCTCTTTTGGCACTGCCCTGATTTTGACTTTGATGGCCCCTTTTCAGTTCAGGAATAGTCTGGGGATAGTTTTGATAGATATTATATTCGAGATAACCCAACAACTAAAAATCTGGGAGGTTATGGTCCAGTGAGTGTGAAGCCCATTCAGGATCACACCTTCTACGATCATCAAAATGTCTCTCTATACTATTGAATAATGATTAAAAAAAACTGTTGGAGATTAATGAGTGAAATTTGGTGGACAGGTCAGGCATACTAAATATGGTTGGATTGCAGAAAGGATCATGAATATTAACGATTCCACAGCATTTTCTGTACTTAAAAATTTCCATGAAACAACTGCAAAAAAAAAAAAAAAAAAAGGAAAGGAATCAAGCAAATGGGTTACTTACCTGGTCTTTGACAGAAAATCGGCTGCGTCACGCCATAAAATTTCATACTTTGACCAGGTGGCGGCAATGGAACTTCGTAGAGAATATTGTAGACAAAGCATTCTAATGGTAGTTGTTTTTGCGAATCCGCAGTAACAGTTTCGTGGAGTTGCTTTAGATATTGATGGGCAGAAGAGACAAACGGTAACCGAGAGATCAGTGCTACACACTTTGTTACGTAGAGTTTGTCGCTGTTAATGTCGTAGATGGTGTGTGGACGTGGCCTCGCCTTGCGGTGTGTCATGGGGCTCTGTTCAAGGGAGGATTCCAGTTCTGGATATAAAGTGCGCGACTGTGCATTGCTCAGTTCGGCATGATGCATAGCTTGCAGAGTTTGCATAGCCGCACAAATCAGTTCGTTTTGGACTTCCTCGTAAAAAACATAGGCAGCGCCATATGTGCGCGAACCGTCCTCTTTGGTAATAATGAAGGAATGGAAGTGTGCATTCTTTTGTTGGCTCTGTGTACGGAATGAAAGACCCTTGGGAAGACAGAGCTGAAAAAATAAATAAAAAATAATTAGTTTCAATTGGTTTTAAACCTGAAGTAAATATAGCCAAGAATTTTACTTTTCAGAAGGAGAGAGGGGGGGGGGGTGCTGTGATCAAACAAGAATAACTAAACCTTTTTTTGATGTTTTTTCTTTTTTTTTTTTACATATTTTTAAAAATTAATTACATAATTGAAATTAAAATACCTATGTTATAATTGAGCCACTTTTTTCTGTTAACCACTTATAGCCTATAAAACTACATAACAGAATTGCACCAAATTTGATATGAAGCATCCTTGAGATTCTGGGGGTGTCAGGAGGGTGGATCTCTTGGAATCAAAGGGAAGATTGAGAAAATACAACGCACGGCAACGATGAAAACAGACGAAATATTAAGGAAAATGCTTGAATGCAGAAACCAACCATCATAATCAAGAAACGATTATCAGTCACAGATAAATGGAAATAGGGAAAACCACACACACACACACACACACACAAACACACCTGCGGTGGCACCAGTATTGACTGATACTACACAAACTTGTCATGAAGTGCTAAAGAGGATGGAAAGACAGAGGAGAGAGAGTAACAACCAAACCTCCACTGCGAGGGTACAAGAGTATTCGAACCTTGGGGAGACATATTGTCACTCAAATTCCAGAAAAGACCAACAGTCGTTGTTAGCAAAAAATCAATGGTAAATGGATGTTGTGATAACGTAAAATGATTTGCAAGGTTGTCGAAAGAGGTAAAGAGTGATGGAAATCCGAGGAGGTCACACCACCGGTTATTGTCAGTGAACAATAACTGCTAATAACTTGTGTTAAAATTCCTAGTGAGTAAAATAATAGGCACAATCAGGCACCCTTTCTCAGAGAATATCCATTGTCTCTATATGGAAAGGGATGAAAATTGCAGATTTTATTAAAAATATATAGCATTGGATATTATAGTAAAAACATTCCAGGCCAAAAGAGTGAAATGAACATTTTATAAATGTTCATATATTTCTGACCCACCCCCACTCACGGAATACAACTAAGTTTCTTATTACATCCAATATATAAAGTAAAGTCAGTCTCTTTCGATATTTGTCATCAATAGCTTCCAATATTTGATTCTGGTTCATCAGTTCTTTTGGGTGTATTGTTGCAGCATATTGATAAGAACAATAAAATGTACTTTGATTTAATTCCTTTCAGCAAATTTTATTCATTCCAGTCATTATTTTCAATCCTCTCATAATTTTTATCATCATTCAACTGACAATCTATCCATCTCGTCAACCCTTAGCCTCCAGTAGTTTTTAATCTTGATAAGTTGTTACTCATATGCTTGGGTAAATCTAGCCGCCGACTCGCTATTTACATTTAAATTCCTCTCTATTTACTAACTAATTGGCTATGGCCGATGGGATAAGACTCTCGACTATGAATCAGTGGCGATTTGTGATCGGGGTTTGCGCACACCGACTCTTGAGAATTAGTTCCTACACTGAAGATTGCGTTAGCATGAAACATCGATGTTTGTAGGTATTAAAATATCTAATAAATATTTATTTATAAATATTATTATTTATATATATATATATATATATATATATGAAAGTACTTGGGAGACAAATCCAAACTATGGCAAATTCATCAGCCAATTCCCCTTCGAAACTAAGATCCTGATTCGGACTATTGAAAGGATCTACCAAAGGATATCTAGGCATGAGTTATCTCTTATATTCAACGATAGATAGATAGATAGATAGATAGATAGATAGATAGATAGATAGATAGATAGATAGATAGAGTGTGTTAGTAGGGATAGTAGAACTTAGGGACTGGACATCTCTATCATTCCTTATTCATGTATAATTGTGAAATTTTGTCAACTGTATGTTGTTGTAACAGCATTCACTCTGGCTAGGTTGAGCTGGTTTCTTCCCTGACCTGCACTACAACTCAAATTATTGTTAAATATATAGTTTTATTTCTATTTTCTTTCCCCATTGCAGGACTGGAATTTTTTTGGCAACTCCTGTTGCCTTTTTCAATCAAATATCAAATTATGAAAATCAGTAGAAGAATGCTGTTATTTTAAAAAACACGTGCAAGAATGACGTTGCATTTTTTTTTTTAAATTGGTCTGAATCGTTTTATGCTTTGTTCGTTTTTCTTCTTACGTGGATTGTTTTCATCCATGTAGATTTGAAAATACAGTTTGTAATGCTTGTCCATGAATACATATATATGGTAATGTGAATATATGTATATGTGTGCATTTGTATAGAGTTCTGTAAATATATATAAGGAGATATGTGTGTATGTATATGTGAGGATGTATTTACTTGTTTATTTACATATACATGTACCCCGTTTTATACCTCTTAAATTGAATTTCTTCTAATACTTTTCCCATCTTAATTGTTTTCTCTTTATACATTTTCTCAATATCCCTTCCCCTCTACAAAAATTGGCCACGATCAGAGATCGTACTGCCCTCCCTTCCAAAATGTATTCGTCTTTCCAGAGTCTTCTGTGTCAGTGATCTGATAATGCTAAACCTTGAAGAAGGTTGTAGCTGAAACATGTATGCACATATGTAGCTGAAATGTTAGTATGAATACAAATTTATACTATAATATATGATAAACATTGTCTATCTGTCTGCTTTTCACACGTTAATACAGAACTAAAACCTATACTAATTATAAATCACTGTATCCTGAGGCATTAATTGATTTGCAATCCAAACACTGGACTGACTTTAGGACCAATAAAGAGTAAGGGAGATAATTCCCTCTTTTAAACTGTAAACAAGAAATAAAATACTTGATTTTCCATATTAACATTTTTAAAGTAACCTTATGGGTCAGTTTGATAAATATAATAAACTTTTTTGCTGATTCACAAGTTGGGGGGATTTTCAAAATATGTCCTGAATGATTGGGGAACTTTCATAAGAGACTGACTTTAAACTTCAAGAAAATTTCAGAACCCGGCATAAACACTGGGTACTTCAGTTCTTAATACACAAAACTATAAAATCTAAATATCCCCTAATTTGGACGACATGACATTTTTATCATCTCCTTGTTTTGATGGTGACAAACTAAAAATATTAAAACAGATTTTATGAATATTGGAAAAGAGAAGGATAAAAAGGAACATGTTGGCAGTGGTCTGCAGGGTGGGGTGCCAGGCCTCCAATCATATGCAAACTATCCCCCTTTCCCATAATATTTCTCAGTACTAGGACTTGTATTTGAGTCTTTGGGGCATACAACTAAGGAGTTGGCCGCGGGCATCACCAGACAGACCTCTGCATGCAACTGGTCCTTGGAATCCAAAGATTTTTGCACTAAATACTCTGGACTGAAATACACAAAACTAAAATAAAATAAACTAGTGAACGATAGAGGCAGATTCTATTGATAGAAGAAATGGCTAATGCATCTGAGGGGTTTATTTAATTAGAAGAGGCGAACCGTACTTCTGAGATAGAATATTATCTCAAGTGCAATCAGAGTGATGGGTAAATGAAAATAACAGAAAAAGAGGGAGAGGTAAAAGAGATAGTGGGAGAGAGAAGTAAGAGAAACGTGGTGGTGGGGTGAAAAACGTGGTGGGGGGGCGTCGGGAGGGGAGGGACGTGGTGGTGGAGGAGAGAGAGACGTAGTAATGGAGGAGGGATGAATGAGACGTGGTGGGAAGAAGAGACAAGGGAGGGGGAAGAGAGAGACGAGGGAGGGGGAAGAGAGACGAGGGAGGGGGAAGAGAGAGACGAGGGAGGGGGAAGAGAGAGACGAGGAAGGGGGAAGAGAGAGACAGAGGGAAGGGGGAAGAGAGAGACAGAGGGAAGGGGGAAGAGAGAGACAGAGGGAAGGGGGAAGAGAGAGACAGAGGGAAGGGGGGAGACAGAGACAGAGGGAAGGGGGGAGACAGAGACAGAGGGGTGGAGTGAGAGAGACAGGGGGTGGAGTAAGAGAGACAGGGGGTGGAGTGAGAGATACAGGGGGTGGAGTGAGAGATACAGGGGGTGGAGTGAGAGAGACAGAGGGGGGAGTGAGAGATACTGGGGGGGGAGTGAGAGATACTGGGGGGGGGGGAGTGAGAGATACTGGGGGTGAGAGACGGGGAGAAGGAGTAAGAGACGGGGGGGGGGAGTGAGAGATGGGGGAGGGGGAGACGGGGCGGGGGTTGAGAGACGGGGGGGATGAAAGACGGGGGGGGGAGTGAGAGACGGGGGGAGGGAGGGACGGACGGGGAGGAACGGACGGGGGGAGGAACGGACGGGGGGAGGGAGGGAGAGACGGGGGAGGGACGGAGAGACGGACGGGGGAGGGAGTGAGAGACGGGGGGAGGGAGTGAGAGACAGGGGGAGGGAGTGAGAGACGGGGTGGGAGGGTGTGAGAGACGGGGTGGGAGGGTGTGAGAGACGGGGTGGGAGGGTGTGAGAGACGGGGTGGGAGGGTGTGAGAGACGGGGTGGGAGGGTGTGAGAGACGGGGTGGGAGGGTGTGAGAGACGGGGTGGGAGGGAGTGAGAGACAGGGGGACGGAGTGAGAGACAGGGGGACGGAGTGAGAGACAGGGGGACGGAGTGAGAGACAGGGGGACGGAGTGAGAGACAGGGGGAGGAAGTGAGAGACAGGGGGAGGAAGTGAGAGACAGGGGGAGGGAGTGAGAGACAGGGGGACGGACGGGGAGGGAGGGACGGACGGAGGGACGGACGGGAAGGGAGGGAGGGAGGGACGGACGGGAAGGGACGGAGGGAGGGAGGGACGGACGGACGGACGGACGGGGAGGGAGTGAGAGACAGGGGGAGGGACGGGGAAGGACGGACGGACGGGGAGGGAGTGAGAGACGAGAGGGAGGAGAAAGTGAAAGAGACGGGAGAGAAAGTAAAGGAGACGGAGCTCCGTCTCTCTCACTTTCTCACCAGCAGAGAGGGGAGTGAGAGAAAGGGAAAAAGTGAGAAAGCAGGGACACATTTTACTTTCCAAATATTAAATTTTTTTCTAATTTTTGCGGATAATATTACAAACTAGCAGGACCTGTTTTCCAGGCGTTTCCTGGGGGTAATATAAAATATGTAGCAAACCTGAAAAAAAGAAATCAGAAAAGAACCCATATCATTGTAAGTAATTTTTGTGATAAAAATAGGATTTCGCCATGTTTTGGCAAAACTAAATCCTTCTAGACTGAGACATTTTTTGTACTAATCCAGTGCAGTAAAAAATGTTTTTTTTTAGTTTCACCATTTAAAAAAATGTGTAATTTTGTTATTTTGCGACCGTCAAAAATGTACTTACATATGAAAGCAGATGTTTGTCTTGATAACAATTCTGCCTCGGTTATGTGTCGTTTACATGGTTAATATAAATGTATATTTAAATAAATAAAAACTGATCTTCTTGTATCTTCCAGCATGAGTGAATGCCTGCTGCCATCTGTTCGTTAAAGTGTAACCCATAATGTTTACAGAAAGTATAAGAAAAAGACATTCAGAATGGCCGAATGATATTCCCTTAATCTGCAAAAGGGAGCAATCGCTATTTAGATTTTAAAGCTATTGTATTATGTAGACAATATTAAGAAAGGACAAAATAAAATAATTTAGGTGATTTAACCAAAATTTCCTTCTATTAAGAAAGGGTCTGGTGTAACTGGTGAGGGTTAGAGTAGATAAATAGTAGCAAGTAAAAATGGATGCCACCTTTTGTTTGGAAGGTTTATTTGGGAGAGTCCGCTAAACCGGAGAAAACAATATGTAAAGAAGATGAAATGAATGCATAATTTCTGGAAACACGCATTCACTTTATTATATAGATATTAATTTGTTTTCAGATGACTCTCGTTGCTACACGGACTTAGGGTCAGTGGTTGAGTTAAGGGAGGGTATGTTATGTTTTGTAAGACGGAAATAATAAAATTAAACAGTAAATGAAATATTACAAATTTAACATAATGTATCCAATATAGAATATCGCCGAAGAAATTTTCTTTTATATGACAGCGCCAGGAAGAGGGGAGGTAAGAATAGTGGTAGAGTTAGTTAGGAGTAGTGGTAGAGTTAAAGGATGGTATGTTTTGTTTTGTAAGAAACAAATAATAAAATCATGCAAATCAAAAAAGCACACAGATAATTTACATGAGCTAATCCACAAAAAAAAAATCAGAAAACATTAATATTTGCACAAATTTGCATGGTGGACTAATTTGCCCTGTCACCGCTTGAGAAAACACAAACCTAGTCAATAAAATATAGCAGCCTCTTTGGGAGCCAACTGCTTCAATATAGCCAAAAAGGCATTATCGTAAAAAAAAACAATGACAAATTTATTTTTAATCGAACGTTTTTATCAATATCTTGTTTTGAAATCAATCTTGAAAATAATATAAAATTAAACGATTGTCGGTATAGTAAATGTAATTTATTTGTTATAAAAACTAAGAACAAAGAACAATAACCCTAATACTGATGATGATGGTGGTGGTGGTGGTGGTGATGATGATGGTGATGGTGATGGTGATGATGATGATGATGATGATGATGATGATGATGATGACCTCAGTTCTATTCGCCGTAGAGATTCGCTACTTGGCCCATATTGTAGCCAATGAAATCCTGCATTTTATATGACATTTGACTGTGACCATTACCTTGAAAAATTCTGTCATGGTCGAAATGTTCATGGAATTTTAATTTTCGTTTTTGTTTTTTTTTGTTTTTTCAAATTTGGTGTATAAATCTGATGCTCTTTGATAACAGTAACTACCATACAAAATTTCAGAATGATCAGATAAATAGTTTTTGAATTATCAACTTTTCCATGGCATAACATCAGGAATACTTCATACACTATGAAGAACTAAGGCCCGGATAAGACTCTGGCCTATTCTTATGCTATCGGGCAGAGGTTTGCAGTCTCATGGTTGATTTATATTCTTGTTTTTATTAGAATAGGTAACAATAAACCACTGAAACTTATTTGTTTACATTTTAGCATAGAATATTTTTTTTTTTTAAAAAGGAAAAAAAAGGGCAAATACAAAATGATATTGCAGGAAATGTATTTGTTTCATTCAGTTTGAAAGTCATCTCAGCGCCTAGCTAGAGCCAGATGCGGATGTATTTTTAAAGAAAAGAGAAAGATGAAACGAGTTTCAACAAATATTAAAAGTTTTTCACTCTAGCAACAGGTCTACAGGAAATTAAATAGTCATCATATGTATACACACACGACATAATTTAATTTTAAATAGGGCTTATGTCAGAGTGAAGTATGCTTCAGGTTCGTTTCTAGAAAGCCATCCTTCCATGAATTTATCGCTTGCAAGAGGGAACGGTTTTGGTCGGCTAGGGCACCCCTAACGGGAAATTCAGGCTGGTCCAATCATGGCAAATTTTTCACCCATTCAGAGTGCCCAAAAATTGTCATACCACCCAACTCATATGTATATATAAGTTGGGTATGTGTATTTGTATACTTGTATGTACAGGATTCACTTCTAAACTACAAAATTTATCATTATGATTTTTTTAATATCGATGCTAGGCGTGAGGGTTCATAATGTGGGCTATATTTAGTTCAATTTAATTTTATGCAAATGGGGTAAAAAGAAATAGGGAAAGCCCTTTATGAAAATTCAGATACCTCCGATTTTTGTGAAATTTTATAGGTATTAGACACTGATTAATAAATATTCGCCAAATTACAGTTTCTTTGGAGTATTTTGAAAGATTTTTATGGGCATAATATGGGCACAACCTCCTATTTGAAAATTCAAATATTTCAGATTTACATTGCATTTGATTCATAGTCATTAGACACCAATTAAGCAAGATTCCCTGAATTTCAATTTCTTAAGACCCCTTAAGCTTAAAATTTAAATATTAGACATTTTCTAGAATCAATATTATGCAATAGAGTTTGATCAAAATTGGAATAAGGATTCTAGACTTACGGTTTAGTGGCATATCTTTATTTTAATCTTCATAAGGGGACATAAAAATAGTGCAAAATTGAGAATTAATTTTGCCAGTCCGTGGACAGATATTCTTTTAGTATATATATATATATATATATATATATATATATTGGTTGTGTAGTCAAAATCAAGTGATTAAGCTCAATGGATGTTAGACGTTCCAAGGGTACTAATATGTGATTCTAGAGAAATTATAAGTTGAGATATTTTCTGACAAAAACAAGGTTTTGTATACCATTTTTGCTTGATAATAATACTCTGTCAGAAAAAAAAAAATATATATATATAAGTTTTACTAACACATAAGAATTATTTCGACCTCTAATAGCTTCTTCAGTCTGGAGATGAAGAGGCAGTTTGAGGTCAAAATAATTATTTTCTGATATGTGTTAGTAAAAGTTACCATATTGTCCTAAATACTTGCTTTGTATGCTAAATACATTGAGCTCTAGTCGGAAATATGACGTCTGACATATATTTATATCCATATAATTTGATATTAGACCGAACCTGAAACTACAAAGTTTCATATTCATATTCAAAAACTACCTCTAATCTTTCTAAATTAAAAAAACAAGTATTTTTCTTTAATATTCATTCCGTATTTTTTCTGTCTTCTAAAGACATGCGTTTATTATTTTTTAAACTAAATTTGTTGTTGTTGTTGTTGTTCCTATTTACTTCCTCCCATGAGAGCAGAATTAGGCACAATGTCAATATTTAATGTGGGGAGAATTCAGCTCCCCAAAAATGGCCACTCTAAATTGGAACAAAAATTTCAATTGCCTCAGTCTAGAAGGATTTATCCTTCACTGATATAGAACATAAAAACTAAGTGCAGATACTACATTTTGCTCCTAGTTAAAAGGCCAAGGAGTTAACATGATGGTAGTGATGATCATGATGATGATAACTTAAAAATTTGTCATAGAAAAGAAAACCTCCTCTAATCTTTCTAAAAAAAAGTATTTTTCTTTAATATTCATAAGGTATTTTTCTGTTTTTATAATAAAAGTGAAAAGTACAAAGTACTCATTTTTAATAACTCAGTAATATAAAATCGTTTTATTTGACCAATGGACGTTCAATCCTTATGTTTATTCATTTCATTATATAACCAGTTTTAATGGAGAATTCATTTTCATTTTTATGCTGAAACAAAATAAAATTAATCGATGTTGAATATCTTAAAGACCATATCAATTAACCTTTTTGTTGTTTTTCCCTAAAAAACAAACTTTTACGATGTACATGCACAGTATATTTCCCCCACATTGGAATATATCAAATAAAATTACTACAATCATCATTTTGTTGTTTTCCTCTAAATTACCCAAATATCAAATGAAAATTATTTCTTTGGTTTCTGTAAAGAAGACTACAGCCCCAGTAATTACCGCCGGAGGGTAGGTAGTTTTTGCTAGTATATATATATACATATATATTAGAGTTGGGCGGTTTTGAAATTTTGGTTTCGGTATCGGTTTCGGTTTTTTCCCCTTAAAACCTCGGTTTACGGTTCGGTTTTTCGGTTTTTTGAAAAAAAAATTTTTACTATGGAAGCTATTCATTCTCTTGTGTGATGATTAGTTATTATTCAACGTTTAGTTGAATTATGCCACTGTTTCGATAATTTTGTGACTGAATCATTCTCCATGATATGAATCATATAAGTTTTAAGGTGTTGACTGTTGTAATCAAAGTTCTGATACCTTTTCAACAGTTAACTCGTTAAAACAGTGACCAAAGATTCATGAAAGATTTCTGAACAATAAAACTGAGTTTGAATATACATTCTATCTAATTCTTTAACCCATCAGAAGCTAAAATATAGGATGAGGAGAATGAGAAACATTTAAACAAAAATCTTTAACATCAAAAGATAGCGTTAGAAAATGAGCAGTCACATACATATATGAATCATTAGCTCGGCTGGTCCAATAGTCCATTGTCAAGGAAATGGACTTTATATCTAACAACTGCTGCCGAATGTCAGTACTGACCGACTCATATAAATCAGGAATTAACATTTCTCTAACATGTCGTCTGGTCGGCAACTGATATACAGGTTGTAGACATTTGACAAAGGATTTAAATCCTTCATCCTCTACAATGCTCACGGTTTGGAGATCTTTGCATATCATTGCTACAAGACTCTGGTTTGCTGCTCTTGTTCTTGGGTTTGATTTGTCCCATTTAATTGTCGAATTAAAAAAAGACAACATGTTCTCTTGCTTCACTGTGGGAATTGTGGCAGCAATCTAACAAAGAAACAAAAATATGCAGGTTTAACTAAAGTAATCATATCATTTAACTTGGTGGTTGGGGGGAGGGGGAGAATCTCCTATTGAAGTTAACATGCTTGTTTGGTAGTTGGGGATTTCATTTAAAGTTGTTGTTTTTTTTTACTATAAAGCAGCAAATTGAATGTTGGTATGCTTTGGGAGGTGGGCATTTTTAGTTCCATAAAAACATTCATTTACAAACGTTATTAAGGAATGGAAATTTATGACCCGCCCTGAAGGTCATATATTTCTTAAAAATAAATGGACCATTCCTCATTTTTTTTTAAAAATCACCCAGCTTAATCCTTATTATGCCACAGAAATTAGTTTCAACAAAAACAAAAAAAATAATCAATTTTAGCGTTTCTTTTTTGCAGACATGAGTTTTCTCCCTTTAATTTTCTATAAATAAATAATTAGCTTGGATGTACTGTTGGATTAATGGGACGCATTTGATCGATTTTGAAGAAAATTAATTTAAGTTGGGAATTAGTTCAAAACAACTTTTTACAATTTATTTTTTCTTAAACTCAAAATGCGTGAGGTGTTAAATTAAATCAGCAATGTTTTTACAATAATTCTATCATGTTCTGTTATTTCAACCAGGGCCTACAAAAATACGATGTCATGTTGTCTGTCGTATTTCTCTTTTTTTCATTTGAAAATTCAAAATGTTAATAATAAACAAACTGTAAACAAAGATTTCTTCCTACAAGTCAATTAAATGTTTTTATTTTTTGGTAATATTCAATTTTATTCAAATCGGAAAATCTTTTCAACCGTGTTTCCTTGTATATGGTGGCTTACTGTAGTAAAAACACAATACCGAACAGTTACGGTTTAAAAAAAAAAAACCGATTCGGTATTCGGTATGGAGACGAAACCGAAAAAACGCGGTTTTTCGGTAAAACCGCCCATCTCTAATATATATATATATATATATATATATATATGAGGAATAAAAGAAACAATGTTTCAGACAAAAAGTAAAATTAAAAATGGAATAAAGGATAAGCTAATAAACAACTAGCAAAAATAAACTCAAAAACACATATTGAAAAGTTCTACCAAAATATTTCAATTGTTAAAATACAATCATCATCATCAATCGGTAGCAGAACTTTAATTAAAGTTCTGCTACCGATTGATGATGATTGTATTTTAACAATCGAAATATTTTGGTAGAACTTTTCAATATGTGTTTTGAGTTTATTTTTTCTAGTTGTTTATTAGCTTATCCTTTATTCTATTTTTATTTTTACATATACATATGTGTGTGTGTGTGTGTTACCCTGATAGATTCTTGCGTATACACTTATTCATTACGGGATGGAACATTGTTTCAGAATTACAATAAGATACAGTTTAAAATCTGTACTTATAGTTTCAAACTTGCACAAAAATTGTTTGCATGCATCACGTATGCTAACATGCATTCATAAGTGGTTTTATACCTTTACAGTTTGTAAGAATTATATGCAATTGCAACTCGTATCTTCATCAAACTTACTGGGGTTATCTTACACAACAATACAAGCAAACAAACATTAAGATTTGCTCAAAAACAAATTTCTTTTTCACACACAATCACCCTCTCCCTCAATTAATGACTCTCCTTCTCACTCTCTCTCTCAATCACCTTTTCTCTCTCTCCCTCAATCAATCAATCACCCTTTCTCTCTCTCCCTCAATCAATCAATCACCCTTTCTCTCTCTCCCTCAATCAATCAATCACCCTTTCTCTTTCTCCCTCAATCAATCAATCACCCTTTCTCTCTCTCTCAATCAATCAATCACCCTTTCTCTCTCTCTCAATCAATCAATCACCCTTTCTCTCTCTCTCAATCAATCAATCACCCTTTCTCTCTCTCTCAATCAATCAATCACCCTTTCTCTCTCTCTCTCTCAATCAATCACTCTTTCTCTCTCTCTCTCAATCAATCAATCACCCTTTCTCTCTCTCCCTCAATCAATCAATCACCATTTCTCTCTCTCCCTCAATCAATCAATCAATCACCCTTTCTCTCTCTCCCTCAATCAATCAATCACCCTTTCTCTCTCTCCCTCAATCAATCAATCACCCTTTCTCTTTCTCCCTCAATCAATCAATCACCCTTTCTCTCTCTCTCAATCAATCAATCACCCTTTCTCTCTCTCTCAATCAATCAATCACCCTTTCTCTCTCTCTCAATCAATCAATCACCCTTTCTCTCTCTCTCTCAATCAATCAATCACCCTTTCTCTCTCTCTCTCTCAATCAATCACTCTTTCTCTCTCTCTCTCAATCAATCAATCACCCTTTCTCTCTCTCCCTCAATCAATCAATCACCATTTCTCTCTCTCCCTCAATCAATCAATCAATCACCCTTTCTCTCTCTCCCTCAATCAATCAATCACCCTTTCTCTCTCTCCCTCAATCAATCAATCACCCTTTCTCTCTCTCTCTCTCTCTCTCAATCAATCACATTTTCTCTCTCTCAATCAATCACATTTTCTCTCTCTCTCTGTCAATCAACCTTTCTCTCTCAATCACTTATTAATCAAATAATGCGCCCCTGTCTTGTGTCCATCTCTCTCCCTCAATCAATCACATTTTCTCTCACTCTCTCAATCAATCAATCAATCACCTTTTCTCAATCAATCACCTTTTCTCTCTCTCTCTCTCAATCAACTTTTCTCTCTCAATCAATCAATCAACTTTTCTCTCTCAATCAATCAATCAACTTTTCTCTCTCAATCAATCAATCAATCAACTTTTCTCTCTCAATCAATCAATCAATCAACTTTTCTCTCTCAATCAATCAATCAATCAACTTTTCTCTCTCAATCAATCAATCAACTTTTCTCTCTCAATCAATCAATCAATCAACTTTTCTCTCTCAATCAATCAATCAACTTTTCTCTCTCAATCAATCAATCAACTTTTCTCTCTCAATCAATCAATCAACTTTTCTCTCTCAATCAATCAATCAACTTTTCTCTCTCAATCAATCAATCAACTTTTCTCTCTCAATCAATCAATCAACTTTTCTCTCTCAATCAATCAATCAACTTTTCTCTCTCAATCAATCAATCAATCAACTTTTCTCTCTCAATCAATCAATCAATCAACTTTTCTCTCTCAATCAATCAATCAATCAACTTTTCTCTCTCAATCAATCAATCAATCAACTTTTCTCTCTCAATCAATCAATCAATCAACTTTTCTCTCTCAATCAATCAATCAATCAACTTTTCTCTCTCAATCAATCAATCAATCAACTTTTCTCTCTCAATCAATCAATCAATCAACTTTTCTCTCTCAATCAATCAATCAACTTTTCTCTCTCAATCAATCAATCAACTTTTCTCTCTCAATCAATCAATCAATCAACTTTTCTCTCTCAATCAATCAATCAATCAACTTTTCTCTCTCAATCAATCAATCAATCAACTTTTCTCTCTCAATCAATCAATCAATCAACTTTTCTCTCTCAATCAATCAATCAATCAACTTTTCTCTCTCAATCAATCAATCAACTTTTCTCTCTCAATCAATCAATCAATCAACTTTTCTCTCTCAATCAATCAATCAACTTTTCTCTCTCAATCAATCAATCAACTTTTCTCTCTCAATCAATCAACTTTTCTCTCTCAATCAATCAACTTTTCTCTCTCAATCAATCAACTTTTCTCTCTCAATCAATCAATCAACTTTTCTCTCTCAATCAATCAATCAACTTTTCTCTCTCAATCAATCAATCAATCAACTTTTCTCTCTCAATCAATCAATCAATCAACTTTTCTCTCTCAATCAATCAATCAACTTTTCTCTCTCAATCAATCAATCAACTTTTCTCTCTCAATCAATCAATCAACTTTTCTCTCTCAATCAATCAATCAACTTTTCTCTCTCAATCAATCAATCAACTTTTCTCTCTCAATCAATCAATCAACTTTTCTCTCTCAATCAATCAATCAACTTTTCTCTCTCAATCAATCAATCAATCAACTTTTCTCTCTCAATCAATCAATCAACTTTTCTCTCTCAATCAATCAATCAACTTTTCTCTCTCAATCAATCAATCAATCAACTTTTCTCTCTCAATCAATCAATCAACTTTTCTCTCTCAATCAATCAATCAACTTTTCTCTCTCAATCAATCAATCAATCAACTTTTCTCTCTCAATCAATCAATCAACTTTTCTCTCTCAATCAATCAATCAATCAACTTTTCTCTCTCAATCAATCAATCAACTTTTCTCTCTCAATCAATCAATCAACTTTTCTCTCTCAATCAATCAATCAACTTTTCTCTCTCAATCAATCAATCAACTTTTCTCTCTCAATCAATCAATCAATCAACTTTTCTCTCTCAATCAATCAACTTTTCTCTCTCAATCAATCAATCAACTTTTCTCTCTCAATCAATCAATCAACTTTTCTCTCTCAATCAATCAATCAACTTTTCTCTCTCAATCAATCAACTTTTCTCTCTCAATCAATCAATCAATCAACTTTTCTCTCTCAATCAATCAACTTTTCTCTCTCAATCAATCAATCAACTTTTCTCTCTCAATCAATCAATCAACTTTTCTCTCTCAATCAATCAATCAACTTTTCTCTCTCAATCAATCAATCAATCAACTTTTCTCTCTCAATCAATCAATCAACTTTTCTCTCTCAATCAATCAATCAACTTTTCTCTCTCAATCAATCAATCAATCAACTTTTCTCTCTCAATCAATCAATCAACTTTTCTCTCTCAATCAATCAACTTTTCTCTCTCAATCAATCAATCAACTTTTCTCTCTCAATCAATCAACTTTTCTCTCTCAATCAATCAATCAACTTTTCTCTCTCAATCAATCAATCAACTTTTCTCTCTCAAGCAATCAACTTTTCTCTCTCAATCAATCAATCAATCAACTTTTCTCTCTCAATCAATCAACTTTTCTCTCTCAATCAATCAATCAACTTTTCTCTCTCAATCAATCAATCAACTTTTCTCTCTCAATCAATCAATCAACTTTTCTCTCTCAATCAATCAATCAACTTTTCTCTCTCAATCAATCAACTTTTCTCTCTCAATCAATCAATCAACTTTTCTCTCTCAATCAATCAACTTTTCTCTCTCAATCAATCAATCAACTTTTCTCTCTCAATCAATCAATCAACTTTTCTCTCTCAATCAATCAATCAACTTTTCTCTCTCAAGCAATCAACTTTTCTCTCTCAAGCAATCAACTTTTCTCTCTCAATCAATCAATCAATCAACTTTTCTCTCTCAATCAATCAACTTTTCTCTCTCAATCAATCAATCAACTTTTCTCTCTCAATCAATCAATCAACTTTTCTCTCTCAATCAATCAATCAACTTTTCTCTCTCAATCAATCAATCAACTTTTCTCTCTCAATCAATCAATCAACTTTTCTCTCTCAATCAATCAATCAACTTTTCTCTCTCAATCAATCAATCAACTTTTCTCTCTCAATCAATCAATCAACTTTTCTCTCTCAATCAATCAATCAACTTTTCTCTCTCAATCAATCAATCAACTTTTCTCTCTCAATCAATCAATCAATCAACTTTTCTCTCTCAATCAATCAATCAATCAACTTTTCTCTCTCAATCAATCAATCAACTTTTCTCTCTCAATCAATCAATCAACTTTTCTCTCTCAATCAATCAATCAACTTTTCTCTCTCAATCAATCAATCAACTTTTCTCTCTCAATCAATCAATCAACTTTTCTCTCTCAATCAATCAACTTTTCTCTCTCAATCAATCAATCAACTTTTCTCTCTCAATCAATCAATCAACTTTTCTCTCTCAATCAATCAATCAACTTTTCTCTCTCAATCAATCAATCAATCAACTTTTCTCTCTCAATCAATCAATCAACTTTTCTCTCTCAATCAATCAATCAATCAACTTTTCTCTCTCAATCAATCAATCAACTTTTCTCTCTCAATCAATCAATCAACTTTTCTCTCTCAATCAATCAATTATTAATCAAATAACGCACCTTTGTCTTGTGTCCATCTCTCTCACTCTCTCAATCAATTACCTTTTCATTCTCTCTCTCCCAATCACCTTTTCTTTCTCTCCCTTTCAATGAATTACTCTTTTTTCTCTCTCCCTCTCCCCTTTTATCCCTCTCTTGAACATTTAGAGAAAGAGAGAGGGGGGGGGGGAGAGAGAGAGAGAGAGAGAAAGAGAGAGAGAGAGAGAGAAAGAGAGAGAGAGAGAAAGAGCACAACACATGGAATACCCCCCCCCCTAAAACTTAAGCTAAATTATTCCAACAGAGAAACAACCTGCATATTCATTACTTTTCAATATCCTAAGGGTCCATGAGTGTGGGAAGGGAAGGGGTAGGTCCATGAGGGGTAGTGAGGGAAGGGGAGGACCCATTTTAATGCAAATATAAAGTGTTCAACCGTTGCATCTGTTAAAGTCAAAAGTCCTTTCACCAAATGAATCATCAAATATTCCTCATGAATTCCTGCAAACTTAGTCCAATATTTTGCCCACTTCTTGCCAATTAAATCTACAACGACCATTCAATGAATTCCACTTTACGGGCTTTCACTCCAACGAACATTAAGTTCTTAACAATGCAAACACACTACAAAAGGAACTGATTATAATGCAATATCCATGATTAGCGTAAAATCTACATTTCTCATGTAATTGAATGATTTTTACTTGGGGGGGGGGGGGTTGCTGATTAAACTCAATGGTAAAGTAAAGGGTTTATGATTGAAGTGTTGTATCTTCCATGCAAGAACGTTCTGCAGAGTCGCTAGGTAATGAGTCCACTCACTGAAAGGGATCCTTTTAGCAGTATTCTGGAAACCTCCTCACTTTCATTTTTGTCTCCTTAAAATGTCGGAATTATATAGAACTACTTTTAACAGTACTCCCCCTCCTCCCCCCCCCCCCCCCAAAAAAAAACGTTACTGGACAAGTGTGTTAATCTGGTCCAAACTTTGCCAATCTGGCACAAACTTAAATTCCATCAAAACTTCAATTCTTTTGAAAATCGCTATCATGCAAAATTTGAAAACTTCTATTCCTTATAAAATACTAGCTGGCTATTGAAACATTCATTTAAAATAATAAACATTCCATTCATAAGTTTGTTGTAAAAACAAAACAAAATCTTTCATTCATCAGGGTGGGCAAAAATAAGGGTCCTATTTTTAAAAATTCATAACTTTTTTATTTATTGATTTTTTTCATTTTTTTTTTTAGAATAAGTAAAGGACCCCTTCCGAAGCAAGCATGAGCCGTATTAGCCCTAAGGAACGTACCCTCATTTAGAAAACATTATTTTTGCTTAAAAAACTCAAAACAGTGTAAAAAACAATACTTTAGTTTTTGTAAGTTTTAAGAAGTGTTTTTCGGCTAAAATTTGTTTTGTTTATTTCAAAAAATCTCGGAAGGGTCAGTCTACACACACATAAAGTTTGGTGAGTTTAACTTTTATTTTGTGGAAGTTATTCAAATTCAAGTTATTCAAATTTAAAGATAGGACCCTTATTTTGGCCCACCCTGTATAACCGCTTACAGTTTTGGAACTGCGATACGTATTTATCTTAACTGTGACAATAAAGAAAAGAAAGAAAAAAAAATCAATTTGCCTTTTCACTTGCAATTTAGAAATAGATCACAACTTGTTGAAAATAAAGTCTTCCAAAGAAAGAAACATTTTAACAAAAATGCTGAATATTTGTCCAGGAAATAAAACAATATTGCGAAACAGTTCTATTTGTTATATTGAAATCAAAACAGTCGTTGAATTAAAAAATAACAGTTAATAAAATTTTCTTTTTTCAAAATCAATATGCAAATTAGTTAACTTTGCGACTGATATGACATATACATAAGCAGTATATAAAAAAAAGATGGTGCGTCTCTTGTGTAAAGTTGAATCAACTTGAAATAAGGTATTTTCACTTTACCATTAGTGCGAGTAATGGGTCCAACTTTCACATTTAGATATAATTCATCAAATAAATGTTAAAAATTTTATTTAAATTGGATAATTCTATGAATATTGGTGAATAAAATTAACATTAATAAAATTAACACATTGGTTTCACTCCAAAAAGTAGTCTCCTAGTCGGTGTCCTATATTACAGACTAGGAGGGGGGGGGGGGGCATCAATAAATAAAATAAAAATGAAATAGCTAATACCATAAAATTTAGTAATTGTTAGGACAAAATTATAATTTAATTATCCTTTTCCCAATATTTAAGGGTTATCGACTTCTTTAATCTAGTTATCCTTCTTTTAATATTAAAAAGCTTGCTTCAAATTCTCAGACTATTCCTAAACTAAAGCCCAATGACACCAAAATCAATCCCAAGAGAGGAGCGTGTCAGAGTTATTGACAATTTTGCATGTCGTATCCAAGTGTGCTTATCATTGAACGGTGATAAAACAAAGTCTGTTGGACATGCAAGACTGAAACCTGGTGAATAAGTCATGCATAGACTGAAGTTTATTTGTACCAAATATGGTTAGATTTTAGAAAAGATTATGAATTTTATTAACGATTCCATGGGTGGCATTTTGAGGAGGGAGGTGGGTCACCCAGTATATCCTAACTAAAGTTTCGACTTCAACTGAAATCCGACTTGAAATGTTGCATGTGTTATGATAACGTTGCTTAAAGGAAAAGTGCTTTCCATCACCTTGGAAAACTTTGTCAGTCTTCTGAATATTTAAAAATACTAAAAATCGGTGTTCTTCATCTCATACAGACCAATCAGGTCCCTGTGCATCATGAGTAAGTTGTTTTAATCTGTGATAAATCAAAAAGTTGTCAACCACTTCAGCAAAAACAATCTACTCAGTGACAAGCAATATGGACTCTATCCTGCAAGATCAACAGCTGATGTGCTGACTGTAATATTGCACAGGATCAGTGAATCTATTGACGACGGTCTTCATTTCTAGAGCAATACCTCTTGACATGTCAAAGGCCTTTGATAGGGTTTGACACAGAGGTTTACTTCACAGGCTGTCTAGCTATGGAATATTTGGAAATGTCTTCTCAACCATCAAATCCTTTCTCTGTGATAGGTTTATAAAAGTAGTCGTTGGCGGGCAGAAGTCTGAAGCACACAGTATCAACACCAGTGTGCCTCAAGGATCCATTCTTGGCCCAACCCTGATCTTCATCAATGATCTCCCAAATCACATTCTAAGCTCATTTGTTGACATTTATGCAGATGACACAATCATCTATGGTAAAACTTCGAAGAACATTAATGATCAAGATCTTTCTGACTCTTTCAACTGGACGCACATAGTGCAATGGGGGCAAAGGTGTCTGGTTAGTTCTAATAAATCTAAAACCCACCTTCTCTCTTTTCACCACCAACACTTGGATCCTCACTTTACTCCAATTGAAATGAATGGCTCTTTCTTTGAGGAAGTCCCCTGCGTTGATAAACTTCTACAATCGACCTTCACTCCAGACCTGAAATGGAAGACTTATACTAAATCTGTTACTAAGGTCGCTGGAAAAAATGGTTTGATCATTCTTCCGCTCCAGAAAGTATCTCACTCCTGCCGCAATCTTCTCCCTGTATCAGAGTTAAATACATCCTAAGATGGAGTACTGTTGCCACATCGGGGGAGGTGCTTTTCAGAGCATCCTTTCCTGCCTTGACAGAAAGCTGACTTCGAAATCTAATGGGGGATGTCCTCTTCTCTTCCCTACAGCTTTTTTCTCACAGAAAAGTGATTGCCAGTCTTTCTCTGCTCTATCGTTATTTTCATGGTAGGTGCTCAACTCAGCTCCAATCTATGGTTTTATAACATTCACAACAAAACCTCTTCTAGCTACAACCACTGTAAATAATTTTCCTTTCTCCCTCTGTGTACCTAAAACTAAATGGAACTTCCATGAGCAAAGTTTCTTTCCAAGAACTGCCCGTCTGTGGAACACAATACCACAGGGCTGCTTTCCAGCTGACTACAAGATGGTCGTTTTCAAGTTCAATGTTAATAAATTCTTGTTGAGCCATCTTCTTAAATAATCAAATTCTGCCCAGTTTCGACCATCGTTACCAATCCTCACAGTATTGTTTCACCGTTCACCTGTGGTATAAGGATGGGCACCCCTTTGTTGAAGCCAGCTTTCCCCACATTGAAAGCTTTGTACCTAGTCTACCCTTGTGGGGAGGCAAGTAAATCGAGACATTTGTATTATTGCATTAGTGGCAATGTGACGACACCCCACTTCAAATGTCAGCCTCACACCAAAGGGCCAAGTTGTTTATAGCATGATCCAACCAATCAAACGACCATCTATCCTTCATAAGGACGTAAGCTCACTTTAAGAAAATATCTGACCGATCACACCTAATAACATGCTGCATCTTGCAACTTACACCCACACTCAACTCCTCTTCTTGTTGCAATGGTGTTCACCCTGGTCGGGTTGAGCCGGCTTCTTCCTTGGCCTACACTACATCACAACTCTAAAGATATATTACCATTGAGTATCACAAAAAAAAACAGTTTCCTATGTGAAAATGGGTATATAATACTGAAATTCCCTTCAATTTCAACTTTTGATAACTCATTTACTGTTTAGGATTTTTTTCATAAAATTTGGATGTAAACAAAATTTAACTTTTTTCTTTTATAGATGTATAATTATTTCTCTTGTGTCCTTAGTTTTTTGGGTTGTTTTGTTTTTCTTTTTCGAAGTTACTTCAAGTTACTATTTTCAGTGATGGCGATTTATTTTTTAATCTTCATGATTTTCAACATTATATGCGTGATATTGTGTATATCTCTATATAAAAAATCAATCCCATCTTAAAGAAAAAGGGTCACTCGTCAATATGATATGTTTAATATAGGGTTTTAAGTTGTCTTTCACCAAAAGAAATCCAAGTTGAAAACTTTAATGAATGAAGTTTTTGACCTATTATCAAATTGTGTTTCCGTCTTTTTTTTACATAATCAAAAGCTGTTTTTTTTATTGATTTACTATTAAAAGATAAATCTAACTTGCTCTCTAATATGCTATGAATCATATTAAGAAGACTCAATGTGTTAGCTCCTTAAATGAATTTTATAAGAACCGTGAAAGTTGTGCTTGCATGTCATTTATGTGCGTTTTTTTAATTTTTTTATAGATAATGGGATTTGGGCCAATGTTTAGACTGGCTTGATCTAATAATTATTGCTTCTGTTATGATTAATTTTCATTCACCACAAGTTGACATTACATTTGTAAGCATGTTTCACTTGTTCAAAGCCTGCATTTTTAGTTTAATTGGCTTCTGGACCAAGATGGCAAATTTTCTCATTTCCAACAAACTCTGAACAGCCATAATCCTGTGGCTAATTGTGCTACCAAAATAAATTTGGCATCATTGTTTCTGTTTTGCAAAGATATTTGTGGCTGCACTAAAAGTTTTTAGACATCATGAAAATCAAATTTTGGTTTGAGATATCTACTATCATTACTCCATCCAGTGAGGGGCATGGGAGAGGGGAGTAGATTTTGAGCAAGAACGAAAATATGTTCCCTTTCCTCTAAGCAGTTAGTCTATTTAGATTCACAGCTCTTTGCCTTCTACACAACAAAAGTAAACAACAATCAAGTCATAATGAAATTACTCATGCGACACAGAGAACTTGAGACATCAAAGAGAATGGCATTTACATCCATTTTGAAAAGTAACGGCTTTATGGTAGTTGTCGTCCTCGCCTACTTGTATTGTATCGGCAATGACACAGCAACGGTAACTCTTCTTCAATAGTATTGTTTAATGAGCCACAGACATTTAGGCAGAATAATAAAGTATTTGAGATCACTTGGGAGAGAGAGAGAGAGAGAGAGAGAGAGAGAGAGAGAGAGAGAGAGAGAGAGAGAGACAGAGAGAGACAGAGACAGAGACAGAGACAGAGACAGAGAGAGAGAGAGAGAGAGATCACTTGGAGAGAGAGAGATCACTTGGAGAGAGAGGAAAAGCGAAATGGATATGACTGCAAGAAATTGTCATTAAATAAAGAATTGATACCAATTATTTAAGATTAGCAGACACTTCCGGAATTGTCCAGGAATGTATGAGTCGTGCTCTCAGCACCATTTTTATTCCTATTTCTTAATTTCTATAATTTTAAAGTTATAAATAAAATAAATCTGTTGTGAGGGAGAATATTTCTCCCCAAGATTTGAACTCGTCTGATAAATAAAGGCATAAAAATACTAATTACACCAAGTAGTAATAGTATAAGCCTTGCTGATAACAGTCGTTTTACAGTTAAAATAAAACTATTTATTCTTTTTCCTATTTCTTTTTTTTTTTTTTCCTGTACAAAAGATAATAATCCTTATTATCACTCTGTATTTGAATGTTGTATTTGATAAACTCAGTTACAACAAAAATAAAGCATTGTATTTACTGTTCATCGATGTCTGGTATGAACGCAGAACATAATGTTATTAAAAAAAAAAATCCCTAATGATAGAAAACTAATATCACCATTGTATTCCTCATAAAATTTTACTTGGAAAAACTTGTTTGATCTTGGTATAGGGTTTTGTTTTTAATTGCATCCTCGGACAGAGAGAAAGAAAAAAATATAGCACATATTTTGAGTCACCTTTCCTGATATGATTTTCACATTTGATCCATAAAATGTGATGTGTGTGGGTGTTGATATTTACACTAGTTGGACCTATGTAAATTACACCATATTTAAAATTAGTCTATTAAAATCCGTTATGTGACTCACTCAATCAAAAAAAGAGGAATGTATACATACATAAGTATATGTATGAATAATGTAGATATCTGTTTCATACTACTTATCTTTAAAATATCTATATTTGCTCTCCGATAATCAGACACTCCCACACCATAAATAACTTCCAAAAAGAATATTTTTACAAGTGAAGAAACTCAAAACTAAAATTTAAAACTTCCTGATCAGGTTTCTAACCAAAATCAAAATTATACAGATAAAATAAAATTATCTAACATATAAAGTTATCTCGTCGGATTTTCAAAGTCAGGCCCAAATAGCAATCCGTCTGACATATCGATACTTGATTCGGACTAACTAACTTTTCCGTTTTTGTTCCACTATGCTATCGGCAAGAATATATTTGATTTCACTTCAGTTTTTTTTTTTTTCTAAAATTATTTATTTCGGCTGACAAAACTGTTCGAGTGGAGAGATTTTATAGGGAAATCATCATGTGCAATTATACCTAGTTCTTTTTCTCGGGTTCTTCAAAAATAAATATATATATATATTATGTGACTTCAAGAATTTGTATAATTTCGATTATTCGGACTACTGTTCTCAAGTTGAGTGTTATCACAACGTTTCAGCCGCTGTAACCTCCAGCCTTCTTCGGGTGTATCTTTTAGAACTCAGAAATATTTCTGTCGAACTCGGGAATCTGGACGTAATTTCGAACGGAACCCTTTATTTAATCCACGGGGGTAGCATACTCTTGTTTCGTTAGCCATGACGTGGAGAAGTCTTCAGTAATTCGCAATTCTTTGTATCGCCCGCACCAAGGATTGAACCTTCAACCTTCAGATGGCTAGTACTATATCCACTGTGCCACGGGTCCTTGCGGAGAGTTTTAGTATGAATTTTGGAAACCTTAAACCTATTCTTGTTTTTTTCTATGTGTAGTCTTGCTACTTATCACTATTTTTTTTATTGCTACACATATATATATATATATATATATATATATATATAAAATAACCTCATCTATTATTTATAATTAATGGTTCCCATATTGTGTAAAATGCTATACTAGGTCTGCTTAGTAAGTCATTGTCGCCTAACATATGCGCTGCTTCTTTGAGTCGTCTTACTCTCTACCGTTCTTCTCTATCTATAATTTTTACTTCGTCCCATAAGGGTAGATGGTTTCCCTTTTCCCTCCATATGTGATCAGCCATACCCGATTTTTCGATATCTCCACGTATTACGACTTTCCGGTGTTCTTCTAGACTTACTTTTAGTGGCCGACATGTCTCACCTTTGTATATTTTCCCACACTTAGATGGGATAGCATACATGCAGTTCTTAGTCATACATTTTTCCGTATATATGTACACAATGATATGTAGTAATAAAAAATTTTTTTTTTTAAGTACTGATATATAGTGATAAGTAGTAAGACTACACATAGAAAAAAAAAATAGGTTTAAAGCTCCCAAAATTCATACCAGAACTCTCATGGTGCAGTGGATATAGTACTAAGTAAAATTCAGTTCTAAGTGAGTCATCTCAAGGTTCAATCCTCGGTGTGGGCAACATGAAGAATTGTGAATTACTGAAGACTGATGGAACAAGAGCATGCTACCCCCGTGGATTAAATAAAGGGTTCCGTTCGAAATTACATCCAGATTCCCGAGTTCGACAGAAATATTCCCGAAATGGCTGAAGATGAGAAATGTAGTCTGAATAAGCAAAATTATACAAATTAGCAAAAATTCAGTGTCGTATGTGTTCTGTCCAAAGATGGTTCAATAATATCGTGTGGTTTGCATTGAGCTAGACGTTCATAGAATGGATATATGTCACAAACTCCTGCAAGGGTTTTAGATAGATAGATTCTGATTCTACATTAACCAGTGTACTTAGTGAAGTATGTTTCAATTTGAACAAACGTGGTACAATAATATCGTGGGGTCTGCATCTGCGCAAGACGTCCATAGAATGGAAATATTTTTAAGCACAGCAGCAGATGAAAGAAACAACTGTAAAATTTTTTACAGGTCCCACGAGTACAAAATTAATACAACCATTGCATTCATCTTAAGAAATTTATTCAAGAAATTCTTAGTGTAGGGCTTTGTTATCAATTGCATCCTCCAACGAACAGAGACAGTACAAATATAGTATCGATTGCAATTATTCAGAAAGATGAAAAGGGGGCAGCCATTTTTAAATGTTTATAATTTGATAAGCAGGGTTAAAAATAGGTCAACATCGACGGGAACCGCTGAAACGATAATTACAGGATAATGAATGCGGATTTGTGCCGCAAATTTAACCTTTCTAACGGAGGTGCAACATTAGGTTTCATTATATTTCCTATTTTTGTAAAAAAATTCAGGGATCAATGACATCAAATAAACCAACTCTATAATTCACATCTGTCCAACCACCCCATCTCTACACACAGAAAAATACAAGGTATTTATAATGAAACATCCGTATATACTATTATAAAAAAGAGGTGCAATGACAGACAGTGGGTATTTACGTAGCAACTGATAAAAAATAAGATGCACCACAATGTCGATTTTATGTGCGAACTAATTTCACACATCTCAAGCAGTATTTGACGATATTTCTGAGATGAGGTGCGTTAATAGAATTGTGTCACCCACTTCTCATGTGTGTGTATGTGTGTGTGTGTGTGTGTTTTGCATCTCTATGCAACTTACATTATTATTTCTTTTTATTTCTTTTTATTTATCGATTAATTTATTGAAATCAAAAATGCAATGGCAGAAATAAAACGAAATATTAAAAATACGATGTTAAATATAACTCAATTACGAAATTAAATCCACCATAATGCATTTCGATTTTTCATAAACAAGTTAGCAATTTTATTCTTTTGTTAATAGTTTTTTAAAAAATGAATTACTTTGTGACATTTCGAAATTTGAAAGCATTTAAACTGCTGAAAAGAAAGTCATTTCTGGGTTCAAAATTTTTAGCAAATCTTTATGTAATAAAAGATTGAAAGCTTTTAGAAGCTATAATTTTATAAATTTAATTCAATTAATAATTTAAAACCCAAACAGTACTATAATAATTTAAACCCCAAACGATACTATGATAATTTAAACCCCAAACGATACTATGATAATTTAAACCCCAAACGATACTATGATAATTTAAACCCCAAACGATACTATGATAATTTAAACCCCAAACGATACTATGATAATTTAAACCCCAAACGATACTATGATAATTTAAACCCCAAACGATACTATGATAATTTAAACCCCAAACGATACTATGATAATTTAAACCCCAAACGATACTATGATAATTTAAACCCCAAACGATACTATGATAATTTAAACCCCAAACGATACTATGATAATTTAAACCCCAAACGATACTATGATAATTTAAACCCCAAACAATACTATGATAATTTAAAACACAAACGATACTATGATAATTTAAACCCCAAACAATACTATGATAATTTAAACCCCAAACAATACTATGATAATTTAAACCCCAAACAATACTATGATAATTTAAACCCCAAACAATACTATGATAATTTAAACCCCAAACAATACTATGATAATTTAAAACACAAACGATACTATGATAATTTAAACCCCAAACGATACTATGATAATTTAAACCCCAAACGATACTATAATTTAAACCCCAAACGATACTATGATAATTTAAACCCCAAACAATACTATGATAATTTAAAACACAAACGATACTATGATAATTTAAACCCCAAACAATACTATGATAATTTAAACCCCAAACAATACTATGATAATTTAAACCCCAAACAATACTATGATAATTTAAACCCCAAACAATACTATGATAATTTAAAACACAAACGATACTATGATAATTTAAAACCCAAACGATACTATGATAATTTAAACCCCAAACGATACTATGATAATTTAAACCCCAAACGATACTATGATAATTTAAAACACAAACGATACTATGATAATTTAAAACACAAACGATACTATGATAATTTAAACCCCAAACAATACTATGATAATTTAAACCCCAAACAATACTATGATAATTTAAACCCCAAACAATACTATGATAATTTAAACCCCAAACAATACTATGATAATTTAAACCCCAAACAATACTATGATAATTTAAAACACAAACGATACTATGATAATTTAAACCCCAAACGATACTATGATAATTTAAACCCCAAACGATACTATGATAATTTAAACCCCAAACGATACAATGATAATTTAAACCCCAAACGATACTATAATAATTTAAAACACAAACAATACTATGATAATTTAAACCCCAAATACAATGATAATTTAAACCCCAAACAATACTATAATAATTTAAAACCCAGACGATACTATAATAATTAAATTTAACTTTCAAAATCCTATTTAAAAAAAACAACCGGTATAGTTAAAAAAAATAATATCAAAAACAAAATTACAAATGCTCTAAGGCAATGCCGGATAGTCTCCAGTTACTTATTTATATAATTTACCAGATTCGGACTATTATCATCAGAACAATTATTATTTACACATGTCTTTTTGAATTTTCTCCAGATTACTAACAATGACCAAAAGTATGTGAAAGAAACAAAACAGTGCATACAATAGCCAAAACATTGTGCATATAACAATCACAATGAGGATAACCGTCTAAATCACATAAATAACCACCTCATCTAAGAAGGTGGAAGAGTACAAGGGCTGAATATATAACAACCAAAATGAGGATAACAGTTCGAATCTTGTAAATGACACCTTATCTGAAAAGGTTGGATAGTACAACAGACAAAACAATGAATATAACAACCGCAATGTGGATAACTGTCCGAATCAGGTAAATAACATATCTGAACCCAGACGATGACCGAATGGCTACCAATCAATATCAACCGCCCATTCGGCTGACCAACAAGATGATGTGATGTATTGTAACGAGATCTGTGATAGAACTGGATGAAACTGGCCCAAGACAAACAGGCCTGGTGCTTTCGTTATGATCTGTGCCCACCAGACATAGGCCAGCGATGACATTGAATAAAGAATATCATCAAGAAGGACAGAGAGTACAACGTGGTTGTTTTCTTTGTGAAGGTCAGCCTCACTCTCCACAAACAAGACCAACAAGTAGAACATTTGAAATGCTGAGTGGATCCTAGTTGAGATTAAGAAGGCTTCTCCTGATCATGATACAGAATTAAAAGATGTATGCTGTCAAGTAAAATCCGCGATCTCAGAGAAACAGTGAGTTTATATTGAGACAAATGTTTGGCTGCTGCACATCATTTTCTGACGAATCGTTCCTGCTGGAGAGATGTTTCTTCACAAATCCAACAGCACTTTCTTTGTATTAGTCTTGACAAATTTCAAGACAATTCCTTGTCCAATGGTACTTAGATAAGCGCCCCCCCCCCAATGTATGAACCTTCCATTAGGACTAAATTGTTCCGCTGTAGCTAAACCTTGTGCCAGATTTTAAAATTATATTAGAGACTAGAAAACCATGGTTGGATATTGCTGTCATTTATAAATTAGATAATAAAGGGGTTCCCCAAGTTGAAGTAGGTTTTTTTAAGGGGGGGGGGGGGGGGGGCTGATATTTCTTATATATACATATATATATATATATATATATATATATATACGAAGTCAGATTTGTTAGGAGTCAGTCAGAGATCAAAGTTACACTCATGATGTTGTTTGCTTTGTTTTGTTTTAGGCATATCAACCATCTATGGGTTATTTACTAGCAAATAAAGTTGTCAAAACTCTATAAGTAGGTTTGGTAGTTTTGTTTTACGGCATATCAACCCTTTTTGGGTTATTTAATGCCGAATCTGGTCATTATAGTGAAAGTTTTTATGTTTCAAGTTCTTTATATCTTCAAATGTTTAATCATGGTTTTTGGTTTGGTAGTTTTGTTTTACGGCATATCAACCCTTTTTGGGTTATTTAATGCCGAATCTGGTCATTATAGTAAAAGTTTTTATGCTTCAAGTTCTTTATATCTTCAAATGTTTAATCATGGTTTTTGGTTTGGTAGTTTTGTTTTACGGCATATCAACCCTTTTTGGGTTATTTAATGCCGAATCTGGTCATTATAGTGAAAGTTTTTATGTTTCAAGTTCTTTATATCTTCAAATGTTTAATCATGGTTTTTGGTTTGGTAGTTATATCTGTTTCTATTTAACCCATAGTTGGACCCTAACAGGTACTACCACTCCGGGTCAGGGTGGACCTGGGAGCAATGGTAATTAAGAGGAGGCTCCACATTCCCCAAAGTCCGTAAGCCGGATCTCACCATCGGATGTAGTTTAAGGTCATATCCAGGACCGGGAGTAGGGTAAGAAAAATAAAATAAAAAAGGGGAGGGAGAAAGGGAGAGGGGCTGTTGTTTTTGTTTTTGTTTTTGTAGAACATAATTAAGTTTTACAAAAAAAAAAAAAAAAAAAAAAAAAAAAACGTCAATGTAGGTGAATTTCGTCTCAGGGAGCCACAGGGCAGCCTGATCTGGTATCACCAGTCTATAAGTAGGATAATTATTCATATTTCTAGAAAACATTACTCTGAAAACATTACTCCTTGGAATTGGTAATCTTATTTTTTCTTAACATGATTGACCCTCAGCCAACACATTCCAGTATCTATTTGGGAAGAAAATAAAAAGGAGAAATAAGGTTTTAATTTTTTGAAGCATCAGATTGAATAATATGATTGGGGATGAACTTATATAGATACTAGGGCATGACGTGACCAGTCGATTGATTTGATCGGGCCTCTCCGATCTCCCGTTTAGCCGAAGTACGGAGCTAAGTGAAGAATGGCTCAGCCACTAGGATCCCATACTAAGGCATCATGGGTTGCCATCCACTGCCTATAGGTGGCCCCGTTTCCGGTGGAAAAGGGGTGTCCCTCTGCATGCACATGCAGTTGGCGAATTTGTGGCCCCGCTAACAGGGTGTACAGACTCCTGAGAAGTAACAAGCCGCGCGTGCGTGGTCCCCCTCTGTATGTGACTCGATGTGGCGAATGTAAAATGCTATAAATTTATACAATTTGGGGCATTTTTGACCCGCCCCCTTTGACCCCCTGGGGGCGAGAATCAGAATTTTCTGAGGTCAAGGATGCTCATTTTATATCCAGAACAATTGCCTCTACATTTTGGCCAAGCTTCAGAAAAATTGAATGGATGGATCAAACGTTATGGGAGAAAAGGGTCATTTTTTGCCATTTTGGGGGCTTTTGACTCCCTGGGGGCGCGAACCAGATTTTTTCCAAGGTCAGCGATACTTATTTTCTATTAGGAACAATTGCCTCCACATTTTGGCCAAGTTTCAGAGAAATTGAATGGATGGATGAAAAGTTATGGGGCAAAAAAATGTCATTTTTTGCCATTTCGGGGTCTTTTGACCCCCTGGGGGGGGGGGGGCGTACCCGATTTTGTTTTAAAAATCGGAGAATGTCACTTTATAACCTGACCAAAGTTACATGCAAAATTTCAGAGAAATTCAATGGATGGTTGCGGAGAAAAATCCGGACGGACTGACGGACGAACGGACATGCCTCAAAACATAAGGCCCCCGATTTTATAAATCGGGGGACCAATAATGTAATGTTAGCCATGAGACGGGAAGTTAAGACTGTCAGCAGCTCTCTCTCTATATAGAACACATACATTACGTATAATAACAGTATATTTTTGGTACCAGGTCTTAATGCGTGTTTTATTAACAATGACAACGATCCAGCTACAAAGAAGACTTCCCATTAATAAGAATATTAATCCGACAAAAGGACTTGACCGACAGAACCTACAAAAAGGAAGTTACCTAAAGAAGTGAATACCAATCATACAACAACATAACAACCACAATGAAGATAACAGCTGAAATAAAGTGGTCTTTTGTGAGTGGTAGGACACAAATATGAAATAATGATTTGGATGAAAACGATTGTGTAGATCAACAATAATAATTATTTATTATATCAAACACAACTGAAAAGAAATTACTTTGAAATGAGGACGTATTTAATTGTCTGTCGCTAAACGAACGTCCATTGAAATGTTTTCCCATTCTCAGTTGGCCGAATCCAGGGGCACATAACTCTGCTTTCTAAAATGATGTTTTGATCAAGGGAGATAACAAAGGGAAAAGAGTTTGACACTATTTTTTCTGGGTGGAAATCTGTTCCATCTAACAACAGCCCTATTTCATTTTCTAATATATAAAGTAATGCACATTTTTGTAGATCTGTCAAGCATTATAGACATGTTCATCAAGAAAGAATTAAATATACTATTTCACTATTAACATCAGGTGCAAATCGGACAATGTTCTTATTTTTTAAATGCATTTTGAATCAATTTTATTGGAGAACGTATTTTATCCGGATGAACATTCGATTTTTTCTTAGTGATATTAATAGGTAATAGGAAGACCTTCCCTACAAAAAAAAGTACTCCCACTGTCTCTAATTCACAAGCAGAACAATTTTAAATTAATAACCATCTTTGTCTATGCAGTAAACATCAATTTTAAATAATTTTAATTTTCGAATAGTAAAATAATTATACATTATTTTCTTTGGGTTTTTTTTTTTTACAAAGAAAAAAAAATCGGCTGTATTTTTGCATGGGACTGCCAAGAAAAAATGTCTAAAACCTGACTATATTTTGAATTATTTTTTCCTGAGAAGCCTTCCACCGAGCAATATATCTCCACCCGGGTAACACCGGATAAATACTGCTAGTAACAATATGTAAATAATGTAAACGCCTATTCCGATTTAAATGTTCAATAATAACTAAACATATTCAAATGGAAATATTATAAGTCTCGACGAAGATCATCTCGCAATAATAGCAGCATACAGACAGTGAAGATCAAGATGCGATAAAGTGTTTATACAGTTTATAAAAAACAGAAAATACTGAAATAAATGTCTTTTCATTCGTTTTTTTTTTTTTTTTAATGCGAATTGTCAGCTTAACACTACTTAGCTTATCCTTTTCGTATGTGTCGAAGAAATTAACGGATAAATGAAGATAAAAAATATTGAAAAATAAAGTAGAAGTAAAATAAGTTTTCTCTTTTCTAGCGTCACCTGATCCCATTATGCTAGTCGCAATTAAACACATAACAGCAGCAGCATTAAAAAGTAAAATAAGAGTAACTGATCTTGGAGCAGATGTTGGATAATTTTCTTACGCTTCTTATCGACACTTCGCATCAAAGACACTAGCACTTTAAACAGCAACTAACTTTTAATATATAGGGTGCGTACCGTGTTTGAGGACAGATTTATCCACACACAAAAATGACAGATAACAATATCTTCTGACTGAAAACCATTTTTGAGGATAAGAATCTGAATAAATATGTTTAGTAAATATGATTCATTAAAGATTCCTTCAGCTTCAATAATCGCTTTTATGGGAGTTTGTGGTGAACACCACAATTAAGGTACTCTCTCTTACTCTCTTTCTTTCTTTCTTTCTTTAACCCTTCTTCGCCTCTGAAGTGGAGAAACTCGTGAAATCTCGCAGAATCACGTTGGCCGAAGGATTTCGGCCAGCTTGACCACGCGAGATTTGAAGTCGATGAAAGAACATGTGTTCCCTTCCTCAGCCTCTTTTTCCTTCAGCGTCCGGAGACCAAGAACGCACAAACAACTCTCGGCGATTCTCCCCCCCCCCCCCCACCAGCTCGAACGAGCTGTGTGGAGGAGGGAGGAAGAGAAAGGTAACCCTTTTGATTTAAAAAAATCTATCTATCAATTTGATGAACATTTCCTTTCATTCCCAACGAACTCTTATTTCTTCAACACATTGCATTCTACACACAAAAAGACATTTCAACACGCATCGCATCATACGCCCCAATTATGAACTTACACTCTCTTTTAAATATTAAATAAATTGTTTTGTTAATAAAAATGTTATTCCTTTCCTTTGTATTAACCATTATAAAAGGCCTATTCGTATATGTATATAGCTTCATCATTCCTTCGCTTTCTTTAAGGTAAGTTTAAATAATATTTTCTTCCTTTCTCTTGGTTGTCTTAAATTGTTTTATTTAATCTCCACGTGGTCCGATGGTGGAAGCCTAACGGTGTGATAACATGCAGTTATAAATGGCATCTATTACACTACCTATGGTTGGGGGATTCATTATCGCAAAACCATTTGTCCATCCTTCGCGACTGTGGTTAAAATCCAAAAATCCATTGTTCTCCCTTTTGAATCTCCCGCCATTAAACAAAGACTTCCACCTCGGCCATAAGTTATCGGACTATTTGACATAATAGTTGGAATGTCCGCTGATGGACCGGGCGATTGGGGATAGTAAGAGTCATACCAAAGACTTAAAAAATGGTATTTTATGCACCCTTGCTTAACAGAATTATAACGTGAAGATCAAGGCTAAGTAGAAAAAAAAACAGGGAAAGGAGTGACGCCCTCCCCTACATCTCTATGTAATAACCAATGAAAAGGTCGATCAAATTATTTTTATTATTTATGAATCGTCAACATTATAGGATCAGATGGTCCTTGTTCATATTGGAGATTATTCTAACTATGGAGACTTCTAGGGATTACTAGCAGGGCTACCCGGTGTTGTCCGGGTTAGAGTGTGGGATAGCATCATATGCAATATCATATTAAGGAGAGTTTACTTTACTAGCAACCTTGATGTTATCAACTAGATATCTTACCTACTGAGCTATTCAGATATATGTTAATACTCTTAACCTAACGCTTATAAATAGACTAATTTCATTGTGTAACGTGTTAAAAAAGTGTTAATAGCTCCTTTAAAGGGCAGTTAGGGATGCAGAACTACTTCCATTATCTTCACATGCAAATTGTACACGTGAATGCACTTATATTTCAGGTATACTCACTAGTATGTCTTCGTTTATAGGGACAGAAATCCACAAACAGAGAGGTGTTCTCCTTTATTATATACATAGAGATAGGGGTATATAAAGAGCAATAAGAGACAGACAGCCAGACAGACAGACGGAGAGGCGTTACGTACTAAATATACCAAAGTTCTTCACTTACATTTTATTATATTAAAAAAAAAAGAAAAATATATTCTTTGATTTCATATAATTTTATTTAAAAATAAGGGTAGAATCGAAATTGCACACTCGATGTTTTCAGTCTGACACTTTTCCAACTGAACAATTCAGACATTCGCTATGTCGACTTTTAAAATAACACTCATAAGAAAAATCGAATATACATATTCAGAGTTTTAAGGGGGTTCTGTCTCCATGGGTCACTTAGAGGTGGGGGCACATAGCTATTCGGCACATAGATGGTAACGTAGAGGTTCGGGATTATTTACATTATTTTGCCTGGAGAATTTTATACATGATATAAACTTCATCAAAATAGGATATATTTGAAGTTTTAAAGGAGGTTCAGCCCCCATAGCCCTCTTAGGTTAGCAGGACACTTAAAGATTAAGGACCACTTCAATTGTCTTCCCCAGAAAATGTTATACATATGATTTAAATGCACTTAGAGATTTGGGAATACTTCCATTGTTTTTTCCGGTAAACTTACTTTTAGATTTTATGTAAATTCTCTAACTTTTCTTTGTATAGGGATCACACAAACCCAGACATTGAGTTTTATATAGAGATTTTAGTGTTAAGAGGATACTCATTAAAATTTTTCTCAACTAGGCTTCATACATATTCGTCCAAAAGAGCGAAGGCTAGGAGGTCAATATTATTATTAAATAATATGTTTAAGAGCCAGAGTATAATCGCAAATCTTGTTTGTAAAAATTTGTTTGTAAACATTGCAGTCAGTACGTTTGTGCCACCCACACTGGTGTCGCTGTGATCAGGTCGTTGAGTTTGCCCTGCATCCTCTCTCTTGTCGATTTAGTGCCGACCGCCTGCCTCGCCGCTCTGCCCTTAATGACGCAGTCAGGCGAGGTCTCGACTCGGCAGGTTTTGCATCAGCCTGGACATGGCCTGACAGGATGACTGTGTTTGCTTTCCAAGCCAGAAAGCCGCTGATCTGGGACGCCACTTGTTTCGACTCCTTTTCACCAGCAAGGATTGCGGAATCCGCGGTGAAGCCAGGCACGGCGGCTCTGTTCACCGAAACAAGGAAGCACGGAAAATACAGCTCGCTCACTGACCGTTTCGTCTTCCAACCAATTTCAGTGGAAATGTCGGGTGTGCTTGGCCCCGAGACTGTTAAATCTTTTCAGGACACTGGACGGAGGATTTCAACATCTAAGCACGAGCCCCGTGAGTCAGCCTGGTTGTTCCAACGCATCTCCCTGGCTATCGTTCGTGGCAACGCTATGTCAGTAACGGTAGCGTCACTTCTGTTCTAATCGTCATCTGTTGACTCGCTCTTTCTTTCTCTCCTCCTCTCTATCTATGTCTGTAATCTGTCTCTTCGTCTGCTGTGGACGTTCAGATGTCTTAACTATATCACCATTTTTTTTTTAATGTAAATGAATAAAGTTTAATATTATACATGCCAAGCAGAAGCAGATGGCAAGATTTATCAGTGTCCCAAATGTGTATTTATTAGATGAAAATCTATTTTCAGACGCTATTTCTTAGTATTATTATTAATATTCTAATTATTACTATAGTCGTGTATACCGTAGGATACCCCCACCCCTCATTTCCGTTTGGTGTTCTCTAACGTATTTTAGTACTGAATTAGATACTGAATTTCACAATAGAAAAACCTGGAAAATGTAAAGTTAAATGCTTTAATCAAAGGAATATTAAATCTGGACAGTATATGGAGATGTGTGCAGAACAGGAGGCTTTGATGGTATGGTCACATTGAGAGAATGGATGAGAGTTCTTGGGGCAGTAGGTGTAGAACAGTTGAGGTAACAGCTCCAGTTCACAGGAGAAAACCAAGGAAAACATGAGAGGAAGTAATAAAAATGGACTTGAGAGAAAGAGGAATAAATAAAGATTTGGTCAAAGATAGGTTAGTTTGAAAGTCAATTTCTAAAAGCCATCCAACACATGCCAGCATGTAAAACGGACGTTAAACCGAATATGATGATAAGTGTTACTCAAATTTTTGCTCGGCTATTTTAAATGATTATTTAATAAATAATTTTTTTTTATGAATATGTATTTTTTTCAGAGTTAAAGTTATTAAGTATGGTTTGTTTTGAATCAGCACATAAAAACTATGTTATTTTTTCTATTTTCTTTACTTCAATTCACCCCAAACAAGGCACACTAACATCGAAACATAAGAGGCTACTGTGAATTAGGAGCCAGATTTATATGGGTCATCCTAAGCGGTGAATTGTGCAGTGAGATGTTTGTTCACGTTACATTTAAATTTGTGCATGTTGGTACAGTCGGGTAAACAGGGAGCAAGGAAGGAATTCCAAAAACAAGGGGTTCAAGGAAAGAAGCTATTAGCGTAGAAAGCTTTCAGGCATCTGAGGACCTCTACAGTGAAGGGGTGTGATTTTGCTGTTTGTCAAGTTAATCGGGGGTATTTACGTTGAGGGGGGCACAAGTGCAGCAAGTTCCTCGGGGCACATTCTGTTGAAGTACTTGTAAAACAAGCAGAGGGATACAACATTGTGGTGATGAGACAGAGCCGGGATTTGATAGACAGTGTGGGACCTGTTAGAGACTCTTTTTTGGACTCTGTCAGAAAGAGAGAGAGAGAGAGAGAGAGAGAGAGACTAGTGGTTGGTACACCAGCCCAGCAACAATACTGTGACAATAAAGAGGAACACTCACCATCAGGAAAAAGAAGGAAGTGCTTTGCATGTCGTATGCAGATTTAAAAAGGGCTTCTCTTCATAGGTGCAGGTGTTTATGTGATTTGCATATGTGGATATCAGGTGAGATAAATGAAGAGGACAGCTGGGAAGGAGCAGAAGCGATTTTGGATTGGAGAGAAAAAAGCAGAAAGTGGGTTGCACGAAATTTTGTTGGAAATTGAAAGACAGTAAAAACGTTTGGAGAAAAAGGCAGAAAGTGGGTTGCACGAAATTCGGTTCGGTTGAATTACAGTCAAAACTTTTTTAATTTTATTTTTTCTGGCACAGTCAACAAATATATATGCATGGACGAATTGTGGCTTTGTAGATATAAGATACTGGAAGGTATGAGAAGTTTTCTAGCCCGGTAAAGGGAGCATACCTTCTTTGCAGCAGACTTGGCAGCATCTTCTGTGTATTTATTGAATAAATGTGAAAAAGTAAAATTGTTTATTTGCAATGCATGCTTGTTGACATAATTACGCAATTAAAACAATTATTGATTGAATAGTTTTAAGCGATTAAGAATAAAAAGAAACATTAATTTAGAAATTGTATCTCACACAAAAATGTTTTATGGCATCTTTTTCAGGTTATTTAATGCTGAATCTAGTCATTTTGGTAAAAGCTTTTATGCTTCAAGTATTTAGTCATGGTGTTTGGTTTGGTTATTTTGTAGAGGAAAAAAAAAATAGAAGTAATACATATTTAATACCAATAACTACAATATTTTGGGCACAATTAAAACAAAAACAAAGATTATTATATATCCGGTGGAAAGCCTTGTGTTAGGATATGGGGTTTCAATCATGTGGCCACAGAAAAGTAACTATTTTAAAATCGTCACAAATGTTGTAAGTCATTTTTTTTTTTTAAATATTTAAGTGATTATTGAAAAATATCTCCACATTACCAGTCCTCCGAGCAAAATAAGTATTTTATGAAAGATATTGAAGCAAAGTACTATTTTTTAATTCCAAATAACATGATACAACAATAACAAATAAAAATTAGCTCGTTTGAATCAAAGTTTGTGAATATAACAACCAAGATGTGAATAATAGTTCGAATAATTCAATTTATTAACCTTCATGTCAAACAATTCCAAAACAAAGTCTTTTCAGTCATACTGTCAAATTTTGTAAAAAATCTGTCCAAAAGTATAGCCATTAAGAACATGTAAATGAAAAAAAGTTTTTTTTAGTCATTTTTCTGGTGTAATTCCTTAGAAGACTGAAACTTTGCATGTAGAAAATTCTTGACGGGATGTGAGGAGTTAATCCACTGTTCTCATTAGTATAACAGGCGAAACTTTGTGAACATAACCACCAAGATGAGAACAACAGTCCAAACTGAGAATTCAGAAGTCTATGACTACACTTCAAACGTTAAACAAACAAAAAAAAAAAACTCAGTTCGGTTCAATTCCTGTAGAAGCACAAAAACCCTCTGTGTAACTTCGAGCTCCAATGAACGAAAACAATTCGGCTCACCGCAGAATCTCACTCGACACTCACGTTTATCCTTTCTTTCTTCTTCTGATTTTCTTGTCTTTTTATTAGCAGATTTTCCCTCAGTTAATTCCGCTTAACCAATCAGAAAAAAACATAATCCGCTGGCTCACTATTTGTCATGATAATTAAATCTACTATTATTGTGCAGCAACCAGTAGATTTGTTACTTCGAGGTCGTGAGTTCAATCCTCACTAGAAAACTAGTAAGCCAAAACTTATTTCCCTTTCCATCTGCAAACCAGGCAAAGGCGGACCCTCTTACTGCGGGAAGAACTAAGTCCGGGCCACCTCCATCGCTCGATTCTGGCTCACGATCATCAATTCCGCCACAGAAACTAAATAATTTGTAGTGGAGCTGATACGGACAATGAATTGCTGCTTGCCTCACTCTCACTATTAAAGTTAAACTTTTCTAAGTCCATAACTTTAGCCGTGTAATCTCTATTTTCAATTGAAATGATCGATACCAAATGGACCTGTAACATATCCGCAATCTGATTATCATCATCAAAATACATGAATGCCCATTATATATTGTAATGAGATTGATCGAGCTAATAAGAACTTAGCATAAGCAGATCTAAAACCTATAAGTCAAGCTTGTCTGCAACAAGCAACAATCGGATAGCTTGACAGCTAAGAGAAAATACTTAGCCGAGATTTGAACATCACAGCAAAAAATAGCGTCTAAGATCTTCATTAAATATTGTAGAACGTGAACTAGCAGAAGTACAGATAAAATGCTTCGAAGTGCAAACCAGAACAAAAACACGCAAGAACATTAAAAAAAAAAAAAAAAAAAAGACAAAATGATAAAGTGTTGGAAAATGTTGAAGATGAATTTTTGCATTAGATGGAAACTGCTGTGTTACCCATGAATAGACTTAATAGTATTAAATCAAATACTGTCAGGAATAAATAACAATAATGGAATAATTGTTCAAAGGTGGAAAGGCCATATAAGGAAACCAGACATGAATTTTCAATAGAAAATGCTGTAATATGTAATGGAGATTTGGTCAAAATGTGAAAATGAGAGAATTAAAAGTGAACGACGATGTGCATTCAACCCTAGTTGAAGTCAGTGTCGCTAATGATGCTGGCTTAAAACAGAGCTGAGAGGGAGAAGATAATTAAATACCAAGGTCCTATGTATGACATGAAAAGAAACTGAAATCTTAAGATCTCTATCATTCCAGTAATGACAGCAGCAACCGGGTTCATGAAAAAGAATTTAAAAAACTACATGGCGAATATACCCAGTGAATCAAGTGCAAGAGAGATACAAATAATTGGGCTTAAAAGAATAGCTAGAATACTAAAAAGATCTCTCGGTTATAATCTACGAAATAGCAGGTGAATATCTGCGATCCGGTAGGATGTCCCATCCCCAGCAAAAACAAAAAGATAAGAAAAATTGAAAATAAAAAAAGGGTGCTAGTCTATTTGTGCAGTACCAAATTTCTGCCCGTGAAAATCTCTCGCGCATGCCCCTATTCCGAAGTTGTGGTCAACAATTTAGACCGTTCCAAACCGATATAAATGTCTGCACACTAAAAATAATTAAATTTAAAAAAAAATTTTTATTTGAATTGTTTGGAGGTTTTCAGTCAAATAAAAATTCCATTTTTACTTGATATTTAATTTTCATTTAAAAAATTATGACAGCAAATTGTAATAAATTTTAATCATAAAATTTTTCAATTCAACCTTTTTACATGTAATCAATACTAAAGGTTATTAAAAGCTGATGTCAAAGTTCAAATTTGATAATAAATAAAAAGGAAACTAAAAATGTCCATAATGTTTAATAATAACATTTTTTCTGAAAAAAATTTTATGCAATTTTTTTTAATTATTATTACGATCGTTTGGTGCAGGAGAGGCAGTCTATTGATGGCCACGAATTCGGAATAGGGGCGTGTGAGCAAAATTTTCAAGGGCAGAAATTGGGTACTTCTCAAATACACCAGCACCTAAAAAAAGGATAACTGCTACACAGAAACGTTTAAAACTTGAAGCTTGATGACCCGGATATACCTACAAGATGGAGAATAACATAAACAAATATTCTAAATGTGTGGAAACAAAGAATTTTTGCCAGGGTAATGAGGGCTATGTTTAGTTGAATTTAGTTCAATGCTAACGGGACAAATGGAGAGTGGGGACTGAAAACCCTTTGTGAAAATTCGGATACCTCCGATTTTGATGAAATGTTAACCATAGGTATTCAACAATTAATAACTATTCCCCAAATTTCAGTTTCCTTACAGTATTTTAAACAGTTTTAGGGGGCATAATATAGGTACAAACTCCCTTTTTATTAATGAAATATTTTTATAATAATTTCAGGTCAGAAGGTCAAATAATCAAAACAGTTACATTATAGAAAGGTGACCAGAATAGTAATACAAATTTAAAAACCTCTACAACAAACTGTAGCATTATTGGATGTGGATGTTTTAAAATAGTGCTAAAACGGTATTTTCTACTGAAGGTTAAATTAAGCTAGAAAGTAGAAAATTCCATTAGAAGTTAAAAGATTAGAATTACCGCGAAGTGTCAGAATACAACAACATGGACAGAAAGTTCGTTGTGAATAGAAAAAAAAAATTCTCTTTGGCAGATGAGCTGATTGGGTTCGGACGTCTATTTTGAAGCTCTGTCTTTATTCATCCCCCTCCCTACCTCAGAAAGCAGGCAAGAATCTTACATAACTAACTTTGCAATGCTGTAAAAGAATAAAACATCAAAGAGGATGACATCATTGCACAAGTAAAGCGTTTTTTATCTGTTACATTATTACAGCTACAATGGAAAAGAAGAAAACGGCTGCTATCATCACAACAACCAAAGGAAAAAGGAAAACAAACTTTGGCTACTACATCACCACTACGTCAACCTTAACCACTAGACGTCATTACCCATTGAGCCAACTTCTTACAACGTGTCAACGAGTGACTTAACTGTTTTCTGTCAATGAGAAGATTATGAGCTACCTGATGGGGATTGAAGAACTCCCTACACAATGTTACAAAACTAACTGTGACTCAAAAGTATTAATACTTTGATTTTTTCATTATGTATTTTAAAACAGTAGCACATACGTTAATTATTTGTATTCTAAGTAAGGAGATATATTTCTGTTAATATAATAAAAATATATTTATTCAATAAATAACAATAAATAACAAGCTGTGCATGCGTGGTCCCCCTCTGTATGTAACTCGATGTGGCGAGTGTAAAATGCAATAAATTTGGGCAATTTAGGGCATTTTTTACCCCCCTTTGACCCCCTGGGGGCGCGAACCAGAATTTTTCTGAGGTCAAGGATGCTCATTTTCTATTAGGAACAATTGCCTCTACATTTTGGCCAAGTTTCAGAAAAATTGAATGGATGGATCAAACGTTATGGGAGAAAAGGGTCATTTTTTGCCCTTTTATGGGGGATTTTGACCCCCTGGGAGCGCGAACCAGATTTTTCCAAGGTCAGCGATACTTATTTTCTATTAAGAACAATTGCCTCCACATTTTGGCCAAGTTTCAGAGAAATTGAATGGATGGATGAAAAGTTATGGGGCAAAAAATGTCATTTCTTGCCATTTAGGGGCCTTTTGAGCCCCTGGGGGAGGATAACCAGATTTTTTTTTCAAAAATCGGAGAATGTCACTTTCTAACACGACCAAAGTTACAACTTCATGCAAAATTTCAGAGAAATTCAATGGATGGTTGCGAAGAAAAATCCGGACAGACGGACAGACGGAAATGCCTCAAAACATAGGTCCCCCGATTTTATAAATCGGGGGACAAATAATTAATAAAATGTCCTTTTTTCAAAACAAGTATGCAAATATCAGGAAGTTTAATCGGATGTCCTGCTGACTTGGCACGTCGAGAGCAGGCTCAAGGTTTTTCCATGAATAATGGCGATGGAGAGGCGCTCGTAAAACCAAGTCAGTTCACGATGGTCCTCGGTATGGAGCATTATTAACAGACCAAAACTGTTGAGGAAGTCGCGCGTGGTGGAGCCTATCGCCCCACAGCGATCAGTTGGGAAACAAAAATCTATCAAGAAGACGGACATATTTTGATTGCGTGTGGTCTTCTGCTGATTCTACTGCATGTTCAGCGTTTCTCTTAATTGTATCTCGTGCTTCTTCTATTTGTGGTAAAGTAAAATACTACATTATAAAAATTATAAACGAATTAGAAAAGTGAAATTAGATTTTAGATGGTTTTCATGTGCAAGAAAGAAAACAAAAAACTCCTCAGTTACAATGGAAAAAGAAAATAATAAGCGACAAATAATTTAACCAAAAAAGAAAGATTTTTTATTTGGTACCGAAATATTTTCAGCTCGTAAGTCACTGAAGCTGAACAGCAGATCGATAACTTTTTTTTTCAACCATTATATAATGAGCAGTCACTTTTACCGATAATGTGTACTGATTTTTTGATGAGAATGCACTTATATATGTAAATGGAATCAAAGTAATTAGTATACAACCGAATAAAATGGTTGAAGTCGGATTTTATTCCAATGCTGTTTTATAAGCAGTCTTTGAAAATGATGAAATTCAGTTGCAGGATTTTTGCTAATCGATTTTGAAGAACTCTGAGAACTTAGAAAATAATAAAGAAAATTGAGACTAAAAAAGAACTTCACATTTAACAGAAGAGTAAAATGCTGACGTTTTTTGCTTTGAAATGTGAAAAATAAATTTAGATTCAGATAAAAATAAAATTTTTTTAATACTTTTTACATTAAAATATTGCCTCTTACACAAGTAAATAATTTGATTAAAATATATCTTATTTTATTAATACCTGTTCAATCAGAATTGATGGAGAGAAAATGTTACATTTTCCTATCAATCATGCATTGAAAAAAATAAATAAAAATAAAAATTTTGATTTCACAATAAAATTAATTTACATTCAAACAATGTACATTATACTCATGAAAATGAATGGCCATTTTTTGGCAGCTTTTTATAGAGTGAACACAAAAAAAAAAATTGGGGGGCAGCTTTTTATAGAGTGAACACAAAAAAAAAATTTGGGGGCAGCTTTTTATAGAGTGAACACAAAAAAAAAAAATTTTGGGCAGCTTTTTATAGAGTGAACACAAAAAAAAATTTGGGGGCAGCTTTTTATAGAGTGAACACAAAAAAAAAAATTGGGGGGCAGCTTTTTATAGAGTGAACACAAAAAACAAAAATTTTTGGGCAGCTTTTTATAGAGTGAACACAAAAAAAAAAATTTCTCTCAAATATAAGCTACGTTCAAGTCGATCAGTTTGAGAGAAATATGATAAAGATTTAAACTTAGCAAAATTGTGAGTTTTTTCCCTGGGGTTGATAGAACACTGTTTCTTACTATGTTTACAAATAAAAAATATAGGGCTTATTTCTTTTGCATTTGAAATGTGGTTGTAACGATAGCCAAACAGTAAGAAGCTTGGATTCAAGTCCGGGGTTCAAGTCGTTCAACCAGCGTTACAGTTATATCATCCATACTGATGATTGTTGATGAACATGAAACATATGTCTACGGATATTTAAAATATTTATTTATTAAAATTAATTTATATATATATATATATATTACATGCGTGAATAGAGTTATCCACAGACACATATTTCGTCCTCTCTGCGACTCATCAGCGTGGCTAGACCTAGCAAGATTTGAAACCACGATTTTAATGACTGCCGTTCAACACTACCACTGAGTCACAAACCATGCAAGTAGTGGGAGAGATATATCGTATTATAAATATTTCTAATTATTTATTTATATTTTTAAAAAAATTTATTTAAGTTCTGATAATTGAACGTATTCAATTATTTTTACGGCAAAAAATTTACTTTAATGCTAGGTTGAAATCATTGTTGCCTTCACCAGCGTGATGATCCCATATCTATAAAATATAGTTATCCATGGACACATGTTTCGTCGTATATAAAGATAGCCATGTTTATATATTTTTATATACAAGAAACACTCCTAAACTTATTAACCAATCATTATCAATTTTGGAACAGAGTGCAAAGGATCCAAATATGGCTTATATTTGATTGAAATTAATTTTATGAAAAGTGGATTAAAATCCTTTATAAAAATTCAGATACTCCCGATTTTCGTGAAATTTTAGCAATAGGTATCAGACATCAACTAATAAATATTCCTGAAATTTCAGTTTCTTTGGAGTATTTTAAAGGATTTTTATGGGGCATAACCTCCCATTTGAAAATTCAAATATTTTAAGTTTGTATTGAATAGTCATATAGTTATTGGACACCAATTAAGCAAGATTTCCTGAATTTCAATTTCTTCTCAAGACCACTTCAGCTTAAGCCTTAAATTTGAGACATTTTCGAGAATAAAATCAATGGATTTTGATCAAAATTGGAATATGGATTCTATTTAGCATCATTATATTTTGATTTTAATCTTGGGAAGGGGACATAAAAGTGATGCAAAAATGTTCTGTTCAGAGAATTAATGTTACCCGCCCTGAGTCGGATATTATTGAAAGAATACAAGGCATATTTCTCTCGCATTTCAAAACATGATCGTCGCGTTAGCCGTATGGGTACAGGACCAGGGCTGAAACTACTTGGATCTGGGGTTCGAATTGTTCGACCAGCAATATGGTTATGTAATTCCATACTGACGAGCTTAAAATAAAAATACAAAACATATGTCTATGTATGTAAAAATATTTATTCATTAATAATTATATATATATATATATATATATATATAAAAGGAGATTGTAGTTTGCTTGAAGCATTGCTGGTAAATGTAAGTGTAAATTAGTCGTCCAAGGCTATAGCAATGCGATGTGGTTGCCGTGAGATGGAAAAGTGAAAAGAAATAAACGCAGGGAGAAAGTGAAACTCAAAACGATTTATTAATAATTTCACGAAAACTGATTAAATACCAAATAGTATTTTTTTTTTTCGGTAAGTAACAGATCGGCAAAGGGTAATCTTAAATTTTCGAAAGAAAAACTTTCATTATCAGAAGACAACAATAGAAGACCGAGAGGGTCGAAAAAACGGGAAACAAACCGGTGTCAGATCATCGTAATACAGGGGAAAACAATTGGCAGTAGGAACGCAGAAAATGTCAAAATTCCATTAAGCAATCATATAACTAAGGTTAAAACATTATAAACATTAGTTTAGTAATATACCAATTTTTTTAATTTTATTATGTTTCAAAAAAAAAAAAAAGACTAATTGATGAGTCATGTAAAATGAAACATAATAAAATTAAAAATTGGTATATTACTAAACTAATGTTTATAATGTTTTAACCTTAGTTATATTGTTCTATTTGCCGATCTGTTACTTACCGAAAAAAAAAAATACTATTTGGTATTTAATCAGTTTTCGTGAAATTATTAATAAATCGTTTTGAGTTTCACTTTCTCCCTGCGTTTATTTCTTTTCACTTTTCCATCTCACGGCAACCACATCGCATTGCTATAGCCTTGGACGACTAATTTACACTTTATATATATATATATATATATATATATATATATATACACACACACACACATATATGTATATATCTAAGAAAACAAACCTCAGCAGACAGATCTTGAACAAATAAAGGACTCAATATCCTATAGGATAAAGCTATATCAATAATAATTGAAATAAAATGTACTTCGCCTTAACATTTTATTGCAGTCTAATGGTATCACCTATCACGAGTGTCTCCAACTGGCATCAATTTGGGCAATTTTTTTTTCTTTTTCGCTTTCTTTCCTTGCTTTTGCCTGACATAGGGGGGGGGGGGATAAAGAGAGAGATGGAAGGAAGACAAAAAGAATGCTGTTTGTTTTGGTTTTAAAAGAGTCTCTAATCTAATAGATCCAACACTGTTTACCAAGCTCCAGCCCCTGTCCCATCACTGCAATGCTGCATCCCCCTGCTTTTTTTACAAGTACTTCAATGGAATATAAACTTGTGCCCCGTCAACGTAAATACCCACGACCAACCCGACGAGTAGCAAAATTCCACCCTTTCATTGTAGATGTCTCCAGATGCCAGAGAGCTTTCTACTCTAATAGCTTTTTTCATCGAACCGATTACCTTTGGAATTCCCTCCCTGCTCCCTGTTTACTCGACTGTATCAACATGCAGGAATTTAAATGTAATGTGAACAAGCATCTCGCTGCACAACCCCATATAGGATGCCCCTATGGATATTGCCCCTAATTCGCAGTAGCCCTTTACGTCTCGGTGGCAGTGTGCCTTGTTTGGGATGAAACGAAGTAATAAAAAAAATTTTTTTTTTTTTTAATTCAACTGTGAAAGAAAGATAATTGATTCAGTAGCTCAATTGGTTACCACAACACACTTAGGCAGAGGTTATGAGATCGAGCCATACTTGGGCATAAATAGTTTTACTCTGCTTTTGTCCTAAAATCAATTTAAACATTTCAAATTACATTATTACGCAGATTGTTTCATTTTACTTTTTTTTATAATTTACATACTGTATGAAAATTAGAATTTTTTCTTTTAGGAAATCGCTCCAGACAAGGCATGAAGCAACTTGATTTAAGGAGCTAACAAGAATAAAATATAATTAGCGTAAAGACAGGAGATGCCTATTGGCCTTAGTCTTACAAAGACCAAAGCCAATAGGTAGGAGGAAAACAGTCTTCAGTCAGAAGAGAGTTCCACAAGCTTGCAGTTCTTGGAAAGAAGCTACTGGAATAGGAAGCTGTATTACAATGAGGTATCAAAACAGCGAATTGATGGAGACCACTAGACCAACGAGTCAAATGAGCTGGAACAAAAGAAGCAGGGAATAGATCACATAATTCTGAAGAACACAGAATTCCATGTTATGTTAGGTAGCTCTGCTAGTAATATATATATATATATATATATATATATATATATATGGGAAGAGAAGGATGAAGGTAATCCGACGTGATGGGAAAATGAAAAAGGAAAACCAAAAAATGGATGTTTTTTATGTGTACTTCAACGTTTCGTCTTTATTTATAAGACTTCATCAGGATGATAAAATAGAGAAAAAATGTCATGCAAGCACAGATACATGTAGGGTAGACATATTGGGAGGAAAAATAGAATGAAATAATGGCCACTGCTGGGTGGACGTCCGTATTTGTTGGAGAAATAGAAATGAATGTTGAAGAAAATGAGTGGGGGGAAAAAATGGAAGGATGGGGTGAGCAAGGACTATATATATTACTTATGGATTTTTCAGCAATTTAGATCACATGGTACCAATGGTTTTGCAAAGAACTGGAACTTGGTTAAAAAAAACCTTAGGTGTAAAACCGATTCAGCACTCTTTTAGATCAAGAAAAAGGCTGAAGGGCAATGAATCGGTTTTACGCCTCAGGTTTTTTTGGTTTTTTTATCAGGCTCCGGTTCTTCGCAAAACCATTGGTATCATGTGATCTAAACTTCTGAAAAATTCTTAAATAAATATTACGCTCTAATAGAATAATCGAACACTATTGGATTTCTTTCCACCCAACAGAACCAACAAATTGTATATATTGATGTCTGATGAACAGAGTGAAATACAAAAAAGTCTGTAGCTTCACACAGGCATATTTTTATACAACTATTAAACATCATGTCCATTATGCCATCAATCCGCAACGTCTAAACATTGAATGTGTATTTATCATAGTTACGTATAGGCGAGGTACACACAGACACACAAGATCTTGTCTGATACCTTTTACTACAGCGATGTAAGTTAGGTGTAAACGTTATTTTTCAACTGATTCTTAGCCGCAAAAATTCACCTTTTCAAAATTTCAACATTGCACAATTAAACTCATTTATTAGACATCGTTGAAATACTTCAACAAATATATAAAAGATATGTGATAATGTAAGTATATGATATAAATTAAAAGATACCTAACAATGTGGACGCAAATCATAAAGTTACAACTCACTCAACATGTCCCAACATTATACCAGGTGGCATGCGCCTAAGAGACATTTGTTAGATTTTTTTTTTTCATGTTGTAGTTTTATTCTTATTTGAACTAATTTAACGTAATCAGTTCAATAAAATAATTGCAGCCACTTCACACAACAGAAAATGATATAATATTCCTGTTCCCTACACGGTGAAAAATAATCCCTTTTTCATTCCATCTTATGTATTATAAAATATCAAATACAGAAAAGAATAAATAAGAATGAAAAGGGGACTATTTTTTGCTTAAGTAAGAAACAGGAATATTACAGAATTATTGTGTTAAAATTATTAAGTTAAAATGATTCAAACAAGAATCAAACTCCAGCAGAAGCACCCCCTAAAGTCCAATCCTGCCTCACTATGATAGGAGCGGTGGCAATGTGGTAGTGTCAGAACTACCCAATTAACAAAGCTCTAGTAAAAATTCAGCAGTTGACATCAGGATCCATCGTCGTCAGAACGTGGCAAACAACGACGTGTCAGGTGCAGACCTGCGACCCAATCGAGGCAGAGTGACAATTTTGCTTCTGCGCTATTCCTTTGGGGGTTCTGGACTAAACCTGAGCCTTTCTGTTCTCGGTATCAGGGATAAACACATGCAATCCTGCAGGTTAACAAATAGCTGCAACCAACGAGAAAGACTTCATGCAGACCAGACAATCCTGAGGCACGATCTTTGTGAGCGCTATGAAGAAGTCTAACTCACCTTACAAATAAACAAACCAGCAGAAGCTGGTGATTGTCTTTTAAAAGCATGAAACCTAGTGTAATGTTTGAACATGTGAGTAAATTGTGATTTTACGAAGTGTATCTGCGTGCGTGTATGTATAAAGTCGAAGCTAATAAAAAGAGTAAAAGATTACTGTTTTAGGTAGAGATTTGAAAAATTATGATTAATTACTGTACTTAAGAGAAGAACGAGAGATAAAAATGTCCACCATTGTTAGGAATGCCATTAATTATTTTGAAAGTTTTAATTAACTTTCACAATTATTAATGGCATTCCTAACAATGGTGGACATTTTTATTTTTTAAACATTTCACTCAGGGAAGTGAGTATTGATTTACTCCTCTCCAGGAGTTAGGCACAAGGCCAGTTTTTATCTTACTCCCACAAGTAAGATGTGACCCAAGGTCGAGTTGGGAAAGTGGGGTTTAAAAATTGCCTGGGTAGCCCCGTCGGCATTCCCCGGTAGGGGCGCCTCAGACAGTAAGCAATAAACTTACTCCTCCCCAAAGAGGGGAGGCGAAGCCTGGAAGGGTGGACCTCCTAGAACTGCACAGGACAGACCCATAGACCGGCGTAAATCAAGCCCCGAATGCCAAGACAATACCAGTCTATAGGGTGTAGTATCCATCGGAACAGATACTACACTTTGATCTTAGCCAAAAGGCCAAGAAGGCACTCAGGGTAATGAGTATTGATTTACTCCTCTCCAGGAGTTAGGCACAAGGCCAGATGTGACCCAAGGTCGGGTCGAGAAAGTGGGGTTTAAAAATTGCCTGGGCAGTCCCGTCGGCATTCCCCGGTAGGGACGCCTCAGGCAGTAAGCAATAAACTTACTCCTCCCCAAAGAGGGGAGGCAAATCCTGGGAAGGTGGACCTCCCAGAACTGCACAGGACAGACCCATTGAGACCGGCGTAAATCAAGACCTGAAGGCCAATACCAGTCTATGGGGTGCAGTATCCATCGGAACAGATACTACACTTTGATCTTAGCCAAAAGACCAAGCCAAGTCAGGGTAATGAGTAGCCAATAACAAAAAAAACTGAAATAGAGATAAATTTCCCAACCAGGAGTCCACGGCCTCCTGTGTGTATGTGTATGCATGGGGAGGGGAGCGCAAAAAACAACAATTCTTTTCCTAAACAACTCTAATCAGTTTCAACTAAGTCAAAATTAAGAGAAAGATAATACGTGGAGAGGAAGGAGATAAGAAAAAGGAAGACAAGACAAGATGGAGAGAGAATGAGGAAGTGAGAAAAAAAAAACGGGAAAAAGAAAAAGAAAGCTTATGAGGTGAGAGAGAAAGAGAAATAAACTAACCAAATAGCAACGAAAAAATCAGTAGGTAAGGCTCTAGTGATTTGGCAGAAATCAACTTTTTCTCATTTAAAAAATAACAAATAATAAGCGGATTTCAAGCAAAAAGAAAACTCAAATCCATGGGAGGCTCCAGTGATTTAAGCAGAAATCCACTTTTTCTGAATTTGAAAAAAAAAGAAAAAAAAAAAAAAGAAAAAAAAAGAAATTCTGCTCAAAATTGAAGACCTCTCATCCCTGTTCTCTTCAATCTGAAAAGCTATTGTCAAGGCAGTTTTCAAAAACAATATTAACAAATTAATTTTTTTTTTTCTAATAAAATAATATATTTTTCGAACAAGTTGCCAGACCAGATTAAGAAGAGCAATAACATAGAACATTTTAAGACGGAATTAGATGAATTCAGTAAAAAAGGTGAATTAAGAGTGTATACTGGGAACTATCGAATGAAATATTTAATAGAATTTGATTTGTATATTGATATTATAATAGTGGAAATGTGCAAACATTTTTTAATTTTATTTTAAAGGCGTTGAATTAAAATAGTTAAAAAAGGAAGATATACACCAATAAAGAAACATAACAAATAATAATAAATAATAATAATAATAAATAATAATAATAGCTTGCCAGGGAACCATTTCAACCTCAATATTCCAGTTTTTTGTCACCTGAAGATGATTCAACAAAGAATCGAAATTGCTCGTGATACTTATGAAACATTCATTAGTCTTTTTGAGTTTGAAACAGGAAAGATTAGGAAAATCGAAAAATAAAAAAGGCATAATCAATGCAATTCTATTATGTTTAACAATGTTTGCTTAAATAATATATATAGATATATATAGATATATATAAATATATATATATATATATATATATATATTTTTGAATGTGAGATGATATATAATTATTTCCACAATCATACAATGTCGCAGCCCACAACCTATGAAAGAAACAAACAGAAGTCCTAGACTCGAGTTTCGCCCTCATCAGTAGAACACATCCAAACTCAGGAGATAATATATATATATATATATATATATATATATATATATGGTAATCATTACTATTAGCGACATAAATTATTTTAAAGAAAATACTGCTAGTAAATTAGGTTTAAAACAATTTATTTTGCTTTATTCATTTGTGACCTTTTCGTGTTAAAAAAATAATCCAATAATCAAAAAGCCGAAAGCTGATTATTTTACTCACAGTCAGCATTTACGGTAAAGTAAATTGCTTTAAACTTTTTTAAATATTAAATATTAATTTTTTTACACAAATAGGTCACAAATAAGTAGGTAAAGCAACAAATTGTTTTTGACTAATTTACCAACGGTATTTTAGTTAAAATAATTTATGTCGCTAATAGTAAGGATTACCATATATAGATATATATATATATATATATATCTTGGCGGAGAGCGTCACACCACCTCGATGCTACTTATAAACAAAAGTTTGTTTATTTTATAAAAAAAAAAAATACACCCCTGAAGATGAAGTTTGTAGACTTCGAAATTGATTGGAAAAAGAAAAAAAAGAAATAAATTCTTTCACGCATTGTTAAAAAGGGCTTCTTACGTCATTTTATTACATTTTATTCAATGCTTAAAAAAAAAAAAAAAAAAAAGAACGAACAATATCTTTATAACTCCCGGCATGCCCCTTGCATAATCGTTCTTAATATTTTTCACTTCCGCCCTTTTCCATCTTGGCGGAGAGCGTCACACCACCTCGATGCTACTTATAAACAAAAGTTTGTTTATTTTATAAAAAAAAAAAATACACCCCTGAAGATGAAGTTTGTAGACTTCGAAATTGATTGGAAAAAGAAAAAAAAGAAATAAATTCTTTCACGCATTGTTAAAAAGGGCTTCTTACGTCATTTTATTACATTTTATTCAATGCTTAAAAAAAAAAAAAAAAAAAAGAACGAACAATATCTTTATAACTCCCGGCATGCCCCTTGCATAATCGTTCTTAATATTTTTCACTTCCGCCCTTTTCCATCTTGGCGGAGAGCGTCACACCACCTCGATGCTACTTATAAACAAAAGTTTGTTTATTTTATAAAAAAAAAAAAATACACCCCTGAAGATGAAGTTTGTAGACTTCGAAATTGATTGGAAAAAGAAAAAAAAGAAAGAAATTCTTTCACGCATTGTTAAAAAGGGCTTCTTACGTCATTTTATTACATTTTATTCAATGCTTAAAAAAAAAAAAAAAAAAAAGAACGAACAATATCTTTATAACTCCCGGCATGCCCCTTGCATAATCGTTCTTAATATTTTTCACTTCCGCCCTTTTCCATCTTGGCGGAGAGCGTCACACCACCTCGATGCTACTTATAAACAAAAGTTTGTTTATTTTATAAAAAAAAAAAATACACCCCTGAAGATGAAGTTTGTAGACTTCGAAATTGATTGGAAAAAGAAAAAAAAGAAATAAATTCTTTCACGCATTGTTAAAAAGGGCTTCTTACGTCATTTTATTATATATATATATATATATCTCTCATATACACTCAATATTGTATTGGGTAATCAATATGCAGTTATGTCACCATTGTTCTATGCTACTATTTTATGTTGATCAGCTGTCACGGATTAAGGCAAAATAGCCAGTCTCTCATTAAGAACAGTGGACAATGACCAACACGATTTCTCCGATTTGTAGACTCAGACTAAAATGCTAGTTACTTTACAAACGCCAGATTGTCGTTCGAGCAACACAAGATAAAATAAATTGACAACAAAAAAAAAAGGCTAGACACCAGTTATACAGGGCACGTCAGCATAAGTGCCATGTTTGAGTGAATGAATGCAGGAATGCAGCTACAAGTGATTGGTGACAGATAATTACAAAGTAGAAGGCGAGAGGAGAGGGGCGCGAGGGGCACCGTTTGGCACTTGAAGCCACCTGTCCAATAAACTAACACTGATATGTCATCATGCAATAATAAGGAGGACAATCACAACTTCTACGTGGGTACTATAACTGCTATTTACTCTTACAAACTATAACTGCTATTTACTCTTACAAACTATAACTGCTATTTACTCTTACAAACTATAACTGCTATTTACTCTTACAAACTATAACTGCTATTTACTCTTACAAACTATAACTGCTATTTACTCTTACAAACTATAACTGCTATTTACTCTTACAAACTATAACTGCTATTTACTCTTACAAACTATAACTGCTATTTACTCTTACAAACTATAACTGCTATTTACTCTTACAAACTATAACTGCTATTTACTCTTACAAAATATAACTGCTATTTACTCTTACAAAATATAACTGCTATTTACTCTTACAAAATATAACTGCTATTTACTCTTACAAAATATAACTGCTATTTACTCTTACAAAATATAACTGCTATTTACTCTTACAAACTATAACTGCTATTTACTCTTACAAAATAACGTAAGGCCAGGCAGGTTTCTTGCCAACTGCACCAGGGAATAATGTCACTAGAGGTGGGGGAGTCCAAGTCGGAAATCAAACATTTTTACAGGAGTCAGGAGTTTGAGGCAGAGTCAGTCATTTTTTTTTCAGCTGAATCACGACCTCTGAGGTAGAGAGTCAGGTGTGTTTTTTTTGTTTTTTAAACCTACCACAGAATCTGGTTCTTTTTTCTTTTCTTTTTTTAAGTATTTTTGTTGTTTAACTGATTCCAGAATCTGTTTTTCTTTGTTCAGCCAACTCCCCACCTCTGAATTTCAAGACAACTACATTATAGACTACCAACAGACCGATAAACAAAATAAAATGACCATTTATAATCTAGATCGTACTGAAAAGCTACAATATTTTATATTCTAACATTTACATTGTTAATGACCATGTGTCCAAGCATATCTTTCCTGCACAGGTAATCGCCATTTTATGTTTTATCATGGGTAACACACACATATGTTGGAAGAAAGAGAAGAGGACAATAGTGGAGGAACAGTTAGATTTACATACACATTTATTCACAGACAAACATTTTGTTGAATACAATATGATATATAAAGGAAAGAACAGACATAAGAACTAAAAAAGTAATACATTAAGGTCCCAAATAAAATAAGTAAGAACACATGTTGTCGGGGTTCAGAGATAGAGAACCATGCCTGAGTAAATGAATAAGTACATCTTACTTACTTTTTGTCATGTTTCTGAGAGTCTATACAGAGCCTTCTAGGGTTTTGGAAAGCATGCTCCTAGAAGGAGCTGAGCGAATCCTTCATTCACTTTGAAGAACATGCAAGAAAGAAGCTAAGATCTTTTCCTAAATTCCGCAAATGGACAGAACAAGTTTTCTTAACTTCTGGATAGGAGAACGTATTCTCTAACATTGGTCGAGAATAAACCCAAGGAAGATAACTCAGATTATTTTGGTCCAACATCACCCTGTTTAAAAAGTTTGCCAGAAAATGAAACAATGTCAAGCAAAAGTTGAAGGAGACAACACACGTACTTAAAAAAAAAAGGAAATACATAGGGACAAAGTTTCGTTCGTCAGTGATGAGCAAATAGAAATCAGTTGTGAAATAAGGAGTAAAAAAAAAAATTCCAAACATTTTTTTAAAAATCATTAAAAATAAATTAATAAAATTTAAAAAAATAAATTTATAAAATAAAGAATAAAAATAATAAAAATTAAAAAATAAAAATATAAAATATTCATATAATTTAAATTTCAATATTTTGTAGCATATTGGATCAATTTTATTGCAAAATCTATTTTTTTAAATAACATATTCCTTCATTGAATTATCTTTTCGAAAATGTAAACATTTTCTTGCATTAAATTAATTAAGATTAAAAGACAAAGGGACAAATTAGAGATAAGTGCAACAAAAAATGAAAACGATTTTCAAGCAACGCTGGATAAGTACAGCTAATGTATATTATAAATAAGTGCACATCCTCCGTCAAAAATGATCGTAAAAAAATGTTTCGGCAAACATCTCAATCGGTGAAGTTAAAAAAAAGAAAGAACATCTCAACTGGACGATTAAAAAGAAAAAAGAAAAACGGTATAGAAAGAAAAAAAAAGGAAAAAAAGAAAACGTCTCATTATGGAAATAGAGTGGAGGATTTCTTTCTAAATTCATTTCACGTGGTGGAGGTGTCTGACTTTTATTTGCTGTCTCCCTTTCTCTAAACACTTTAAATGGTTTTGTCCGGCATGTTTTCTACATGCATGATGTGAGAAGTACATTGATTTATCTATATACATCTACACCTCCCCTTTGAAAATTCAAATATTTCAGATTTGCATTAAATTTGATCCATAATCATTAGACACCAATAAGCAAGATTCTCTGAATTTTAATTTCTTTTTAGGATCCCTTAATTTTAGATATTTTCTAGAATAAAAATCATGTAATGAATTTTGATCAAAATCGGAATAAGGATTCTAGAAATAAAGTTTAGTATCATTATAGCTTGATTTTAATTTTTGTAAGGGGAAGGAAAGTGGTACAACACCGTTCTGTTCGAGGAATTAGTTTTGCCCGTCTAAAGATGGATATTCTTCTAGTATTCATATACAACTAGCGGGACCCTGTGGAAATTCCACAGTGTTTTCTACATCAATCTGTATAATTTACTGTTAATAATATTATCCGGTGGCTAGAAATATGCACATATTTTACTCACAAAAATTTTGCGTGACGGAATGGAAGTATATATATTAATTTATATTACTCGGTTGCCGGGCCAAAAGCTGTCTCTTCACTAAATCTTCTTAAATAGGAGTGTCAGATCGTGACACACAAAATAAATAACACACACTCTATCGTATTAATATATAAATAATAATAATAATAATAATAAGAAGAAGAAGAAGAAGAAGAAGAAGAAGAAGAAGAAGAAGAAGAAGAAGAAGAAGAAGAAGAAGAAATTTTAAATATTAAAAAATAAAATAAATAAATAAATAAATAAATAAATAAATACCGTAAGCCTGAAACCGGCCCATTTGGTAAGCGTTTCCGCTAATGAAACGGGATACCAGAGTTCTATCCTCGGTTGAGTCATAGCAAAGACTAAAACAAACATTGCTAAAACTCTCAGTATTATAAGGTCAGGATCAAGGACAATGAAGCAGTCCTGGGAGAAGAGTGGCGCCCTCCC
>OY744529.1:16498720-16593720 GCA_963556195.1 Sepiola atlantica | reverse complement strand
TGGTCATCTCTGAAAAAGGAAACTTATTCCAAAAACATAAGATTAAAGTAAAAAATTTAATAAATAATAAAATTTGGCATTTAAAAAGCTTCTAATTTTCAATCATTTTAATATTTCGATATATTTGTATTATTTCGACTACCGTTTTCATCTTAGATTTTATTTTCACAACGTTTCGGCTAATATAACCTCCGACCTTCTTCAGACACATCTTGTCAAACTCAGGAATCGATACAGAATTTCGAACTGAACTTTTATTCAATCCATGGAGGTAGATTATTCTCATTCTGCCAGCAATGACCGGGTAGAAGTATTAAGTAATTTCTATTATATCACTGATCTGCTGCACCATGGGCCGATGAGAACAGTAGTCTGAATAATCCAAATTATCAACGATCATCTAAAAAATTCTGATAATATATTTGAACGAGAAAGAAAAAAAAAGGTTAAGATCATCTATCTTTATACTAAAGCTGAGTGAATCAATGTGTCTTTCTGAAAGGTTTTTTCCCTAAACACTTATGACACAAAATATATACCAAAATATCCGTAGCGCTGGGATTGAGTTATGTTTGAAAAATATCCTATTTTAATTCTTCTAATTAACCATAAGTTATAATTAACTGAACAAGTTTCTTGTCACTCATCTCTCAGTGTACGTTTACTCAACCACTCTCGAATATTTTTTAATGTCTCTGAGCAGTTAGAGAAAGAAGGACTCTTTTCAGCGTTGCTTCTTAATTGTTTAATTTTGCCATCTAATTTACATAGTGTGTTTGTACATATATGTAAGTTAGATAGCAATATAATAAGTCTCTTTACTTCCATGTTATCCATGAGGATGATATAGAAGTGAAGAGACTTATTAGTTATGCAAGAAGAATTTTTTTTCCTTTTTTTCATTTTACTTCAGTAAGTTCTCATAAATCAAGGGGGCCCCCATTCTGGAACTAACATTTGATTTCTTTATGTGATACATAGATATCCGAGTGTTCATTTAAGATTTTCCTTATCTCTCAAAGCTCGTGTTAATAAAGCAGTGGAGAAAATGACTTTCCTTCTCCCTAATTGACCACTTAACTATTTTATAACTTATATTTCTTGTGGTCTTTTCTTGGTTTGGCCGGATTCCAGAACAAGAATTCATCTGGTCTGGTGGAGTATCCAGCTTAGTGCTGTTACTTGAGGTAACATCACGAGGAGTAAATGCACTATTCCTTGCATGAGCAAGTATGTAGTCATGCCGAGGCGGTCTTAGTTGAGCTACGAATATTATGTTATTTTGAATATTTGGTCAGGGTTTACTTGTAGGGTAACACATCCTCGTGTCAGGTTGTCCTGACAAATACCTGTACAGAGAGACCGAAGACACTCGAGGATAGTGTCGAGTAGGCATTTAAATGCTTATAATATGTCACAAACACATATGTAAATTAGATAGCAAAATAATAGGTCGCTTTACTTCTATATTATCCATAGAGATAATATAGAAGTAAAGAGATTTATTTTTAGTTATGCAAAAAGAATGTCTTTACAGATATGTCACAGTTTATGAATTTTCGAACGAAATCAAAGTAGAATAGTGATATTAACAAGTGCTTATAGATGAATTCCTAACTTTATGCCCACACTTTAAATGTATATATCTATGTATGGTCTATGTCACTAAGACTTTAAAGCCTGCCTCTACAGAGGGTTACTTGGGCCCTCATCTAACATAACTAACAGTTCAGAATCATTATCATCATCAGTTTAACGTCCGTTTTACATGCTGGCATGTGTGTGACGGCTTTAAGAAATTGACTTCCGAACTAACATATCTCTAGCCAAGTCTTTATTTACCTCAGGTCCAGTTTTATCACTTCCTCCCATGTTTTCCTTGGCCTCCCCCTGTGAACTGAACCTGCTACCTCAACTGTTCTACATCTACGAACCCAAGAACTCTCATTCATTCTTTCAACATGGCCATACCATCGAAGTCTACACTTCTGCACACATCGCCTTATATTGTTCAGAATTAATCTTCCTCTAAGGTCATCAGAACTAAGCTTCTCTTTAAGACTCCCCTTACACATCCATCGTATCACTCTCATATCATTTCTATCTACTGGTCAGGTTTCACTTCTATACATCATCACACTGCGTACACATGCCGGATAGACTCTTTCCTTGGTCAACAGTGCTAACGATCTGTTGGTTTCCTATATACTTTGATAAAATGATAAAATACCAATTATAATCAGTAAAAATGTATTTGAGTCAACTTATTGTTAACCAACGCTGTTAACCGTTATGCCATAGGTCTATTGGTTAACAATCATTTCTTTTATGGAGGTTGATGGTTTAATCTTTACTACATGTGATAATAACTGAGAATAATATAAAATTAACATTTCTAGCCGGTCATGGCTGACCGAATGAGAACAATCTACTCCTGTGGATTAAATGAAAAGTTAAGTTTGCCAAGTTCGACAAAGATTACCAAATTCATAACGATGCACCTGAAGATGGTCAGCGGTTACATCAGCCGAAACGTTTGTGAATATAACAACGAGGATAAGAATAGTAATCCGAATGCTATAAAATTACATAGATTGAGTTTGAAATAAGGTAGACAGATTAACAGATAATCAAGAGGCCAACGTACAAGTAGGTACATGCGTGCAAATTTGTACAGAGCTGACACTACCTAACTGAGAACCGTAACCACCACTCTACCCTTGACCGACAATGAACGCAACAGAAAATATCAAATGCGTGACAGCACACAAAAGGCAAATCCGCCAATGATGATCCGAAGCTCCGGCAGCTCTTTAACAGCAGTGTAAGTGCACTGATTGCCACTGGACTCCATTCTTTTGCAAAAAAAAAAAAAGAGTGTTGCCGAGATAAGCACACTCCAAGTGATCTTTCCATAGCTATCTGCCCCTGCGGAGGGAAGATTGCCATCATTGGACAACAAAAAAGCTGTCTATATACAGCATAATCATGTCAACACAGCAGTTCTCGTTAGATCACCAAAGTTAAGCAACGTTCAGCCTGGTCAGTACCAGATGGGCGACCATTTGGGAATACCGGGTGCTGTATGCAGAAGGATGTCAACACCTCTCTGCAAGAACTGCAAAAACCTAACATCGTCATCATCCCCCTGACCGCTTCTTGTTAATTTCATATTCCTTTGTTCAACCCATCTAAGGTGAATGCCACTTTGTTAAGAAGCACGGTTGTTAATTCGGAAGGTATATGGTATGACTCCGAGGATTCCAAAAATTCTGACTCCTTATTTTAAAGTCTTCTAATATTACGAATGTTTGTTGATTCTTCGGAGATTAAAAACTCCTAACATTATAACAAGTCTGACTCCAACTCCTAACATTATAACAAGTCAGACTCCAACTCCTAACATTATAACAAGTCAGACTCCAACTCCTAACATTATAACAAGTCAGACTCCAACTCCTAACATTATAACAAGTCAGACTCCAACTCCTAACATTATAACAAGTCAGACTCCAACTCCTAACATTATAACAAGTCAGACTCCAACTCCTAACATTATAACAAGTCAGACTCCAACTCCTAACATTATAACAAGTCAGACTCCAACTCCTAACATTATAACAAGTCAGACTCCAACTCCTAACATTATAACAAGTCAGACTCCAACTCCTAACATTATAACAAGTCTGACTCCAACTCCTAACATTATAACAAGTCTGACTCCAACTCCTAACATTATAACAAGTCTGACTCCAACTCCTAACATTATAACAAGTCTGACTCCAACTCCTAACATTATAACAAGTCTGACTCCAACTCCTAACATTATAACAAGTCTGACTCCAACTCCTAACATTATAACAAGTCTGACTCCAACTCCTAACATTATAACAAGTCTGACTCCAACTCCTAACATTATAACAAGTCTGACTCCAACTCCTAACATTATAACAAGTCTGACTCCAACTCCTAACATTATAACAAGTCTGACTCCAACTCCTAACATTATAACAAGTCTGACTCCAACTCCTAACATTATAACAAGTCTGACTCCAACTCCTAACATTATAACAAGTCTGACTCCAACTCCTAACATTATAACAAGTCTGACTCCAACTCCTAACATTATAACAAGTCTGACTCCAACTCCTAACATTATAACAAGTCTGACTCCAACTCCTAACATTATAACAAGTCTGACTCCAACTCCTAACATTATAACAAGTCTGACTCCAACTCCTAACATTATAACAAGTCTGACTCCAACTCCTAACATTATAACAAGTCTGACTCCAACTCCTAACATTATAACAAGTCTGACTCCAACTCCTAACATTATAACAAGTCTGACTCCAACTCCTAACATTATAACAAGTCTGACTCCAACTCCTAACATTATAACAAGTCTGACTCCAACTCCTAACATTATAACAAGTCTGACTCCAACTCCTAACATTATAACAAGTCTGACTCCAACTCCTAACATTATAACAAGTCTGACTCCAACTCCTAACATTATAACAAGTCTGACTCCAACTCCTAACATTATAACAAGTCTGACTCCAACTCCTAACATTATAACAAGTCTGACTCCAACTCCTAACATTATAACAAGTCTGACTCCAACTCCTAACATTATAACAAGTCTGACTCCAACTCCTAACATTATAACAAGTCTGACTCCAACTCCTAACATTATAACAAGTCTGACTCCAACTCCTCCAACTCCCTCTGACTCAGCAACCCTGCCAAGAAGAAGTGTGTGCAATAATGTGTGCGTGTATAAATGAATCTATCAGGTACTCACCATTCCAACGGCTTCTTTGTCGAAAGGATTCCATGGCACTGATTTCGGGTAATGTGCCAATACTTTGGATTTGTAGGGTCTTTTTAGAGGAGCACAATGCAAATTATCACCTGCAATGAAAAGAAACAACATTCGTTAGCATTATGAGCGAATATTTATTAGCATTATGAAAGTATAGAAAATAGAAAGAGATCAATTTTTTTTTAATGTTTTTCTCTCAAAATGTATACAAAGTTAATGGTTTTATGTATGAAAATAATATAAAACAAGCCGCGCATGCGTGGTCCCCCTCTGTATGTGACTCGATGCGGCGAGTGTAAAATGCATAAATTTGGGCAATTTGGGGCATTTTTGACCCCCCTTTGACCCCCTGGGGGCACGAACCAGAATTTTTCTGAAGTCAAGGATACTCATTATATCCAGAACAATTTCCTCTACATTTTGGCCAAGTTTCAGAAAAATTGAATGGATGGATCAAACGTTATGGGAGAAAAGGGTCATCTTTTGCCATTTTAGGGGCTTTTGACCTCCTGGGGGCGCGAACCAGATTTTTTCCAAAGTTAGCGATACTTATTTTCTATTAGGAACAATTGCCTCCACATTTTGGCTAAGTTTCAGAGAAATTGAATGGATGGATGAAGAGTTATGGGGCAAAAAATATCATTTTTTGCCATTTCGGGGCCTTTTGACCCCCGGGGGGGGGGGGGGGCTAACCAGATTTTTTTTCAAAAATCGGAGAATGTCACTTTCTAACCTGACCAAAGTTACAACTTCATGCAAAATTTCAGAGAAATTCAATGGATGGTTGCGGAGAAAATCCGGATGGACGGACGGACATGCCTCAAAAACATAAATCCCGATTTTATAAATCGGGGGACCAATTACAAACTGATAATACAGAGTAATTGTTATTTAGAATTTTCTGACTTTTTATTTTTACTAATGAATCAGCACTTATGAAGGCTAAAAGTCACCGGAGGATAAGAGTTAATGATATGGAATGATTGTCAATTAAAAGACGAAGAACCTTATGATTAATTGAATGCATACAGTTTGAATACTTATTGGAACGATTTATGACAAGAATCTGTTGATATCGGATTTAAAGATGACCATGTAATCTCTACAGAAGCATTCCGATCGTTTCCACCTCTTGATTGTTATTATTATTGTTATTATCACAACGTTTCGACTGTGATTGTCGACCTGCCTACAGGTGTCTTGTGTCAAACTTGAAAACAGTCATGGAATTTTGAACCCAACCCTTTATTACGAACCCTAGGGTACACAGTTTGCATTCCATTCTTTAGGCGTTGTGACAATTCTTTCAGTAAACCTGAAGAAGGCTGGAGAGCAAAACGGCCGAAATGTGATAATAACAACCAAGATAAGGAAACCAATCCAAAAATTAAAAATAACAATGAAAATCACTCATCACAAAAATACAAACATTATTGTCCGTTTCAATACATGTATCTATAAATAGTGTGCAACACTAAGGGAGGTAAGTCAGTATATAATATCGAGAGCAACTGTTTCAAAGTATTATATAAAAAGTGAGAATTGTTTGTGGTCGCTTGATGTAAAGTAATAATAAACGAGCATTGGAATTAAACGAATGTCGATCAGTATGATGAGATTAGTTCATTGATTAAAGAGAAATATTTTATTTGGGATATAAAAAAGTTGGCTCTTTATTCAATGCTTCATTTATTTATTATAAAAAATGTAATATTTCTAGTTTTGATGGTACAAGTAATCATATATACATACTAGCAAATATATACTCCCTCTGCTCGCATTTTGCTAGGCTGGGATGATATGATGATGAACGAACTACATACACTGACCCCCAAACGAGGAGGTAATAACGAACATATACTACACTAATCCTCAAAGGAGGAGGTAATGTCTGGTGGGATGGTATCATGACAACAGAACAGATACAATACTCCTTCCAAAATAGAGGCGGTAATACCTGGGAAAATATCACCATCAAAGCAGAAGGTAATGCCTGTAAGTATAGTATCATAGCAACAGAAAAGATACTACACTACCCCCTGCCCCCCCCCCCAAAAAAAGAAAAGTAGGCTCTGGAAAGATGGTATCATGACAAAAGAACAGATACTACATTAAGCCTCCCTCACAGTAGGATGTAAGACCTGAGAGGATTACCTCCATCCCCATAAAAAGGGAGGATGTAATTCCTGGGAGGACGGTTCTATGACAACAGAACCGATACTACACTAACGTATCCCCATTAAAAGATAATATAATAATAGATTAAATCAGTTGTATTGGGAGGAGGGGGGGTCATAAAAACATTTTTTTATAGTTTCTTGGCCATTTTCCCCAAGATCCCACTTCCCATTTTAATCCAATGAATTTCTGTAAATAAATGTATTTACGAAAACATGTTTTTAACAAATTGGAGATATTTTAAGTAGGAGTAAATGTGGTATTGTGGTAACTAAGATGATTCTAGTTAAGCGTAAGATAGACATTTTTATAACTTTTGACCAAGGATGACCAACGACCTCCATTTTCCCCATACTTTTGATGGCCTTGTGCCTAATTTTTTCGTTATTTAAATTTTTATATTTTGTGCAAATAATAATTTAAAGTGTACCATCTTATTTATTCTTTTACTATCGATTAAACTATCGCTTCAAACAATAAAAAAAAACAATAATACGGAGCGAGAGAGAGAGAGATTAGTTTATTTTCTTAAGTAAAACTTATTTCGCGTTTTTTTTTTTTACTTTACTCGGATTTGACTAAGATCAAAGTGTAGTATCTGTTCCGATGGATACTGCACCCCATACTGGTGTTGTCTTGGCCTTCGGTTCTTGATTTACGCCGGTCAATGGGTCTGTCCTGTGCAGTTCTGGGAGGTCCACCTTCCCAGGCTTTGCCTCCCCTCTTTGGGAAGGAGTAAGTTTATTGCTTACTGTCTGAGGCGCCCCTACCGGGGAATGCCGACAGGGCTGCCCAGGCAATTTTTAAACCCCACTTTCCCGACCCGACCTTGGGTCACATCTTACTTGTGGGAGTAAGATAAAAACTGGCCTTGTGCCTAACTCCTGGAGAGGAGTAAATCAATACTCGGATATTTCTTGATTGCGTAAGATGTAACTCACTTTTTTTTCTTTTTTGTAAGTTTCACCTCGATTAGTCGGTTTGGTTTACAGTGAGATTAACCTCGCGTGTGACGACAGTAAGAAATCAATTTTCATTGATAAAAATAAATTACTATTCACCCGGGCAATACCGGGTAGCCCCGCTAGTTTTAAATAATAAACTTTTCAAACACAAAACGTTAACATTTTGGTAATTTCTAAACATACTTAAATGTGACTGAACGAAAAGAATGAAAGAAAAAACAAATTTGCCATTTCACTGACAATTCAGAAAAATCGAGTCGGTCGCTCTTTCGACCGACTTCGCTTTTTCTGAAACATTTGAACGACGTTAGAAAACATTTGAACACAAATAAATATTTGTCAAGAAAAGAAAACAAAATTGCGAACAGAGCATTTGTTATATGAAAATTAAAAAAAAAATCATTGAATTAGAAAACAATAACAAATAATAGTTAATTAATGAATTAACTTTAACAAAACCAATATGCAAATTAGTTAACCTTACAAATCTGATATCACACTTATATAAACGGTATATAAAACAGATGGTACGTGCATATAAATAAGTTGAATTTGTTGGGAACCGACTGTTTTGACTACAGTTTTTGCGAGAAATGGGCCCGACCTTCGCATTTATTCATTTATATATATATATATATATATTAGTATGAAAATATACTTATTACAAGTAAAGCTATATATTTCTGTGCAGCTTACTTGCCATAAGTATAGTTTAATACTACTACTAAGCTTTACTCACATTGAGCCCTGTTGAAGATAATACTGAAAATGTTATAATATAGGTGTATATACATGAAATAGTAATAAATTATGTATATACGTATAGAGAGAGCTCTCAAGCAATTGAGAAGGTTTATTGCATTGAGATTTTGCTTACTTTCAGCAGGTGTTGGATGATAGCTAAGTGGTTAGAAGCGCTGACTGTCGTCTAAACAATAGAGTTTTGATCCCGACTTGAGGCATGTGCTTGCCTAGTTACACTGAAGAGCTGTGATTTAACGAAACTGTCTGTAGATAACTATATATATATATATATATATATATATATATGGTTGATTATTTAATAACAAATTTTATAGACAGTTAATCTCTACACAATGTAGCTAAATAGGTTCTTCATATAAGTATCGAAATTATTACATGTTAGTTTTCCTTTTTCGCGTGGAATGTTTTTTTGTCTGTAAATAAATGTGTATGTATGTAAATCCAACTGTTTATGTGTCTGTATTCGTAGAAGCATTCACCCGGGGTGAGTTGAGCCAGTTCCAAATGAGGTCACTGCATCTTGCGTAAAGGCGGTCCACCCCCGTCGATCAGCCGGGTCTTTGGCATACTTCACCCATTCCCGGTTCCAACGTCGAACATCAAAAACGCAGGGACCAGTCACCAGCTCCATGTCTGTCCCCACTATTTCTATCCAAGTCTTCAGTTGGCCGCCTCAGCGCTTCTTCCAGCCGGCGGGTGCGATTAGGGCTAACAACTTGCGGATAAATTTTTTCTCAGGGTGTCGAAGAAGGTGACCAAACCAGCAAAGTCTCCTTTTAAGAAGCGTCTCTCTGTGATGCTGGTGATGTTGCATCTTGCATGATGGTGCTGTTTGGGATTTGGTTGGAGAAACGGATGCATAGGATGCGTCGAAGGCAGTACATGTCAAAAACCTTGAGTTCAAAGGCCAGGTCTTGCAATCGTATAGCAATATTGTGCATATAAGTGCTGAAAATATCTCATCTCTTGTCAAGACCACAATCTACTTTTAAGATGGCAGAAGGCTGCGTGAGCACGATCGATACAGATTGCAATCTCATCCTTACCTTGTCCAGTAGCTGTAAAGGTTGAACAAAGATACTTGAAATGCTAGACTTCCTTGACAAAGCCGAACCCATTTCGCTGTAAGTAATTCAAATGATTGAAATAGGATTTAATCATGTTAGCCTCTACTTTAAACTATAGAGGAGAGGAACCCAGTCATCCAAAACGTAGAGAAATCTATTTTATTTGATTTAAAACAATACTTATTTAACACATCCTATTCTAATCACCTAAATTATTTACAGTGAAATAAGTTCTTTTATAATTTTTTCACAAATAATACTCTAATACTTTTTTTTTTACTTAAATTATTATTTAATATTTCCCCCGTGCAATGCCGGGACAAGGGCCCTACCAGTTAATAATCAAGGCAAAAAGCACAAATGAACTATTTCAAATTATTCAGGAATATATAATTGTTTTATTTGACCAATTGACATTCTGCTTTTTTCGTTCATTGATTCATTTCATTATATAACCAGTTTTTAATGGGGAATTAATTTCCATGCTTACACAAAATCAAATCTCTGGACTTTGAAAATCGAAAAAAAAAAGAAACATAAATTACCATTTTCATGTTTTTCATGTTTTTTTTTTTTTAATTTCATGATTAATAAAATGTGACGATGTTAATACACCGTAAATTTTCTCAACATTGGAATATATCAAATAACACCATGACAATCATCTTTGTGTTCTTTTTCTCCACATTACCAAGTTGAAAATTGTTCTTGTTTCTCTGTCAATCACAGCCAGAATAATTACTGCCTGGACGCATAAGACTGTTTTAGATGAGAAGTTGAAAGTGATGAATTTATTAACGAAAAAAAAAATTAACTTACAAATTTCAGACAAAAGTGTCAGGTGTCTGGCTGATATCCAATTTCAGAAATTGGTAGAAACAGGTTATTTATAACTCCCAAATACCACCATCAGAGAAATCATACAATGTTATTTGGAGGGATGAGAGGGTATCATCTATTTTCTTTATATCATATTACCACAGTAGATATTTTGTTGGAAATACAAATAACCTGATAAGACTATAAAATATTAACAAAGAATGAAATTTAAACTTTTCCTTTCTTTTTTCTTCTTACACCTGATAAATAGCAAAACCGTAATATAATTAGTGGCAAATTAGCAGTAAATTACACAATCGTACGATAATTAGCGGTAACTTTCACGATCGTACGATAATTAGCGGTAACTTTCACGATCGTACGATAATTAGCGGTAACTTTCACGATCGTACGATAATTAGCGGTAACTTTCACGATCGTACGATAATTAGCGGTAACTTTCACGATCGTACGATAATTAGCGGTAACTTTCACGATCGTACGATAATTAGCGGTAACTTTCACGATCGTACGATAATTAGCGGTAACTTTCACGATCGTACGATAATTAGCGGTAACTTTCACGATCGTACGATAATTAGCGGTAACTTTCACAATCGTACGATAATTAGCGGTACCTTTCACGAACGTACGATAATTAGGGGTAACTTTCACGAACGTACGATAATTAGGGGTAACTTTCACGAACGTACGATAATTAGGGGTAACTTTCACGATCGTACAATAATTAGCGGTAACTTTCACGATCGTACAATAATTAGCGGTAACTTTCACGATCGTACAATAATTAGCGGTAACTTTCACGATCGTACAATAATTAGCGGTAACTTTCACGATCGTACGATAATTAGCGGTAACTTTCACAATCGTACGATAATTAGCGGTAACTTTCACTATCGTACGATAATTAGCGGTAACTTTCACTATCGTACGATAATTAGGGGTAACTTTCACGATCGTACGATAATTAGCGGTAACTTTCACAATCGTACGATAATTGGCGGTAACTTTCACGATCGTACGATAATTGGCGGTAACTTTCACGATCGTACGATAATTGGCGGTAACTTTCACGAACGTACGATAATTAGGGGTAAATTTCACGATCGTACGATAATTAGGGGTTACTTTCACGACCCTACTATAAAATGTAGATTTATCTTTTATAATTAACATGAATATTTTTCTCAGTTTCTTACACTATAAAAAGTAATTGGTATTCGTGTCATAAGTGATCATCAGTTGGTTTGATTAAGAAGTCAAATTTACAAAGTTTGAAGAGTGGTCGATTAAGGTCTAGAAATCTGATCTTCTATGAGTGGATTGGAGAACAAATTAAATTAAAATAAAGCCAATAATAATCATAATAATAAGTACACTGCTGTAAGACACGATTTCCGGGGGGGGGGCTAATCTACTAATTATAGACGTTCTGTCAGATACACTCAACAAAGAGTGTCTAAAGAATTATCATAAGGTGGCAGCTTGGACTTAATGTAGGAATGTGAAACATGCAATGGTACGAGGAGTGAGCAAGAGTATTAAGTACATACAAATAAGTAGACACTAAGTATAAGTAAGTAAATTAAATTTGTAGTGAGAGAGAGGGGGTGAAAGAAAAAGAGAGAGGGCGGTGAAATGGAGAGAGAAAGAGAGAGAAGGCGGTGAAAGAGAGAGAGAAAGAGAGAGAAGGCGGTGAAAGAGAGAGAGAAAGAGAGAAGGCAGTGAAAGAGAGAGAGAAAGAGAGAGGGCGGTGAAAGAGAGAGAGAAAGAGAGAGAAGGCGGTGAAAGAGAGAGAGGACAGAGAAAGAGAGAGAGGGCAGTGAAAGAGAGAGAGAAAAGAGAGAGAGAGGGCAGTGAAAGAGAAAGAGAGAAAGACAGAGAGAGAAGGCGGTGAAAGAGAGAGAGAAAGAGAGAGGGCGGTGAAAGAGAGAGAAAGAGAGAGAAGGCGGTGAAAGAGAGAGAGAAAGGGCGGTGAAAGAGAGAGAGGACAGAGAAAGAGAGAGAGAGGGCAGTGAAAGAGAGAGAGAAAAGAGAGAGAGAGGGCAGTGAAAGAGAGAGAGAGAAAGAGAGAGAGGGCGGTGAAAGAGAGAGAGAAAGACAGAGAGAGGGGACGGTGAAAGAGAGAGAGAAAGACAGAGAGAGGGGACGGTGAAAGAGAGAGAGGGGACGGTGAAAGAGAGAGAGGGGACGGTGAAAGAGAGAGAGGGGACGGTGAAAGAGAGAGAGGGGACGGTGAAAGAGAGAGAGGGGACTGTGAAAGAGAGAGAGGGGACGGTGAAAGAGAGAGAGGGGACGGTGAAAGAGAGAGAGGGGACGGTGAAAGAGAGAGAGAGGACGGTGAAAGAGAGAGAGAGGACGGTGAAAGAGAGAGAGAGAGGACGGTGAAAGAGAGAGAGAGAGGACGGTGAAAGAGAGAGGACGGTGAAAGAGGGAGAGAGAGGACGGTGAAAGAGAGAGAGAGAGGACGGTGAAAGAGAGAGAGAGAGGACGGTGAAAGAGAGAGAGAGAGGACGGTGAAAGAGAGAGAGAGAGGACGGTGAAAGAGAGAGAGAGAGAGGACGGTGAAAGAGAGAGAGAGGACGGTGAAAGAGAGAGAGAGAGGACGGTGAAAGAGAGAGAGAGAGAGGACGGTGAAAGAGAGAGAGAGAGGACAGTGAAAGAGAGAGAGAGAGGACGGTGAAAGAGAGAGAGGGGACGGTGAAAAAGAGAGAGGGGCGGTGAAAAAGAGAGAGGGGGCGGTGAAAAAGAGAGAGAGGGGGCGGTGAAAAAGAGAGAGAGGGGGCGGTGAAAGAGAGAGAGAGGGGGCGGTGAAAGAGAGAGAGAGGGGGCGGTGAAAGAGAGAGAGAGAGAGGGAGCGGTGAAAGAGAGAGAGAGAGAGGGGGGCGGTGAAAAGAGAGAGAGGGGGGGGGCGGTGAAAAAGAGAGAGAGGGGGGCGGTGAAAGAGAGAGAGAGAGAGAGGGAGAGAGGGGGGGCATTTTCTTTTCTGCTCCCTCTCCTGCCAAAATCTTTTGGGAAAATTATAAAAATCACAAGTCTCCTAAAAAACAAAACAAAAAAATATATACTCCTTATGACGACCACGAAGGTCGAAAGCGCTAGAGTGATGGCTGAATTAAGAACACTCGGAGCCATAATATACCAGCTACCATCGGAGACCGGAAAGCTTGCTCGACACATCGAGAATATCCCGAACAGAAAAAAATCAACAAATGCGAAAATTCTGTGTTATTCAACAACGCTTGCTTAAATAACGACTTGCTGCCTATATATATATATATAAAGTAATCCAACAAAAGATATAAGAGTCAACTAATATCTTATAATTAGTGAAACATCCGGATAAAGACTGAAGCTCAATATACTGGATAGAGCATTACTATCATAATATAAAATGAAATAATAAAATAAGGTGCCAATCAAATTTTATTAGAATTCAAAGTTCAAGCAAAGTATCTTAACGTCCTTAACTCATGAGTTTTCAAAGATAATTCTTCTCCTCAGAGAACCATTACCGCAGTGACATTACTGCATGTAATAAAATTACACTTTGAAAATATATAAAAATATATACAAAAATACATAAAAGTATATAACATCAAATATATCAACCCCAAAACATACTTTTTTGTTAAATCTATACAATCCATCCAAGTCATACAATTTAAAAACATATTGAGGAAAGATATCCAGGAGGTTGACTGAAGATTGATCCAGGTAATAAGTGACAGTCCAAAAATGAAAAATTGAAAAAAATTGAAAAAGTTATCCAGTCGTGAGATGCGTCCGCAATCGATGCAGTGAAAAATGCATCCAATGTTTATGTTAATTATTACAACGATAAATAAACCAAATCAAATAAAAAGTTCAGTAAACTCACTATGTGTAGAAATCATACTGTTCAAAATTTAGGGTTCCAATGATTTGATCGGAGCAGTACAAATCAAAATTTGCTGGTTAAATGGAAAATCCGTTAAATCTGATATGAATAAAACTAAAATTGAATTGAGCCGACAAACACGGTCATCTCTTCCCCCGGGTCCAACAAAGTCCAACTTTACTCATTGGAATTATATGTACCCATATTACTCAGCGATCAGCGATAGTGATCAGTTCATTAGTTTAGGTAATTACCCTGTGTATATGTATATATACACACACACACACCTTACTTTATATAGAGATATATATCCTCTACTTTATAATAAAGACCAATGTTTATTTGTATATAAATATATTAATAAATATATATCTGTCCTGTTACACAAAATTTAGTGAGTAAATCAACTGCCACACGGAACCATTTCAAGTGTTTAGGGGAATGGAGAAAGCAGATAGCAAGTCTAACAACACCTCGTCGTCTACAATGAATTTGGAAAGAAATCCCCACTATTTCCATAATGAGACGTTTTCTTTTTTTCCTTCTTTCTATAAAGATTTATACTTTTTTCTTTCTATGTTTTTACTTTTCAGTTTGAGATGTTTTCTTCTTTTCTTTTTTACATCACCGACTGAGACTTTATTTTATATAGCGAGGCATACTTTTTTCCCTGTCATTTTTTTGACCGAGAGTGTACACTTGTGTGCGCGTATATATATATATATATATATATATATATATATATATATATATATATATATGGGAAGAGAAGGATGAAGGTAATCCGACGTGATGGGAAAATGAAAAAGGAAAACCAAAAAATGGATGTTTTTTATGTGTACATCAACGTTTCGTCTTTATTTATAAGACTTCATCAGGATGATAATATAGAGAAAAAAAATGTCATGCAAGTACAGATACATGTAGGGTAGACATATTGGGAGGAAAAATAAAATAAAATAATGGCCACTACTGGGTGGACGTCCGTACTTGTTGGAGAATAAAAATGGATGTTGAAGAAAATGAGTGGGGAAGAAATGGAAAGATGGGGTGAGCAAGGACTACTGTGGCTGGTGGTAAGAGAAAGAGGTGGGGGATGAGCAGGGGTAAAGTGGATGGCAGAGAGGGAGTGGAGGAGAGGGAGGTGTTTATATATATATATAGCCAAATGTGATTAAATAACAGTGCTATGGTTTGATAAAACTTTTTTTTAATTTTTAGAATAGCCCAAATGGTCAAATTTGTGTATATAAGTTCCGTGGGTTTCTTGTTCCATTTTTCTTTTCGCGAATACTTTCAATTTGATTCATCAAATCATCAGACGGTGTAAGTCTTGCTGTGTTTACAACTATGTCTTTACTGTTGAGTTTTTTAACGGCTACTAATTTACGACTTTAAAATGAGAGTCTATAGTGATGAGATGTTGCATGCGAACGTGCTTGTGTGCAAAATTCAAAAGGATGTGTTTAACAACAAAGAATTTGTTAATGTTAATTACTATGCTAGCCACTTTAAAATCTTGTAACTAGTTTCGTAATTAATATTATTAATTATGGGATGTCTACTTTTAATGTAAATGGCTCCAAGAATTTTTACTGTTGGTATACTGGTGTATTTTTAGTTAATAACATCTGCCTAAATACATGTATATGTTTAGTTATTTGTTATCGTTTTGCGATAATAACAGCTTAATGAACGCTTATGATGATGTACTACGCGAGAGAGTTGACTTCCTTACATACATTATGTCGTCCCCTATATTTAGGGACATATATATATATCCATGTATGTTAATTAAAAAATATTTATTATTAAATAAAATATATATATACACAATCTGTGTATATTTATGCAGACTATATGAAACAGGAGAAATGTTTTCCTCTGATTAATTTGTTTATAAAGTAATTCCCTAGTGCCCTGGTTAACATTTTAGTCCTAGGTGGCAATAGATTGAGGGCTGCCCTCTACCTTAGCTCAAACCCACTAAGATCTGTTAACAAAACTAATTATTCCTACATAAAGACCCTCACATTATTGCCATTAGTATTAAAAAAAAAAAAATGTTAACTTTTAAACACACGCTGTAACATTTCTGGTGTAGTTGCTCATTCTATTGAAAATGGGTTGTGCTAAGGCCGAAAATACTTTGACCTTTAATGCAACAAGTAAAATTTGATCAATTCATCAGTCTATTTCCATCTACAACTAAAACGTTAATCGGGTCAGTAGAACGCCATCATAAACGGATCAACGAAAGGAAGACGTCGCTTTTTTATTAATGAAATATATATATATATATATATATATATATATATATATATATATATATCATAGCCGACACCCTCTCGAAAATTAACATGTGCTCATCACCAGTAATCACAATTATCATTTTGTTGTGCCGAGAATGAAAATGACTCGTCAGGTGATTTAAAAACTTTAAATGTCCGTTACAACCAGAATTGTGGAGTTGGAGGTTCGGGAAGGAGTCAGAGTTGGGAGTCGGACTCGTAAGAAAGCTAGGAGTCAGAGTCAGATTTCTTAATCTCCGAAAAATCAACAGACAATCTAAATATTAAAAGATTTTAAAATAAGAATTTGGAGTCCGAATTTTCAGAACCCTACGAGTCGGGGTCAGACCATATACTCTCCAACTCCACAACCCTGGTTACAACTCTTATAGTTACTGTAGCGCTTTAGACTGGGCAACTGAAATGGCAGCTGTATGCACTGCCGGGCGTTTCTGCCGGGAGCTTCTGCTCATCTGCACTGATACCCACAAACATGACACGCATGTTTGCTATTAACTGCCATTTCCCATAATTAACTATTGGTCCACGGACAAGATTTTATAACGGTTCTATTCAGGCAGATCGTCACAGACAACACAAGCATGTTCATAAAAGACATTTTTGCACAGAGAATTTATCAAAACCTGCGAGCATTTTTTTGCAAGAGAAGCCTCTCTTCAAACGCCATTTTTTCTTTATGAATTACTTCCCTTTCAACTCTCTCTAACTCTAACTCTAACTCTCACTCTCTCTAACTCTCACTCTCTCTAACTCTCACTCTCTCTAACTCTAACTCTCTCTAACTCTTACTCTCTCTAACTCTTACTCTCTCTAACTCTAACTCTAACTCTCTCTAACTCTCTCTAACTCTAACTCTCTCTAACTCTCTCTAACTCTAACTCTCTCTAACTCTAACTCTCTCTAACTCTAACTCTCTCTAACTCTCTCTAACTCTCAATTAACTGTAGATAGATTCATCACTCTTAAATAAAAAAAAATAAAAGGCAATGCTCATCTATTATATAAAGGGCAGCTGTCTGTGCGTGTCCAGCTAAAAGTCAAAAACTACAAAACAAGCACCCACAAAGTTGGTACATTCTTGATCGACGCTGCCCTAGTAAAATAATATCTCAAATTAAAAAAAAAATTATTCATTTTTTCGGGGTCAACTGGGCCACGTTTCGTCGGGAGGGGGGGGGGAGGGGTATTCATTTTCAATGTTATCTATTATATAAAGGAGAGGTGAATAACTGACGTTATCAAAAGAGAGGAATGAGCTGGGCAGAGGTGAAAGAGAGGGGGAGAAGGATTTGGAAAATAGGGGAAGAGAGAAAGATAAAGAGACAGATTGAGATAGAAGTTTTAATATAAAGATGGTACATACACTTTTCAACCACTTCTATTTTGTTTATGGCCGCCGTGTGATACGATGAGTAACTGTCTGGTGAAATTTTAATTAAATTTTTAATTGATGAATCGAGTTTAATTAGATTATTGCATAACCTAATTAAACTCAATCAGTTAAAAACTTTGATTCGACATGGGGGTGCAACCTGGGCCATAATAGCATTACACTAAGACATCAGTTAAAGTGTTAAAAAGTAAAGGGGTATGTTTGCTAGTATATACCAGATGATTTGCTTCGCAGTGCAACGATTACATGTACACATGAAATCGGGGTCATGGGGGTCAGCGTATGCACTCAATTGTCATCTCAAATGGCACTTGTCTTGTGCTGAAAAAGGATGTGACGTCACATGGCTAAAAGAGTGAGTGCGCGAGAGAAGGGTCCGTTAGGAGGCTTTGAGCGGACAGAATATGTAAAGGAATGACTTAAGAATCGATTATAAACTAAGGGACCAATGGCCGCAGATATCTGTGGCCCTGGAATGTCCTCCCCCATCACCAGAAGTAGAAGAAACAGCTTAATAAATGGTCCTTCTTCTCAATTTAAGAATATTCTTCTTTTCTTTGGTTGTTGTGACACTTTGATTCCAGGTGAGAATGAAACCCCTCCTCCCTGCCCCATGGAGACGATTCCTGATGAAATGCCTCAGTCACAGAAAGAGCAGACGACATGAGGTATGATTACATTGTGCTGTTATGATTTGCGATTTGCATTCGGTAACAGACTTGTATTTTATTTGATTGTGACTTACAAGACATTAGGCCTCTCCTCAGAGGGAAGGTATATGCAGCAGAAGGATTTCAATGCTACCCCTCCCCCCCCCCACACACACACACATTTTTTTCAACACACCATAGCAACCTTCACTTTTGATCCAATGGATCTTGGGTCATCTCGTCTATTCTAATTGTATCATTCTTCTAGAAAACTCAAGACCCTTTTTATTCCAACCCATCTAAATCGGATTGATATAAAAAAGTAAAAAAGTAAAAAAGTAAACCAATGATCACTGTTTTTGTTTTAATCTCATTCCGTGCTGATTAGAAAGGATGTAGATCAAATAACAGGTATTATTATCATCTGTTGACCTTAACCTCTCAGCAGACAAGTGTTTGAACAATATCAGCTGAGGTGGTTGGCCCGAATCTTTCTAGGGTGACTCAATGAATAAATAAACCCGGGTAAATTACACAGTATTATTAGTATTTCTATAGATATGTCCATGTATGCCTGCGAACGTACTTGATAAGTTAGTAGTAAATTCTTACAATCATTAGCCATACTAGTGTGTGTGTGTGTGTGTAAGTTGGAGTTTATTGTTTCACTACCATCTATGTTTACTTGGTGTGTGTGTGTGTGTGTGTGTTTGAGAACTACTTCTACTGCTAAAAGCTTTTTAGCACCATTTTGTAATTGTAAAATCTTTTGTCTTCAGTTCCTGAAAATAAAGTGGGCCGCTTCACATGTTTGATATCTGCCTTCATTTGATTTCATTTCGCATTTCATTTTTGCAGCAAACTAGACGAAAGAATCCCTTCAGCTGTGCTCTCTCAGAAGCTTGGTATTTGTGGGACTTTTGGATGCCATACATGCTCGGCGTCTCAGGTGGTTTGGCCATGTACAGGATGCCACCTCCTGCATTAACTCAATAACATGCATAGATAGCCCAGGCACGAAGAAGATCAAGGAAGACTGGCTTAAGTGCTTACGAAGTGACTTGACTGCTTGGAACATGACTTAACAACCCTTTGGACCGAACCACATGGAGTGCAGGTGCGAGAAGTTGCCTGGTGTTGCCGATCCCAGAGTCCGGAACACTTGCAGCCCCTTAAATACCAAAACCGGATGATGATGACTTGCTTCTAATTATTCTAGAATGAATGAATCAACAACTTATAGTGGATATACGTTGAACTTTCAACAATTTGTCTGTGTATCAGTTTTATTTTATTTCTTGTTAATCATATTTTTTTTTTCTTTGTTAAACAAAGTTGAAAGGGTGAATAACGTAAATAAATGAAAAATGATAATAGAAATAGTGAGAGGAGGCGAATGGAGTAAATGATTAAAAAGAGAAGGGGTAAAGAGAGAGAGAGATAGAGATAGAGATAGAGAGAGATGGAAAAAAGGAGAAGGGGTAAACACGAGAGAGGGGGGGAGAGAAGGGGTAAGCACGAGAGAGAGAAGGGGGGAGAGAGAGAGAGAGATGGAAAAAAGGCGAAGGGGTAAACACGAGAGAGAGAGAGAGAGAGAGAGAGAGAGAGGGAAAAGAGAAGGGGTAAGCACGAGAGAGAGGGAGAGAGAAGGGGGGGGGGGAGAAAATTCCATAAATATGTGTGTATGTTTGTTTGAAAGCAACAGCAGCCGTAACTTGGAATCTCCAAATATCTAATAATATACAGGGTGGGCCAAAATAAGGGTCCTATCTTTAAATTTGAATAACTTGAATTTGAATAACTTCCACAAAATAAAAGTTAAACTCACCAAACTTTATGTGTGTGTAGACTGACCCTTCCGAGATTTTTTGAAATAAACAAAACAAATTTTAGCCGAAAAACACTTCTTAAAACTTACAAAAACTAAAGTATTGTTTTTTTACACTGTTTTGAGTTTTTTAAGCAAAAATAATGTTTTCTAAATGAGGGTACGTTCCTTAGGGCTAATACGGCTCATGCTTGCTTCGGAAGGGGTCCTTTACTTATACTAAAAAAAAAATTTTTTTTAAAAATCAATAAATAAAAAAGTTATGAATTTTTAAAAATAGGACCCTTATTTTTGCCCACCCTATATATAGCAAATACTGACCTAACAGTGGTTTAGCTTTAGACTAAAAAAATATTGCTTGCATATTGAATGTTTTACTGATTTCCGAACGTTGCGCCAACACTCGCTGACCCAGTCTATTCTACCAAACATTTTTTTTCACCAATTTTCTTTTGTTTCCCCTCTCCCACATCAAATATTTATTTACAAAGCAGGAATCAAACAATTCTAACGATAGATGTGAAAAGCTTGCCTTTAGAAGACACGAAAAAATCGTGTAGAAGCAGAAGATATCAATACGCTGTGAGAATGAACATGAAATTTAATTATGCAGTAAAAGAGTTGATGATATCTTTGCCTGCTGTGAACATCACTGTGATTCACAGAAGAAAGATCGAAGACATTTTTAGTCTTAATATTTTTTTGTAATTTTCCAATGATAGTAAGCGTATTTTATGTTATAACCAAGATAACCATAGGTATAAAGAAATCAATGATAAATGGATTATCAAAAGAGACAGAGAGTGTTGAAAATCTGAGCAGACGTGTCACTCAGATTCAAGAAACACCACTTATTCTTGCCAATGAGCAATCACTAATAATGACTCTTGTAGAAACTCCTAGTGAGTAAATAATAATCTCTCTATATAAAACTCAATGTACGTGTGTGATGTTTGTGTGTTCCATATAGAAAGAAAGGTTTGACAATCTACATACAAAACTAAAAGTGTATTCTTATGTAAAATCTTCCGGGTAAGACAATAAAAGTATTCCCGAATCTTTAAGTACACCCCTAAGGGGAGTATAAGGAGATAACCCTCTTCAAACTTCGAATATATCCTATTTTTACGAAATTTAAATCATATGTATAAAATTTTATGGGAAAGACAATGGACGTGGTCTTGAATCTTTATGTTACCCTCTAGCTTCTGACGATTACGGAGCGAAACTGGAGGAGGGAGGGAGTAAAAAAAATAAATAAATAAATAAAATAAAAAGAAAGTAATATGCTGTTATGAGCATAGTGAAAAAATACACAGTAATCCTACTCATTCAATTCCGAGCAACCTCAGATCTTCTTGCTAGTAATAAATAAATAAATATAGAATACATAATTATTAATGTTTAGGCTCCAAAACGTTTTTTAATAGTATGTTCCAAACAAAAGATGGGACCACATTTAGTGTTAGGGAAGGAGAAATTAAGATGAAAGGAACATCATCATCATCATCAAATTCGGTTTAATATCTATTTTAAATGGCAGTATGCGTTGAATGGTTTTTAGAAATTGCCTTCCAAAGTAACCTATTTCTGGTCATGCATTTATTTATCCCCCAGGTCAATTCTTATCACTTCCTCCCATGTTTTTCTTGGCTTTCTTCTGTGAATTGAATCTGCTACCTCAACTGTTCTACATCAACTAACCTAAGAACTTTCATCTATTCTTTCAACGTGGCCATATCATCGAACTCTTCTGTTCTGCACCCATCTCCCTATATTGTCCAGATGTCTTTTAGACTCACATTATTACATATCCACAGTATCATTCTCATATCATTTTACTCCATGCAACACATGTCCTCAACTCACTGACCCGGTTTCATTTCAATACATCATCAAACTGTGTACACATGCTTGGTTGACAGTGGTAATGCTCTGCTCATTAGTAATGGCAGAGGTTCCCTGAACTTAGTCTTGCAATCACACTAGCACCTGCTCCATCCTGTGCTCCAATGGTGCCGTCAAGTTAACAAAATTTTGACAACCTCAAAAACTTTGCCATCCAGACATACTTTCTCCATATCCGAGTTCTCATCCATCTCCATTGTCTTACACTTCTTGCACACAAACTGGTCATCCTCTCTCAACCTACCAGTAATTTCACTGCATTTCTTGTGTACTCAATGCTTACAAGTACCACCAAAAAATTGAATTGCACCAAACTCCCTTTCCAGAAACTGAACAGGGGAACTTCCCTCTTTCTGGGAGCTTTCCACCACTACAACCACTGAACAGCAGTTTGGTCTTGGTAACATTCACTGTCATACCTTTACTTTCCATAGCATTCCTCCAAGTCAGTAAGTCTTTTATTGTTTCACAGGCAAATAATAAATCATCAACATATAGCATCTTTTTCAGACAACCTGTACGAAACTCCCTGGACTGCAGACAATGCTTCTCAGATACAAATGAAAAGCAATGTACTCCTACTTTAACATTAAATCTGTCACTAAATGTGATATGAATTCTAGCACGACTTTGAACATTTCTGTATATTGTTGAACATTGAACAACTCGTTTGCTCCTAGTTTACGCAAAGCCCACCAGACAACCTCTCCTGGCACTGTCAAAAGCTTTCTCCAGATCCACAAAAGCAAAATACAGGTTCTTTTTTATCAAGGTACTTCTCTTGCATTTGTCTCAGGACAAATATAGAACAAGTAGTACTTTGCCCAGACATAAAACTAAACTGCATTTCATCTATGCTTATCTGAATTCGCATTCATTTTTTTTACTTTTATAGTTCAAGCCATAAAATGAAAGAGAAAAACAAGAGAGGTAGAATTGCATCAAATTTGACATTAAGAGCCCTGATTATTAAAATTAGGAATGCAAATTACAAAACTAAATAAAATCCAAACAACTCTCTGTGGAAGCTGGCCTAAACCCTGCCATTTATAAATAAATAAAACAATAAAATAAAATGTGGTCATCAAAAGTTAAATCTAAAAAACAGAAAATACCAAAAAACCACATGAATTTAAATCAATTTGTTTTAATGTTTTTATTTTAAAGATTTAACCAAGTCAAAAAAGAGTCTTATTGTCCTTAAGATGAGCTCTGAGCAATAAAGCTGATTTAATCTTATCTGGGGAGGAGGCTTAAATGTCAAAAGTGAAGAAAATTAAGCCGTTTAGATTTTGTGCAGGATTATCAGACATCTGCTAAAACTCAAAAATGATTACGGCAAAGTGGAGATTGGAAGAGTCAATTAACTCGCCTCACATAAGAATATTATATATATATATATATATATATATATAAGTCAATATATGTGTGTTATAGAAATCGATATGCTAACAGAACATTCAAATAAGTTTCAATAGGGGTTACATTTTTGAAGGAATCTAAAGACACCATCTGGGGTCATTAGGGGAAATTATAAGTTAGGTTCATAAAATAACTGAAATATATTAGAACATAAAGAAACGAAATTCATTTTTTTTTTAAATAGTATTTCTTTGTTTCATAAAACTAAAATAAAATGAACCAAAGAATATCTCAGTGAAAAGTGTTTAAAAAAAAAGAAAAGGATTTAAACATTTAAATAATTATTTTTATTGATATTTTTAAGATTAAAAATAAGGTTGTTTTTTTTAAATAATTCGAATTGGTTTCGCTTCGTTAAAGCCATTTGTTGTTTTACAGCTATCTGTAAGAAACAGTTTTTTTTTTTATTACAAATATTAATTTTAACTTCTCTTTCAAGGTAAAAATTGTAAACATGACTATATTTGAAATTATTTTTACCTAAAAATCTTGAGTGATCATCAGATGACTCACACGTTCCCCAAAGGTGCTGTAGAAATGCCCTAGTACTGCTGGGCCTACCTTGCAAGATCAAACTTTGTTTGTCTGACCAACATAGAAGTGAAGAACAACTTTTGTTGAACTAGAGGAGGAAAATTCATTCGTTGAAGAAAATAGGCAGTGAGGGGATAATAAAATCAAAGACCAATTGATTGGAAATTGGAGTGGACACTGCTCAACTATAAAAACGATCCCAGAAAGTAAATTCACACATTTAGCTTAAGAATTTCCTTAGGTAATGAAGAAACACAAACGTTTCTGTGTAGCTTACTTGATATATGTATATACTACTAATATATATATATATATATACACACACACACACACACATGTATATTGATTGGTTAAATTCCAATTACCAAAATTCAGTAATTAATCATAATATTTATTTTGCAATGACAGAATCGACCATTGAGAATTCTTTCATTGCAAAATAAATATTATGATCAACGACTGAATTTTGGTCATTGGAATTTAACTAATCACTATATGCTCTGGAATTAGTAACCTAATTTTCATCAAGATTGTGATTTGAATAATTTGGATGTCTTATTAAAGGATATATATGGAAAAATATAATAAAAAACCACATATATATGTATATATATATATATATATATATATATATATATATATATGTGTGTGTATATATATATGTGTGTGTGTGTATATATATATGTGTGGGTGTGTATATATATATATATATATGTGTATATAGTTCTGATTATTTTATAGTCTCTATTTACTTGCCTCTCCATGAAGACAAAGTTAGACACATGGTCGTTTTTTTTTTTAATGTGGGGGACATCCAGCTTGCCAAAAAGGGACACTCTGAATATGGCAATAGTAAAAATTGCCCCAGTCAAGAGGGACCTCTCCTCTGACTAAAGACAGAACAGATACAACACTTTGATCCTAGCCGGAGACCATGAAAGTAAAGATCCAAGTCATTTTCAAATAATAAATAAATACGTTTTTAGATGCATTATTATAACCAGCGGATAGTGTCAAACCAAAAGTATGGCTATCATAAAAATAAATAAAAATTTCATGCAGAGATAGAATGTTATGAGAAATTTCACATTTTTTATACTTCAATGCCTTTATTACTCTGATTGAAATAGTACACTAATAATGCTATCAAAAACACTTTGGGATGTAATTCCAAACCTCAAAGATTAAAAAAAAAATGAGAGCATGATTATATATATATATATGAGATCTGAGCTGCCAATAGCAAAAAAAAGCTGAAATCGAGATTTCCAAATCTGGGGACCATGGACCCCCTCCAATTTCCCAACCTGGAGTCTATGCCACCTTCCATCCCTCATTTTAACGTAAAATGATCTCCCATTTCCGGGCCATCTTAGCTTATTAGAGCAGTTAACCAAAAAATATTTATGCTCTGGCAGATACATTCTGTGCGTTTTTTGCAGGGGTGAAAGGTTAGTAAAATAAATTGTAATTACTTACCCTATCACTAACCCTACGTCTGATTGGTAAGCCCTCTAAAAATAAATTCCTTAATACTACCACTAACTCTAATTCCAAGTGGCAGCCATCCCGTTGCCAAACAAACAAAAAATAAAATAAAATAAATAAATCGCAAAACCACACATAATCGCCTAAAAAAGTAGACGCCCCCCCCCCCCCCTCAAAATGCACAGAATTTATCTTTCATAGCAAAGGGGGCTCATTTTATGTTAAATTTATATGCGAAACTGATCCACACTCCAATTCTTAAATAATTGTCTTTTTCTTTTTCTGCAAAGTTATTCAGGATGTTCCTACATAATTGCCTAAAAGACTAGAATCTTATTGGAGGGGGGAGGGGAGATGTAGCGAAGTATGTTAATCAACAATATCTTTTTCTTTTTTTTTCATACTGAAATTATCGACCGATATGCTTTAACTTCATTTTTGCTTTTAAATTTGTTAAATTCTTTTAAAAGTAGCTTTTTATGCAAATATGTTTAAAATTTATTTTGAAGAAATAAACAAGGGAAAAAAATGGCAGTTAGCAAGAGAAAAACCGTAAGTGCGTATGTGGGGCGGGGGGGGGGCAGGAAGTCGTTCTTTGGTAAAACAAAAGTCTTCTACCTCCCACTACTCGCATCGTGAAATGACGTATGACGTGAGACAAAGCAAAACTAATCAAGTCCAGATGGAGAGAGAGAAAGATGAAGAGAGGAAAAACAGGAAAAGAGAGAGTGAGTGAGAGAGTGAAAGAGTGAGTGAAAAAAATAAAATTAACCAAATGATGAGAAAAATAAGAACACATAAAACTCTAGCGATTCAGTAGAAATCAGTCTTTGCTTAAAAAAGAAAACTAAAAAAAAAAAAAACGCCTTTTCTGAATTCAAAGAAAAAGCGGAATTCTGCTTTTTCTGAGTTACAAAAGAGTGGAGGAGGTCTCACATGGGATATATATATATATATTAATATATATATATATATATATATATATAATTTAATAATAAATATTTAATTATTATCTAGATACGTATATGTTTCATCCTTGCAGAATAATAAATGTAGAGATAACTGTTCAAGCCAGTCGCACGATTCAAACCCCCGAACAATCAACATATATATATAAGATAGAAATAAAGTTAACCTTCAGATAAAATAATTATCAAATGAGTGGAGGGGGGGGGGTACCCGGAAGGGGGTTATCCTTATCTCTTGAGATTGAAATGAGGACTATCTTCCCTTACCTCGTGGCGATGACTTATGGTTTTAGGGTAAGAATCCATGACAATGGTAGAGTTTCAAATTTTAGCTTGAATTACTAGCCATATTGTAGACAAGCTGTCTGAATATCTCTATATCAAGTTAGTTATGTCGATATATCTATATATTTGTATGTACAGGATTCACTGCTAAACTAATTAACTAAACATTACAAATTTTGAAGAGCTAGGCGTAATGGATCATAATGTGTGAGCTATATTTAGTTTTATGAAAAGGGGGTAAAAATGGAGTGAAATCTCTTTGTGAAAATTTAGACACCTTCAATTTTTGTGGAATTCTTAATATTTCAGTTTTTTTTAGAGTGTTTTAAAAAAAAAAATGGGAGGGGAAGGGGGGTCATAATATGGGGGAAAACATCTCATTTAAAATATTTCAGATTTACATTAAATTTGATCCATAGTCATTAGACACCAATTAAGTAAGGTTCCTTGAATTTCAATTTCTTAAGACGCTTAAATTTTAGACATTTTATATAATCAAAATCATGTGATGGATTTTGATCAAAATTGAATAAGGATTTTAGACATAAGGTTTAGTAGCATTATATCTTGATTTTAATCGTTATAATCGTACATAGAAGTGGTGCAAAACTGTTCTGTAAGAGGAATTAATTTTACCCATCCTGGACGGTTATTCTCCTAGTATGCTAGAAATTAATACTATAATAGTATACTATCAATTGATGTCTAATGACTATGGATAAAATTTAATGCAAATCTGAAATATTTGAATTTTCAAATTGGAGGTTGTGTCCATATTATACCTCCTAAAATCTCTTCCAAATACTCAAAAAGAACTGAAATTTGGAGAATATTTATTAATTGATGTCTAATCCCTATTGTTTAATTTCAATAATATCTAAGGTATCTGTTACGTCTTGATGTTTATACGTTTTGGTTCAATTACAACTCAGAAAAATGAAGGAAGTACAAGTAGAACCATTAACAGATTTATTTAGCTAACACACTGATTAATTTAGAATGTAGAAAAACCGCTGAACGTGAGATGCTTGTTTAATTGTGAGACCGTTCTGTTTACTTTTTCACTGTCCGCAGACGACTTCTTCAATCGCAAGGGCGATAACTCTTTGCTTCAAGAGAAATAACTCGATTTTGATTTGTTAGGTTGACCTAACAGTATCTGAATTTTCACAAAGTGCTTCCATCCCCTCTTTGCCCTCTTTACATACAACTAAATTAAACTAAATATAGCCCACATTACTAATCCTTACGCCTATCAGCTGAGTTCCCAAATTAATAATTATCTGTTAATTAGTTTAGGAGTGAATCTTGTACATACAAATATACAAACATATAACGATACCTAACTTTATATAGATAGAGATATGTGTGCGTGTTCCCTAAAAAAGATAGAGTTAGATATATATAGAGAGATGGATGCTTTGAAGAAAAGATCAACATTTCTATATATAAAGCTCAAGGTCTGTGTGTGATGTGTGTGTGTGTGTTCCTTATAGAAAGAAAGATTAGAGAATCTACATAAAATCTAAAAATGTATTATGTAAAATTTACCGAGGAAGACAATGGAAGTGTTCCCGAATCTCTAAGTGCACCCTTAAGTCACCCATGGGGACAGAACCCCTCTTAAAACTTTAAATATGTATATCTGATTTTAATGAAATTTATACTATAGGGCCTGTGGACGAGTGGCTATAGCACTTGTCTTTGGGCTGGACGACCCGGGTTCGATCCCACTCACGGCATGCAAATTTTCGGGTCTGAAAACTCCCTCTGTCCACCCAGCAGTAAATGGGTACCTGACTAAAACTCAAGGAAGGTTCAAGGCAGCGGAAGGAGAGGGATGGGCTCCGCCTTCCATATGCTGTGCCCTAGACACAGTGATTCTTAACAAATCACCACCGCTACGGTCAGTGTGCGATGTCGGCAACAACACTCGTGCGCGTCCAGGCTATGCGACCTTTACCTTTTTTTTTTTTATATACTATAGGCATAAGACACTAATTCAGAGAGTTTTTCGGCATTTCAGCTCCTTCCGGTTATGTTAGGGAGCAAACCGAGAGGAGGAGATCAGTAAAAACAAGGGAGGTAATATGGTATTATGAGCATATTGAGGTTTGGTAGTTTTGTTTTACGGCATATCAACCCTTTTTGGGTTATTTAATGCCGAATCTGGTCATTATAGTAAAAGATTTATGCTTCAAGTTCTAAAAATAAAATAAAAAAGGGGAGGGAGAAAGGGAGAGGGGCTGTTGTTTTTGGTTTTGTAGAACATAATTAAGTTTTACAAAAAAAAAAAAAAAAAAAAAAAAAAAAAAAAACGTCAATGTAGGTGAATTTCGTCTCAGGGAGCCACAGGGCAGCCTGATCTGGTATCACCAGTTGAGCATATTGAAAAAGTACATTCAATCCTGAGCAACGTCGGATCTTCCTGCTAGTACGCTATAATTTTGAGATGATTCACTAGTTAAGTGAAGATCGTGCAAGAAGTCTACAACCATAAAAAACACGAAATATGATGAAGTTAGTTTTCTTCTTCTTCTCTGGTGAGACACTACAATGCAACAAGCTTCTCTTGCTCTGAAATTCTCCCTCCACATTTGTATGTCTCCATTCTTTTGTTGTTACTTCAAAACACCGCCAGTCAAGTCACACTCAGCCACCCACTGACAAATTTGTAGCCTCTATGTACAATTCCAATTTGCATGGCAGTCTCTTTCTAGTTACATTAAACAGTCAACGCAATGCGTTTTTCTCCAAATTGCAAATGGCGGACTGAGCATGCAAAACATTGTAGCAAGTTTGCCTCTAGTTAAATGAGTTTAATAGTTATTTAGACTATTATGTTTTGGTCAACTTATCACTGATTAATTCATAAATCTCTTTTCACGCCAGCATCAGCTTATTTCAGCAAAACCAATCACTAATAAAACGGGAAGTTAATCCGAGAAGCTCATTTGAATTCAGTGTAATTTAAGGAGTTCCTAAAATAAGCAAAGTGACAATTTTGCGGTTTCCATACCAACAGGCTGATTTATTAACATGCGTAAATCTCACGCACATTATTGCTTCTGGGTTTCTATCTGTGCATCATGTGGGAGGGGCAACGAATTTAAGCTCGGTTGAGGAAAGTCGACTGGCACAGAACGAGAAATTTAATTAGTTCTCCAAATGAGCTTCCTCGAGATATGAAACTTCCGCAGATCTGTTGCACTTTCTATTTTTTTAAATCCGTTTGATTTGCTAAGATGCGTGATTATTATTATTATTATTATCATCATCATGATTATTATTATTTTAATTAGAACTTGAGAAACTTTGGGAGATAACTCAGGGTTGTGAAGTCGGAGTCAAAGCAAATTGCTGTAGGAGTCGGAGAAAATTTGCTAACATCAAAATAAAAATTTAAAAATATATATATATATCAAAATCTTTATCAAGTGGTGGTCGTCTATGGCATAATCACGTTGACACACCACTTCTCGTTAGATTACTGAAGTTGAGCCTGGTCAGTACCAGATGGGTGACCATCGGGGAATACCAGAAGGACGGCAACACCACCCTGGAAAAAAAAAAAAAAAAAAAACTAACATCGTCATCCCCCCCCCCCCCCAACCAAGATATACATGTGATTGGAGACCGCTTATGAATTTAATATTTCCTAGTAACTTCCTCCTTCGGAGGAGGTCGGCTCCATTCCATTTTGTAAGGTAACCTCAGCAGTGGAGGGGGGAAAGCTATTGGATGAAAGTCATACGTTTGAACCCAGCGATCGGTGGTATAGCCTTATCTAGTCACACTGATTAGTCTTATTAAGACGAAAACCTATACGTGGATAAATAAAATATTTATTATAAATAAAAATTAAAAAATTATTATTTATTTATTATTTATTGAAATAAAAATTTATTATAAATAAAATAAAATAAGTAATTAAAATAATAATAAAAAAAAAACAATCAGTTATAGTTTTAGTTTTATTACATTTGCTGCGGATATTAATATTTACTACGTTATAAGTAATATTGCAACCCGCAGGGTTTTTTTGAAATTTGAAACACCTACCATTTGACAAAGAGGTCTTCCTCGAAATATATTATGGAACACAGTCACACACATTACATCACAGTGTTGAAGTCTTGCCTAATCAAGTAAGATTTGCTATATAGGGAAAAAAATTATTTAAAAATAATTTTTTGAAAAAATATATAAAGTAAAATCACTTGTTTTTGTTTCACTTCTCAACTCCGACATATTTCCATTTCTTGCATTGTGATAGCCTTCTAATACTCCTCTATATATGTATTACACACAATGCTTTAAGCAAACTACCTCTCCTTATTATAAATAAATATATATTTACTAAATATTTTTTTAATATCCATAGACATATTTTTTAGTGTTTTTTTTTTCTACACTCGTCAGTATGAACGATTCGGACCCTGAATCCAAGTATTATGAACCCGGCTTCTTACCATCAGGCCATCGTGACGATTGCACTTTTAAATGTGAAAGAAATACACCTTGTATTTTAAATGTAAACACAAGTAATGAGATTCTAACAGGATTCTAATCTCCTAAAGGGACAGAACCTAGGAACGTGGCTAACTTTGAATCTTTAATTTAATTTCTCACAAAGAGCTCAACTTATTGAAGCTTAATAATTATTATTTAGTAAATAAATATTTTTTTATGTCCTACGCAACCTTACCATGTAATATATTTATTACATACACACACAAAGCTTTAAGTGCAGTTAAAAAATGAGTTTAGTTTTATGCATGGCAATCATGTTAAAAGTGTTTGTAACATTAATGGGTGAGCCGGGGTCAGTTTGAGTACCAAGAATGCCTGATCGCACAAGAAGTTGACACACCTGTCTATAATACAATTGGAGAATTGACCTACCTTTGTATTGGTTAATAAGGTAAGAAATCAATTAGGCAGAAATACCATTCTCTTTGTACTAATTTGTTAATTGACCGAAAAAAATGAAGCTGAGCAAGTTCAAGATTGGTGAAGAGGAGGGGGGAGGGCAATGTCGGTCTATAACATGAAAAAACAAGAACTTCACTGACCAACAACATGTTCGCAGAAAAAAAAAAAAAAGACACAAAGTTAAACTAAAAAAGAAAATCTCTTCAATCAAGAAAGCAATTATGTTTCTCTTTCTTTTCTGTCACAAGTAATTACATTGATACAAGGTTTCATGTCAACCACAGCGTCATTCCATAAACAGATCTAGTAGACATGATGAAAAAAAAGACGAAAATGAAAAAGACACCGATACTTGTTTCAGGAATTGAAACCTATTAAAAGATAATTGTCTCCTCCTCCTCCACACCTCTCCTAAAATCCCTCTCCTCCTCCTCCCCCCCCCACACCTCTCCTCCCCCCACACCTCTCCTAGATCCCTCTCCTCCCCCACACCTCCCCATAATTCATTTCCTTCTCTCTGCTCCTTAACGCCCCTTCTCATTATCTCTCATGTCTAATGAAAATGAAGGTGGCCCAATGAAGGGGAAAAAAGTCAGACCTTTTACAATATCAAGAGTCAGTGTCTAATTTTGCTGACTCAAATTTGAAAAGAAATAAAATAAAATTCAGAATTCCTTCTGCAATCCAACAATATTTGGTACAAATAAACTTCAGTCTATGCGTCACTTGTCCACCAAGTTTTAATCATGAATCTTTGCTTTATCGCCGATCAATGATATGCAGGAACACTTTGGTGATCGTCTCATCAGCAGGGGATGCGTTCCTGAAGGAGTTTCACACTCACCAGACAAACACTCTTAGATTTTCATCTGTGCGGTTATTTCAAGGATAATCTTTATCAAAACAATTCCCAGACTAGTCCATCAAAGTCAAAACCTGGGTCGTGTCAAGAGAGGAGTGTGTCAAAGTTTTGACAATTTTTCACGTCGTGTCCACATGTGCTTATCAGAGGAAAAATATCAAATTACAAAATTCAAAAATCAAATTAAATTATTAAACAAAGAACAAAAATGTGTAGTCGAATGCAGACATAAATATTTGCTTAGTTATTTAAATCCTGATTAAGCAAAATATATAAATAAAATTAATAATTATAAATAACATAAATATATTAGTTATGTATATAATAAGTTTTATTTATACAAACATATCATGGCTACACATCCAGAACATGTTTCAATCGTAGCTTTGATAAGCTCAATTTCCTCAGACCCTGAAAACAAGCATCCGTGCACTTAATCCAGCGACGTAGACAGGTTGAAGTTTCATGTAAAATAATTTGATTGGCCAAAGTCTGAAATTTGAATATAGAAAAGTTTAACGGTAAGCTTGTTTCAGAAGTGACATTTTGATAAAATTTCGCCGCATTCTTCAATATGAAAACAGAAAATGGACGCTTGTTTTTTGGCCTAAGGAAATCGAGAATATCAAAGCTACGATTGAAACATGTTCTGGATGTGTAGTCATGATATGTTTGTATGAATAAAACTTTTATTATATATAAATAGCTATTTTTGAACACTATTATATAAACACAGTAAAGATTCTCCGGATTTTTACCCTGTGGATACAAACCTTACCTGGATTATTATTATTATATACTTATATATACATATATATATATATATTTCTCATGCAGTAATTACCTGATTGTTAATTTTGAAAACTGGTGGGTGTGACCTTTTATCTGAAGTATTTCCAATTTAAAACAGAGCAGATAGTATTGTTGATAGTTTCGATTAAAATATAAAAAATAAAAAATTATAATGTTAGACACAAGTAAGTGTAGCTCTTTGTCTGTGGCGTTTCAAACTGAAAACAAGTAGTTGTAGTAGTAGTTTGAATAAAAACATGATTACCTTGTAATAACTCTTAACTCAAAAGTTAATAGTTATTACAAGATAATCGTTTTGTTCTAGCCAAGCTACAACTAACATAAATGCATTAGTTTATATATAAGTGTGTAAAAATATGTGTTTGCGCATATATTTTTTTAATATTAGTACTTCATGTATCCACATAAAATATTATAAGGAGATATAATTTTTTATGTATCAGTTTTCAGTATTTACTTCAACAGTGCTCGATACGTAAGTAGAGCTAGGTAGTAAGCAATGAAAATATATATGGCAATCAAGCTACACAGAGGCTCCCGTGTTTCATCCCCGGGGGGAATCGTCAGGCTAAATGCATGGAGTTATTTTTGTCAGGTGTTTTTATATACATGGCTTGCTAGTTAACCAATCAGATTCTTTGTTGTTCCCTCAGCCAATCGTTGGGCTTCCCGCGAACAAAGGCTTTGTTGGTGACGCTCCTATGTCAATCCTATTGTTTGTTAACAATGGAGTTACCTATATCCTGTTTCCTTTGTTTTGTCAATACAGTAGGCGAATTTATTTTAACACTTGGTTTCTTGTATTTCTATTTTAGGTTTTAAATTTTAACTTGTTCAGTTTTTTATTTATTTATTTTTATTTTTTTTTTATTATTTAATTTATTATATATCATCCTAAGGTAAATTTATTTCTGTGTAAACAGCTGTTTGCTATTTCGCTTCTAGAGTTTAATAGGTTTCGGGGATCTTAAATTTTAAAGATTTTATATATAGGTGTGTAAAAATATATGTTTGTGCATATATTTTTTAATAGATAGCCCAAATTATTCAAGGTGAAAGCTCGATGGTTGTTAACATTTAACAACAATATTACGCTAAATTCCAGTGACCAAGTTTTTATTCATATTTTTTTTCCAAATCCCAAAACTTTGGTGGATTTTGAAGGACTGTTTCGCACATAGATAAACAACCAAATATGTATACATCAATTCAGGATATTTCATCTATGCTGCTATTCAGAAATCCAATGTTCGCTTCCAGAAAAAAAAATATTGTAAGGCAGCAAACAGAAAAAAAAATCACAAACAAGCAACTTACATTGAGGCCAGTTCCCACAAGGAAAACATGTTTATTTAGTTATATATATATATATATTTCGAGATCTATAGACAACAGGTGGGCATCTAGAGCGTCAGAATGGACCCGGAGGCAATGGAAAAGACCAAGAGGAAGGCCAAAACCCCAGTGGATAGACGACCTCTACAGCCAACAGAGTCCTACTTGACCACGTAGAGCCAGGGACAAAAGAAGGTTGAAGGAAACCAGGGTGGGGTTCCTCCTCCAGAAGTGATTAAAAACCCTAATGATGATGAACTTTTAACTGCAGTAAAAGTCAAACACAAGTAGCTGTAGCTCTCTGTAACGTTTCAAATTTAAAACAAAAACAGTAATTTAGAAATAATAAAATAAAGAAATTTTCAATTACAAGTTCAAGAATCTTTCACTTCTATAATAAAGAACAATGTGTGTGTGTGTATATGTCCAGTCACATAAAAGTTAGCGAGTTAAAAACTGCTGCACAAATCCATTTCGAGTATTAAGAGGAATTGAGAAAGCAAATAGCAAGTCAGACAAGCCCCTACCTTCGATCTATTTCCATAATGAGAAGTTTTCTTTTTATTTCTGCTTTCTATGCCGATTTATCATTTTTGAAACTTTCCATTTTTGAACGTTTTCTTTCTTATTTTTTTGTTCACGTCATAGATTTTATTTGAAGACGAATATTATTAGTGAGAACATTGGCAAAAGATAATTCCCCCCCCCCTCCGTCAATTAGACAGAGGATATGTATACTCGTATTCTATAATGAAGCGGTGTCATACCAAATAAATTTTTTGAATTAGCATTGAAAATTAATATTAAAAGTAAATGCTAGCTTGCATTTAAATGTATATAGACGTGTGGGATAAGAGTACACTTCTGACTACCAGAACTACCGTGAGCCGGCTGTAAAGTGTTAAGATAAGTCCCTTCAATTATTTATTATTGTTATATATATATATAAATATATATATATATATATATATAAAGATCATATTTAACTATGAAGAAATTACTTTTACTTAACGATAATGGCGTAATAGATGCATATAAGTTGAAAACTATTAATAAAAAAAAAGAATCTTTCTTTGCAATTCAAATGTACAAGTTCACGTAAAGCCGTTGGACACATAAAAATATGAGAACGTCAACGAAGGACAGCTAATAACAATTTAAAAAATTAATGAAATGATATGGAAAAAAATGCTACGAAAAAAACTTTTCAATGTATCTGATGTCCAGTTATTTCTAAAACTTTTATTTTCATTAAGAAATACATTGTTTGAAAAAGGGCAGTGAACTGTCCGAAATATTAAAAAATCATATTAACTAACACCTGTAATTTATGTGCTTTTATGTTTTCCATAAAGCTATTTTTTTGTTACTTTTCAAATGTGAAGAAATTCACGATTTTTCGTAAAACAAAAACACATTTTATAAATATATAATAACTAATTGATAAGGGCTTATCTTAAACAGTTTATTGTATTTTTATGGCAAATCCGATTGAGCGTCAGACATGTATCCTTATTTCATGTGTGTATACATTTGAATGTGAGTTCAAACATTCCGATGTATGCAGACGTGTGGGATAGGAATCCACCTTTGACCATCGGGTTTCCCTATAAAACTGCAGTAAAGTGTAAGATGTGGCCCCTTTTAACCATTTATCATCGTTATAAAGCTCTATCTGAAAGGATGTCAAACCCTTTGTGTGCAAGATCTGCTATCTTGGATCACATCTGTTCCGACCCCCGAGAAGTCGATTTTTCGTGTTATTGATTATCTAAAATAAACTTATCTTGTCGAATTTTCAGAGTCAGACCCAAATAGCATTTAAGTTGACAAATCGAACTTTGTTTCTTACCAGCCAATTTTCCTTTGTTACTGTTGTACTGTGTTATTGGCAACATAACATATTCAGATACAATTTACTTTTTAAAATTACTTAGTTTGGCCCAAAAGACTGCTAATATGAAACATTTTTAAATAGTCACCTAAAAGTAAAAATCAGCTAGAGATAACTCATTTTAAATTGAAGAATATAATAGGAGTTGTCTACATTAAGTTTAAAAATGTGCAAACAAATAAAAATTAAAGACTTTACTCCATCCCGGGCAGGTATAGTTCATATATATATATATATATATATATATATATATATATATATATATATATATAACAACAGAAGCTGAAGAGAGCCGGATGGCTAAGTCCTTCTGTGTTTGAAACTGACGGGTCGGTACGAATGTTGTACTAATTTTTCTGTACCATAATAAATATAAATTATATATATATATATACACACACGGGTATTGTGGTCAACTTCTCCGTCGCCACTCTCTCTCACACAGAGAAAACTGTACTTGCCAGAGGGTTGGATGTGGGTATTCCCCCTCTTGGGATTGATAAAGAAAGTATATTTGCCGAATTTGAAATATTACAGTCTCAACTAAATCATCATGATCTTCTTTATATGAAGGCAAGATTAGCTGAACTCGCACATAAGTTCGCTAATTCTCATATCAATTCCCCGAGAGTTTGCCTGGAGTAAGATCCACTACCACCAGGCAGCCAAACTTCTGAAGGCAAATAAAGAGATCTACACTACCAAACCGGATAAGGGTGTCGGTGTAGTCATTCTTAATACTAATGACTACACCGATAAAATGTTGAGCATTTTAAGTGATACAACAAAATTTAAAAAGCTTGGTGTCAACTGACAATACCTTAAGTACTGAAGTAAAGCTTCAAAAACGTTTTCTTCAGTTACATAGAAAGAAGTTTATTGATAAGGATACCTATGACAGGATCCGCCCTGTGGGTTCTCAACGATCCAGAATGTACGGGCTACCTAAGATTCATAAGGAGGGAGTTCCATTGAGACACATTTTGTCTATGATTGGTTCTCCTCAGCATGAGCTGGCCAAATGGCTTACTGATATCCTTGATCCTGTCTCACAGAGGTTTTCAATTAATTGTATTGCTGATTCTTTCCGTTTCATTTCATTTATTCGCGATTTGGAATGTGAGTCGCAAACAAACTTTCTATGTTCATTTGACGTTACCAGCTTGTTCACAAATGTATCCCTGAATGAAACCATTGAAATATGTGCTGACATGCTTTATCGTAGCACATTAACCTCTCCCGTCTTTCCAGAAAGCACTTTTCTGGAACTCATGGAGCTGGCCACTAAGTCGGTCAGTTTCAGTTTTAACAATATAATGTATCAGCAGATTGATGGGGTGGTGATGGGCAGTCCTTTGGGTGCGAATCTAGCGAATATTTTCCTAGGTTTTCAGGAATCCTTGCTGTTTTCTCGGGTTACCAGACCCTTTCGTTATTGGCGTTATGTGGACGACACTTTTACTATTTTTGAGTCTCGTAACGAGGCAAGTGATATTTTCCTGAAATGAAATACGCTCCACCCAGCACTACAGTTCACTGTGGAAGAGGAGCAGAATGGCTCTTTACCATTTCTGGACGTTTTAGTGGAAAGGACGGGGAACAAATTCACTACAACTATATATAGGAAACGTTTACGGGCCTGTATATTAGATGGGATTCTTTTGTTCCCATGAGTAGAAAGATAAGTTTGGTCAAAACACTTGTTCACCGTGCACTGATGATTTGCACTGCCAGCAAACTCGCGGCTGAACTTAAAAAGATAACTGATATTCTTACTAACAATGGTTTCCCTGAGATTCTAATTTCCAAATGTATTGATCGAAAACTTGCGAAATTTAATGCCAACATTTTCTTTGGTCCACCCAAATTTCCTGTTTATTTGAAACTTCCTTTTATTGGTTCTATCAGTAAAGGTTTTTCGCATAAAATTTAATCGGTTGTATCTCGTTGTTTTTATGCAGTACAGCCCCGTGTGGTATTTGGCACCAGAACTGCCTTCCTAGCCTTTCAGAAAGATGTGCTTCCAACACTACAGAAAAGTTTGATTATATATAAATTCAAATGTCTGTGAAGCTGACTATGTTGGTCGTACTCTTCAGCGCTTGGAAGTCAGAGTGGCCCAGCATATTACTGCATGTTTTCGCAGGTCACGTGTCGTAAAGAGGAGTATATCGACGGACACATCTGGGTCTTTATAAAGAACATCCGGGCGTTTGCAGAGCACATCCGGGCGCTCACAAGTCCACGAGTCATCCATTGGACAGCACTTGTATGATAATAAAAAGTGCGGTGAGGCGTACTCCGATGGATGTTTTCGCATTGTACACAAGGCCCGTTCCAAACACCATCTCAAGGTGTTGGAGGCAGTGAGTGTTACAATGCGAAAACCATCGCGCTGTAGGCAAAAAGAGTTGTCTCACAAATTAGACTTATTTAGAGACTTCTAAAAACGAAAAAAAATTTTAAAAAATAAAAATACTTTGCCTATATGTCGATTTATCCATTTTCGGTTTAAGGACGTTATTCAATCTCCCTGTTTTTTTTTTGTTTTTTTTTTAATTTTTTCTCTCCACATTACTCTTTTCCCCGTTTTTAAGCGACATTCACCGACGTTTCCCTTGACAATGTGTCGGTTGAAAGGTACCTTGGGATTTAGTTTTGTTCTGTTAATTTTAGTCGATCTTTTTATTCTTTTTAAAAGTTTTTAATCGACGATTAAATATATTATTTAATATTTTCTCTCTTTTTTTTTGTTTTTCTTGTGATAGTGCCTCGGCTCGCTATGACTCCGTTCATCATATTTAAAACCATTATAAAATTCTGTATCACAAAAAAAAAAAAATTTGTTCATATATATATATATATATATATATATATAAATAAATAAAGAGACAAGAAACAATTTGTTTGAATGAAGTATGTAAATTGTTATTAGATTTGATTTTATGTTACGTTTTTCATGCAATCTAATTAATAAAATAAATCCTTTTTCTTTATTAAAATCTGCAATTCAATAGATTATAAAACAAAAAAAAATTTTCCAATGAATATGCCAATCATTTCCAATCGAATATTGCCTTCTGACATGATTTAGAGAGGATTTGCTCGAGGTTGGAGGAGGGGGGGGGGCTTTTAGCTGCTTTGAAATCAATCGTTATTAATATGTTTAGAAAATGCTCACAGAAATCATCGCTTATCGATCGAAAATTATGTACAAACGAAAGTATCATGATTCGCATGGTTTTCTTTCGGACGATTCTCCTCACCATTGCTATTTATTTTTCCAATCGTTTCTGGAAGGACGTACCTTCTCACCACCTTCAGGCAGATTGTCCATCTAGTGACTTTTGCTCGTATTCAAATACGACTGATGATGAACAATCCGCTTGAAGAAGGCGGGATGGCAGATTGGGTGAAACAGTCAGAACAATAAATAGCAATAATCGAGGACAATGTTCCAAAGAAAAAAAATGATGCAAATAACTCTTCATCCTGAAAATTCAGACAAAAAGTATCTTTTATGATGACCGGCCCATTTGATATGATGAAAGTGTTTGCTAATGGGCCGGGACCCCAGTGTTCAATCCTTGGTCAAGTCGTACAAAAGACTAAAAAAAAATGGAGCTTGATGCTTCCTTGTTAAACACTCGACCTTATAAGGCGAGGATCAAGGGTAAGTGGAGTAATCCTTGGAAAGGAGTGGCACACTCAGTCTACACATCAGTGTAGTAGCTAATGAAAAGGGAGTCTTTGGGTTGCCCTCGACTATGATCGACTACTTTACTTACAATAACATAGAAAGAAGGAATGGAATGCACTCCCTCTTGACTTGCTGTCAACCTACTAAATGCAAATGAACACCTGCCTTTGTTTTTTTTACACTGTCTATTTGGGGTGCTTCCAAGACACACCCTTGTTCTTTAAGACACATTATGTTAAAAAGAAACAACACAGATCTAAACTAAGATATTTGATATATATATATTTATATATATATATATATATATATATATGAGAGAGAGAGATATTATTAACTTAGTCAGAAAAAAATATTTTCTGTGTAATAAACATTTCTAGTGGAAAAAAAAAAGCCTAAAATAAACAAAGTCCTTCCAAAATATGAGCATATGAAACGTTTCACAGTTGTCATGCCTCCTACAATTGTTTTGTGTGTGTATGTAGTGGGAGGGGGGGGGTTCCAGCTTCCCAAGGGAGCACTTTGGAAAGTTATAAAAATACCGGACCTGCATTTCCATCAGCATTTTCCGGCTGGGACACCTTAGGTGACTGGCAATAAACCACCACCGACCATCTAGAAGAAGGTAATGCCTGATAGTATGGCCTTCTATGCCTTAACCAAATCATACTTCATTCAGACAAAAGGGGCAGGTCTCTAAGCAAGCCAGTCCCTAGTGTCTGAATGTGCCACGGTTTACCCCATGTGTCAGGTAACTTGACCTGTGCGGCCTGTTTAAAAATATGTTTTTTGACAATAGCTCAGTGTAGGACTTCTTTTTTTTTTTCAACTTTCGTTTGAATATCAAATATGTCCATGCAAAGAAAAAGTTAGATACTGGTATAATGAGTATTGACACGGTTTCAAAGTCATTATTCTACCATTATAAGAAATAACTCGTTATATATACTATATGCATCAAGACACAAATATTTAGTAGTTTTTTAAATAAAATTTTTAAAAAAGACTGAATTTAAGTTAACCAAAGATTTTGTCACCGCCTCCTTCGAAAATTGGTGCGGCTTTTTTTTATATATATATATATATATATTGTTGTTTTTAACAAGTTCGGATTGTGATATCGATTGAAAACCAAATCCTCAGATTAAAATTTTTTAAAATAAATTCAAAAATTCAAAAACTTATTAACAAAATTTTAGAGCGGTTTCATTTTGCTATGTAAGTTCTTTAACACATGATCACTCTTAATCAAAATTAAAATAAAAGAACAAAAATCTATTAATATAAATGAGATAAGAAAAATTATTATTTTTAGTATTGTTGATAATTAATCATTCTTAGAAGTAATGGGTATTCTTCATCTTTCCTTTCTATTCCTACAACTCACTCTCTCACCATAAAAAACAAATTTTTAAAGAAAGAAAAAAAAGAAAAAAGAAAGAAAAAAAGAAAAAAAAGAAAGAAAAAAAAGAAAAAAAAGAAAAAAAAAGAAAGAAAAAAAGAAAAAAAAAGAGAAAACGGAAAAAAGAAAAAAAAAGGAAAAAAGAAAAGAAAAAAGAGAAAAAATAACATTTTTAAAAGAAAAAAAAAGAAAAAAAAAGAAAAAAGATCCACTTCTGCTTAATTACTTATTGCTTTCCAATGCCTATTGGGTGAAACAATAATGATCTTAGTTATTTGGGTTTACTTTCACTTTAGAGTCTATCAGACATGTGTATGCAGTGTGGTGATGCATGAAAGTGAAACCCTGCCAGTGAGGGCTGAGGACATGTGTTGCATGGAGAGAAATGATATGAGAATGATACGACGGGTGTGTAATGCGAGTCTTAAATACAGGCTTAGTTCTGATGAGCTCAGAGGAAGATTAACGTATAGGGAAATGTGTACAGTAGGGAAAACTTGGTTGGTACGGTCACGTTGAAAGAATTAGCGAGAGTTCACGAGTTAGTAAAAGTAGAACAGTTGAGGTAGCAGGGGTAGGACAAGGAAAACAAGGAAGGAAGTGCTAAGAATGGACTTGAGAGAAAGGGGGATAAATAAAGACCTGGACAGAGATAGGTTAGTTTAGTAGTTAATTTTTAAAACGGATGTTAACACGAATATGATTAGAATATTAAGCAGTCAAAGAAAATTAATTCAAGTCCAGGTGTGCAATAATAATAATAATTATAATAATAATAATATAGCCCACATTATTTACTGTAAAAAGTTAAGAGGTGGGTGGAAAGATTAACTCCCTTACAAATACTGTGTGTGTGTGGGTGTGTGTGGGTGTGTGTGTGTGTGTGTGTGCGCAAAAGAACAATAAAGTTGACAGTTTCATTTAGTCATTCATTCACTTCTAATGACACATCTAAAATTATAAAATCACCAAATCTCTAGTCATTCAGTTTTAGAGAAAACTCGTTGCCTTTTTATGATTAATGTTTTTTTAACAATGATAGAGCTGAGAGGGGTGGGCAAGGCATTGCAAACCCAACATTAAATCGACCCGGTGCTACACCCTACTTTCGAGGGAGTAAGACGAAAGAGAGAGAGAGAACTGAATATATTATATTCAATATAAGATACTAAAAATAAATGAAATAAATAATTTAAAAAAAATTTTTTTTTTTTTTTTTAGATGACCCGAATGGACAAGTTGAGCAAAATTAGGTTTCAAATGTGAGTGGGGAAAAGATAACATAAAAATAATGGTTTATCAATTACAAAATTACAATTAAGGGAAAAAAAAAGATAAAAATTAAATGTCTTCCTTTCTTTCTTTCTTTCTTTTTTTTTCATTTTAAACGTGCCATATTAGAGATATGTTTATGTTTTGTAGGCCAAGAGGCAAAATTGAAGCTATCGTGTATCATTCAAAATCTCACAAATTCTTTACTGATGAAATTCAAAACATGATGATTACTAGGTACGTGCAAAAATGGGCGTCTCTTGTACGGACTATGCTTATTAAAAAGCGCTTATCATCAATTATTTTATTAGTTTCCGTGTAAACTTTGATTATGATTGAAAGATAAAAGCCTAAACTTAATCTCTAAATGGAAAAAAACTGCATATTTACGTGTGAAAAAGAAATTATAATGAAATATGTTATCACGACGGCTAAAAACCCCAAAAATTCAGTGAATTTTGAACTTTGAAAAAATTACTTGTAAAAATCCCTTGAAAGATAAAGTTTTGGGGAACTATTTCAAAGATAATTATTAAATTAAAGTCATAAGATACTGAATTTTTTTTTAAATTCTCACGTTTTACTAAAAATTAGCAAAATTATCCCCCCAAAAGTCATAAATTAGTAAAATCCAGCATCAGTTAATAGGTAAACAACTTTGTTTACCGATTGACTATCGCTATGCAAAATATATGGAAGACAAAAATGTCATAATTTATCATTTTTAACTTTATATATAAAAATGGTTTTGTAATAGTTTATAGAAGTTGAAAAATTATTATCCATTAATTTCTTTATTCTTTTTAAGGTTATAAAGAAATTCAAGTATCCTTATTTTGTTGTAATAAAAAAGGAAATGCTTATTTAATTAAAATATTTGTAAATGTACGCAATTAAGATCTTTATTTTATTTTTAATTAAAAAGGTTCATATTTAACTTGGTATTAGTTTTTAATTTAGTAATACTCTAAAATTATTGATGACGTCAGTTTACCAATGCTTTTCCTTAGAATTTGAAATAAAACTTATAAAATTGTAAAATTATTTTTACGTTACGAACTGCGTCAATTTTATCAATTTTTTTACATGATGATTAAAAACTTTAGTTACTCGATTTATTCTTAACGTGTCGTAACGATAAATTACATTGATTCTTTTTAAAATAAAGTGTATTTTTTTATTTTAAGTGTGAAAATGTAAATTAAAGTCAATGACTACACTGACAATTTATTCATTGAAAAAAAAGTTAAAACAGTTATTTATTAATAAATAGAATTCAATTTTGAAAGAAAATGTCATGTTCGAATTCTCTTTATTTATTAATAAATAATTGTTTTTAACTTTTTAAATATTTATTAATGAAAAAAGACAAATACAAATCTTTCCAAATAATTGACGATGAATTGTGAAATTAACGAAATTGTTGAATCTCTACAAATAAAATTTTTAGGGCGGTGTAAAAGTGAGTGGTTGTTGGAAGGCTAATCTCACCTGTTTATTACAGAACCATACCAATCCAAGTGAATCGTTAGTAGAAATTATCCAATTTCTAAAATTCTTTTTTTCGTTATGTTCCTGGGTTCCAAATTTGTCAATTTTTGGTTTATTTTAAAGATTACAAAAAGAATTTCTTGCACTGATGATGCCACGTTTATGTATGAAAGTGAAATATAATTATGTCGCATTTTTTATTTTCCCAGAAACTCTAATCATTAAAATCACCTGAAATATTTTTTGTAATTATATTATTTTTTGGTGAAAATATTCATTAAACAATGCTTTATTCAATAATATTATCCCTAATTCAAAAAATTAATATTTTTTCGAGTTATAGTGATTTTGTTAACACGGTATTTAGGGGCCTTTTTCGTAATATATATAAAAAAAAAAATTGTTTTAATTCTTTAATTGTTAACATCTACAATGCTTTATTTTCATAAAAACAAAAAAATTAATGCATTTTTTTTTATTAATATATAAAAATATAACTTTAGTAAAGGTGTATTTTGTTTTAAAAAAATAATACATTTTCACTAAGATTTTTTCATAAAATAATGCTTTCATTATATTCCTTGATTGCTGATTAATAAATATTGAAAATTTCATTAAAATTGGTTGATTCCTGAATTTTAGTGAATTTTTAAGTGATGGAGGGAGGGGGGGGTCAAAATGTTTTACATTTGGGGAATCTGCAAATTAAATGAATGATTTTTTTTTCCAGATAATTAATTTTTTTAAATCCACAAATCCTTTTATTAATACGATCCAAAATGCTGTAATTTTCGTTTTTTATACACAAAAGGGGGGGGGGGGTTAAAAAAAAACAATTCCTGTTTCATAATATTCAAAACAGTGTGGATTCCTGTTGCAGCAGTAGCAGTAGCAACAACAACAACAACAACAGCAGCAGCAGCAGCAACAACAGCAGAGAAACGATCTCTGTTAAATATTCGATGTTTATTGGTTGAAATACTTAATACCGATTGGTCAATTCTATCAAATTCTCAATCTCGATTGGTTGTCAATACCGAACCAATCTGAAAGAGTCAGTCCAGAAGCTGAGCACATAAGTGAGAACCGAAGCTCATCCAAATAAAGAGGCTCAACTTGCCACACAAACTTATGTCAGTCACAATACAGTGTAATAAACTGCTACACAGACTCCTTGCAGGCGAACTGTGGCCATTTGGCTACAGGCATCTCGGCAAACACAAGACACAGCGGCAGCTTATACACAGTCTCATGAACTCACTCATACACAAGTCTACACACATACGAAAAAAAAAATTTTCTTCGTCTAGAACCTTTGAATTCTTAACTCTACTTTTGGTTGTTTCATCAAGTCGTAAATAAAGTTGATATAATTATGTATAGAGAGACTGTCATTACTTTTAATAATGCTTTTCCCCCACTACAACAGTTATTCCGTGTACTTTTTATTCGCAATACAAGTCTAATGTTTTCAGAGGCGTATAATAATCCTGATAATGGCTTTCAATCAAACTCCGTTTCTTTTTATTCTTTTTTTTTTATGGACCAGACAAAAGCTGCTGGATACATGTTATTTAAAAACAAATCGGTTTTGTAATAAAATCGATCAGACATTTTTAAATCGTATAAGTACTTTCGATTTTTTTCTTCTTTTTAACTAAGCAGTTTTTTTGTTTGTTTTTTTTTTCAAATTATTTTTTTAAATAGAATTTTGAAAGTTAAATTTAATTATTACAGTCATTAGATTATTAATTGAACGAAATTGTTCTAAAACTAAAATCGAGAAAAGATAGGTTTTCTTGTCTAGAAAGATCGATTGAACAAAACGAAAACAAAGTGGTTTACAATATCAGCAAGCAGGCTCGCAGAGAGAGTGAGTAAAGATTTACTTAATAAATTCAGTGAGAGGGAAACTGGCTGTCAATCTGGTGTGCAAGTGAAGTGGAGGGGACCATTAAAGAAACAAAAATCTATTCTGGTGGATTTAATTTAGTAATTAATTTTTTTATGAGATTTAAAAAAATTTCACTTTATTTTACACTATTGCATTTTTGATTTCAATAAATTTTCGATTAATAATTAAAAAATAAATTTAATGTGTAATTAGCAAAGTTATGTTGACGCAAGAAACATGCACATAAATGAAGTTGTCTCAGGAGATTTGGTATCTGTGTCTGAATCCGAAAATATACTATTACTTCTATTAATGTACTATTAGACTACATTTTAATACTCAATTCAGTTTACTATATTATTTCAGATTAATGTGTTTTCGATGCTAAATTAAGGAGGATCTAGTGTAATATCTGTTCTGTTGTCATGAGACCATCCTCCCAAGCATTAGCTCCTCCCGTAGCATACGTCAACAAAAAACTTTTACAATCGGCTGTTCATTAGCAATCTCAACACTTACAAAAAAAAATAAAAAATAAAAAAATAAAATAAATAAAATAAAAATAAAAAATAAAAATAAAAAATAAAAAAATAACAGTAAATATGAAAAGAAAAATTCAAAGTAAAAGTCAACCAGGCTGAGAAGAAGAAAATGTAAAAAAAAAAAAGGATACTGTGACACGTATTCTTTATTAAAATTAGAAAGATGGTTCTATTTGGTAGAGGCCGGGTGGGAAATCAGTCTCCCCAATATCCCATCCCTACCCAATAAACAGCCGACTCATCAATCTGTCGGGTGTCTGTCTCAATGGATGCACCCGTGCCCTCGTGTCAATATTCTGTCTGCTGAGACAATGAAATAATGCAACAAAAAAAAAAAAAAAAAAAAAATTTTTTAACGGTTGCCATTTTTTATTTCTTTAAACTGATTTTGTGACAGCAAATTCTCAGTTTTAGGATCTTTTGTGGAAGAGCTCGTCTCCCTACAAATACCCCCCCCCCTCAAACAGCCAAAATGCGGGTTGCAGTAAAAAGAACAGAACAAACAAACAAAAAAAATGGTTTATTTCGAGGATATAATCCATTCATATTATTTACCTCCTCTCCAGGAGGTTAGACACAAGGTCAGGTGTGGTTTTGAAAAGTATGCGCATTCTGGCCTACAAAATAATACTTGGACAGTCCCGTCAGCATTCCCCAGTAGGTGTGCTTCAGGCGATTAGCAATAAAGTAGCTCCTCCTCAGAAAGAAGGTAAAGCCTGGGAGGGTAGACCTCCTAAGCCTGAACAGACCCATACCTCAGCCCGACAGCAACAAAGCCACTGTAGCAGTTACATGAGTAAACTATATTCTATCGGTCTACGCAATTCGCAGTGAGATGTGATTCGGCTTGGAGATTATGTAACCATCGCCTGTTCACTGCATGAAGCAGCACGTCTAAGCTCAATGAGATCCATACGCGATGAATCATCTTGGCATGAAACACATCAGTTCCAGCCTGTATCCCAAACAGACAAGATGTAAATTCTGCGTTCTCTACCGGGCCGACGGTAGATGAATCGAGGGATTCCAGAATTACATTATTTCGTCTTGTCTATCAACCTATTGTACGACCTTCATTTTATTCCTGTGTTCCCGTAAATAAAACTGCACACCTCTTTAGTTGTGAAGCCATCGTTTATTTTGTGAGGAATGGTGAGCTCATTTGCTTATTCTATTTCAGTCAGACATGGCCAGACGAATTACTCTTCCAAGTAAGTCGTCAATCTGAGTTTCTTCGATTCTCTCACCTAAAATTGTCTTTCCCAGCTAAACCACTATCGGACCGATTTGAAAGGCATAGAATTCATTTATGTCATCAAGTATTAATATAAAACAATCATTTCCCTTATATTTCTGCCTCCACATAAACTCACACAGATAGCTGTCAACCATTCCGTGATGCTTTCTACAGTGGCATTTATTCTATATTTTGTACAATCTAAAGCTCTTCTACAAAAGTCCCCTGATTTTCTGGCAGGACTTTCTTAGTTGTAAATTTATCGCATGATGATGGACAATTTAAATGCTACCAATATCATGGCTCACCTTTAACAAGACAATAATTGGACAGGTTAAAATCAGGATGGGGGGGGGGATATCTAAAATAAAAGAAGGACTATTAAATTGACATAGGGTTCAAAATGAGTTTAATCAATCTAATTTTGTTCTTTGAATTTTAACAAGACGCCTCAATTTAGCATTGAAAGTAGGCCATGGTTTTATTTGTTTTCTCCACCACACGACGGCAGTTGTAAAAGATTTTCACAAAACAATTTCTTTTATATAAGAATATTACTATTTAAGAATGGTGCTCCATCATGGCGTATATCAAAGAAAGATAAGCAGAACGTTTTAAAACAGAAAATGCACAACACTCCAGACAGCAGAGAGGTATGTACACCAAGCCCGCATAATAAAGTAACATTAACACTTTTACCCAGTCATAACTAACGGAACAAGAACCATCTACGCTCTCCCCCCATGGATTAAATAAAAGGTTCAATTTGAAATTCTGTACAGATTTCCCATCCGACTAAAATGCTCCCAATTTCGAAAAGATGCGCCTGAAAAAAAAAAAAAGTCGGCTGGTACATCAACCGAGACGTAGTAAAAATAACAACCAAGATGAGAATAGTAGTCCAAATAATCCAAACACTATGAAACCTAATTTAGATTATCTATGCTTGAAAAAAAAAAATTTAAATTCAGTTGGTTTCCAGCTAGAACTGAAACATGTCTGTAAATGTGTAGCCAAAAAATGTTTGTATAAATAGTTTTATACCAAATGGGTGCATATATGACGAAAAAAGTATGTTTCCAAGTTTGATTTTATTTGATGATGATACATTTCACGAGACAAAATCGTATCCTCACATAACATGTCATAATTTAAAATATAATCCTTCCTCCCCTCTCCACAATATGTCACCATGTCAACGGCTAATGGCTGACCGACTTTAGAAGTTGGAATTCTAAAACAACGAAGTCAAATCGGTTGATGTCTGATTATAGGAAACTTTACAGTTTGCGTGTTCTAAAACGATAATTTGAATTTATTTATATGACTCTTACAGATTGAATCTTTGATCCATTCTTCAATATGAAAGCGTAAATAGAAGACACTTATTTTTCAGCCTGAAGAAATCGAGTTTATCAAAGCTGTGGTTGAAACATATCTTGATGTGTAGCCAAATGTTTGTATGAATAACACACACACACATATATATATATATATATATATATATATATATATATATATATATATATCACTTAGCTTTAATACTTTACTGCAGTTTCACCGATCATCAGAAGTGTCATTTTGTAACTAATTAATTGTAATTAGGCCGTAAGAGATGAGTTATTTGCCTATTTATTTGTTTGTTTGTTTTATTATTCGATTACTCATTAATAGGCAGTTATTTTTCATTCTACAATTTTTTTTTTTTACTTTTGTTTTGTATATATTAATTGCTATTTATTTAAACAATTTTTTTAAATTTTTTTATTATTCTACATTTTTTTTAATTATTTATTTGATTTTACTTATCTTTTACTTATCTTTCTTTATTGCTTAAATAGCAAAGTATTTGTTAATTTGTCTGTATTTAGCTCGAAATTCATTTTTGTTTAATAAATTAATTTGTTTTTGGCAGTTCATGACTTGATACTTTTTCCTTAAAGCATAATTTACAGTTTCCACTATTGCAAGGAGGAACAAAGTTTCCACATTGCAAGGAGGAGCAAAATTTAATTTTTTTTTTATATATATATATATATATTTAGACAGTGTAATGTTATTTCTATATTTTCCTCTCGCAATTGTCATGATCATACCTACACTTGAAATTATTTTCCGTGACTCCTATATATAGGTTTTGTTCATATGATTTCCAATTGCTCTGTATACAACATTGATTGTTAAACATTTATTCATTAATGAGTAATTATTTTTTTTATTCTACAAATACATAAGTTGATGCTATTATTAAAACTAATAGCATTAATACTACTATTACTAATTATTTTTTGTGTTTAGAATTGATTGCATATTATCCATGCAGCAATAACTAAGTTTAATGTTATTTCTATTGATAATGTTAAGTAGCTTATTGCTTTTAGGATAATGTTTATCTATTATCTTAAAGAATATTTTTTCAAATCTGTGTTTTTACTTCTGTTATAAGGTGGATTGAACCAGATTATATTTCATTTTCTATTATTTTTATTTCTATTATTATTTACTCACTAGGGGTTCTCGTACAGGTCTTCATCAGTGATTGCTTACTAACAACCGGTGGTGTTCCCTGGAGTCTTAGTGGCAAGTCTTTCCAGATTTCCAATATACTCTCCACCTCTTTCAGTAAACATCACAAATGATTTTGCGTTATTGCAACAGCAGCTTACCATTGATTTTTCGCTGGCAACGAGCATTGCTCTTCCCTGGAATTTTGATGGCAATAAGCCTTCCCAAGATCCTTTCATTTCTCTGGCAAGTTCCGTGTACTTGCTTCGTTTTTCTGTCTCCTTGATCTTCATCCTGCGAACTGCTGGGACGGACAAAATATAAGATTTGTCAGTTTTTTCCCCTTTTTGTTTATTATTATAACATCCAGTCTCCATGCTTGGATGGGTTTTATCTGTTTGTAACTCCATGTCCCAGAGGATTTTGTGATTTTCGTTTTCCAGTAATGCCCCTGGTTTATGTCTCTAACATTTGTCTGCCTGTTAAAAATGCAGTCATTTGCGTAATTATCATCATCATTAAATGTTAATTTATCATCATATCTGCTATTTTTAAGCCATTTCATTTTTATTTGTTTTATTTTTAGCTTCTGCTAAATATGTTATGAAATATTATGAGGCCTGTAAGTTTTCCTTTTGATATTTGAAATATTCTCCATGTTGATTAGAGATGAAAGCTCATTAATTATATATATATTCCTGTTAACTTGCATGTCTGCGCATGTTAAAAATATGTTACTGCATCTCCATCACTAGATAAAATACATCACTAAAGTGGGTGAACAATGTAATTGATGCAGCGGTGTGTGTGTATGTGTGTGTCTATTGAAGTCAGCAATTTTACACGTACCATAGGGAGGGAGGGGGTATAACAAACAAAAAACAAACTAAAATCATCAAGAGATAATTATGTCTGAAAAGCCAGAGTAAAGTTGCAAGGTGAGCAAAGACGGCAGGTGGTACTCAAAAAACAGACACAAATATTATAAAATAGGAGGAAAAAAAGTTACCAGTATTTTCTGAAACCTATATATATATATATATATAATATATATATATAATATATATATATACACACTATAAATATTTTATTAAATATTAAAGTTTGTAGAATTTTGTATATTCGGACTACTGTTCTCATCTTTGGTGTTTTTATCACAACGTTTCGGCCGATGTAACCTCCGACCTTCTTCAGGTGTACATTGTCAAACTCAGGAATCTTTCTGTCGGACTTGGGAATTTGAACGGAATTTCGAACGGAACCCTTTATTAAATCCACAGGAGTAGCATGCTCTCGTTCCATCTACCATAACTGGGAATAAGTCTTCAGTAATTCGCAATTCTTTGTATCGCCCGCACTGAGGATTGAACCTTCAACCTTCAGATGACTGTCAAAAGAATTATGAGTAAATAACAAATAATAACACGTAATTAATGTGAAGGAAAGATACACACACATGCTTGAGGTCGCATAATTGAATATATTTATTTTTGAAGAATTCGAGGGAGAGCTCACGATAATTGAACACAATAACTTCTCTTTAATCTATTTCAGCAAGTAAAGGAAAATCTCTCCCCTCTAACAGTTTTCTTACCCCGAATAGGGTTAATTAGTATAGGGTGTAGTATCGGTTCTATTTCAACGATACCATACTCACAGACATTACCTTCTCCTTTTATGGGGGCGATCCTTCCAGGTATTACCTTCTTTTATTGGGGAGCGGGCGGTATAACATTTGTTCGTTCCTTATGATATCATCCTTCTATGATTATCTTCTCCGTTGGGGGGAAGGGTAGTGTACTATTTATTTTGTTATATCATTCTCCCAGGTGAGGGGTTCGTCATGATACTTTGCTCTCAGTCATTTAACTCCTCCTTTTGGGGTCAGTGTAGAATATGTTCTGTTCAGTATGATATCATCCTCCCAGGCTCCCTCCAGTCGCATGTATTTGCTAGTATATGATATGAAAAGATGAGCGAAAGCAGTTAAGGAAGGAGAGGGGGGGGGCAAAATAATTAAAAAAACTAAGATATAAAACAACAAAAAATGTGGTAAAAAAATGTCATAAAAATATATCATCAAAGGCAAGCAGAAGAAAAACAGTCGATTCACACAAAGACAGAATACTGAAGAATTTCACTTAACTTTGAGAGACTAGAACATACATAAACAAATATTCATTTCCCAATTCAAATAAGCACTCTCACATTTTTCTGCCAACTTTGGACAAAGGAAAAAAAAAAGAAGCTAAATGTACACAACAAAACCTTGTTTTAACATTACGAGGAATTTTGATCTCACAATAAAACTATGAGAAACTATTGAAATCGGATTTATATACAAAAGTCGACTTCCAACGTGACAGAGGAATTCCATTTTTTACATTGTCAGCCTACACTACGATGACGCCGCGTGGAAGGCAGGACAGTTCATCAGATGATAAAAAAGCATTATTTAATTCAGTAATACCTGGTGCGGACATCTTGCTTCCACCGAAGAGGAAGTTTCAAGGGAATATCAAATTCAACTGCAGTTCCAGCCGCATGTGAATCCCAGTCATATATTCCAAAATGGTTACCTATCTGGTACTGACCAGGCTGAACGTTGCTTAACATCGGTGATCTCATGAGAACCGGTGTGTCAACATGATAAAGGCATTATTAGTAAATAGTAAAACGATCGACCATAATCGAAGGCGACCCAGTACACAGAGATGTAGAGAAGGGCACCACTTCTTTCCTCCCAGGATTACTCCACTTACCCTTGAACCTCACCTTATAATGCTGAGTGCTGAGTAAGAAGACATCAAGTACTATTTTTAAGTCTTTCGTATGACTCGATCGAAGATAGAACCCTGGTCTCTCCGCACATTAACAAACACTGTTACCATTATGCCAAGCATTATTAGTAAAGCTAAAATAATGGGTTTATTAACACTTGGTAGTTTATTATTCAGTCCTAGTTTAACTCAACTATCAAGAGTTGACAGCACAGTAATATCAAAATAGTTTTGTAATTGGATAGACATATTTTTCGTAACATAAACCATACCAAACACTTAGGGAGGTGGCTCTAGTGAAGTGAATAACAACGCTTACTAGCTTGTCTTTCAGTTATTTGGATACGATGCTGGGAATCAAACATTGTTAGAATTATTTTTTTATTTTTTAAAATTGTTTTTCCATTTTTCTATTAATAAAATGAGTTAAGAGATGAGAAAATTGATATTTTTTAAGTGTGACCGAAGAGTTTAAACTGTTGAACAGAAAGTCATTTGAACTGGCTTCAAAATTCTTAGCAACTCCTCATGTACTACTTAATATCCAATCATTTTATAAATAAAGATTAAAACATTACCATAACAAAATTACTGATAGTTTTATAACAATTTGGTTCAATTAATAATTAAATGATCAAACGACACCATCATAATTAAATTTAACTTTCAAAATCCATTTAAAAGAAAATAATTTGCTAAAATAACAAAAAAATTTAAATTAAAAGAATCCCGGACAACCCCACGTATGTACAGCTTTTAGATAATATATATAAATTATTGCGAGCGAAAGAAGATTTTAGGTTGGAGACAAAGTTAAACCTATTAAAATTTTAAGAGTCGGAATTGGTTTCGAAGACAAGCATTTGGATTATTAAATCCAAAGCCTTGCATGATAAAAAGTATTATGGGTCAATAAGATCGGGTGTATATTTTACTCTAATACCAGTAAAAAAAATTTTAAATCTTGCTTTGAAAAGGGCATTTATGCTGAAAGCTTAGCATTTCAAATAAATAAATTTATTTATTTACTTAAAAAAATTAACATTGTTATTGGTTTTCAAATTTTTACAAAAAATATCATAAGAAAACAATGTTTATAAAATGTGACCATCTTCCTTTATTCAAAATGTATTGTGTTTCAGCATTAAATATGATATGGCGGAAAACAGACAGATATTCCTACCACCAACGACATCACTACTAAAAACAACAACATTATTAACCACTGCAACCATCTAACTTCGCAACTGGTGAAAATTTTTTTTACTTCATTTAGTAGGGGAAGGGGTCCAATTTAATTTTTTACTTCATTTAGTAAGGGAAGGGGTCCAATTTATTTTTTTACTTCATTTAGTAGGGGAAGGGGTCCAATTTAATTTTTTACTTCATTTAGTAGGGGAAGGGGTCCAATTTAATTTTTTACTTCATTTAGTAGGGGAAGGGGTCCAATTTAATTTTTTACTTCATTTAGTAGGGGAAGGGGTCCAATTTATTTTCTCTTGCTAAAATCTAAGTCGGATTAATTTCATATAAGTTGCTGTTATTTGGCGTTCCAAGATATTGAATATGGGTGTCGTCTTTTCAGCAGGAATTAGGCCAGCAGATGTTGAAATATTTGTTCTTTCGAGGAATTCTGATGAATCTGCATGAAAGTATTGCCTCGAATCTCTATGGAAATTAAAGATTCTTCTATGTCAATTTTTTAGACTGGCTATTATTTTGTCTTTATAATTGAATTTTGAAATAGGTCAGGTTAAAAACTATACAAAAACTATATGGCATAATCACATCGACATAACAATACTCATTAGATCACTTAAGTTAAGGAACGTTGAATCTTGTAAGTACCAAAAGGGTGACCATTTGGGAATACCATGCGCTGTGTGTGGGAGAAAGACAACTAATATCATCAAAAACGGTTTGCAGAGTGACAACCGCAAAATGGAGGTTATCCTCTATAGAAGGTCTACAACTCTTAATTTGAGAAACATGAAGTTGCAGTGCACAACGTAGAGGAGAGGTTAAAAACTGAAATGGTCTTGAAATAACTGGTATTGAATTTTGACAGATCCGGCATAAAACTGAAATAAATAGTCCTTAAATGAATGCCAAGGGTGCCATTGAGTGATAGTGGGAAGGGGGGGGGATATCACTGCAAATAGTAAAAGCAATAAACACTTATAGGCTACTCGGTATGCCTAATTTTGGCTAAGATCAAAGTGTAGTATCTGTTCCGATGGATACTTCACCCCATAGACTGGTATTGTCTTGGCCTTCGGGGCTTGATTTATGCCGGTCTATGGGTCTGTCCTGTGCAGTTCTAGGAGGTCCACCATCCCAGGCTTCGCCTCCCCTCTTTGGGAAGGAGTAAGTTTATTGCTTACTGTCTGAGGCGCCCCTACCGGGGAATGTCGACGGGGCTGCCCAGGCAATTTTTAAACCCCACTTTCCCGACCCGACCTTGGGTCACATCTTACTTGTGGGAGTAAGATAAAAACTGGCCTTGTGCCTAACTCCTGAAGAGGAGTAAATCAATACTCGGTATGCTTAATTAGTATAAAAGTAGGAAAGAGTATATATATATAATTCTCTCTAAAAATAACAGACGAAGCTCGACTAGCCACTAACGAGTCTAACCTTACACTCTAAAACAGCTACAAAACTATTGGTCAGAATTGCACCAAATTTGGTATGGCCTGCTGAATGTGCAATTGAAGGGGGTCAAAATTCTATCACTATTCGTCAGCTCCTGATACAATTACCCTTACTACTACTACTACTGATAATAAGACAGAGTTCAAAACTATCTAATCAGCCGGGGTAAAATGTACTTATTACTTAACTGGGTTAATTTTTTTTTTAAATCTGATGGTGTGAACGTTTTTGTGAAAGTTGTAGTGGTACTAGTGGTGTGGGTGAGTAGGTAGTGTTTTTCTCAAGGTTACAACGAAATGAGAAAGGGGGGAGCTAGCTTTTAGATCGTCAGACATAAAAAACTATTGAAAAAGTGGAATTAAATTAATATTTAAAGTGTGTGTGTGGGGTGGAGGTGAAATTATTTCAAGGTATACTTAGACCCCTCCTTTTTTAAAAAAAACTTTTGTGAAAATTAAATTTCATGACATGAATAAAATTAAAACTAAATTTTAAAAGTTATGTGTATTCATGAAGCTACACAGACAGACAACATCTGGTCTAATAACTTTATTATTATTGCTATTGTTGGAAATTATTAACATAATTCCTTGAAAATGGTTAGTAATATAGACGAAAGCACTAAGATAATCTATATATATATATATATAAAACTCAATGTGTGTGTGTGTGTGTGTGATGTTCATGTGTTCCCTATAGAAAGAAAAGGTTAGAGAATCTACATAAAATCTAAATGTATTCTTATGTAAAATTTACCAGTGAAGACAATGGAAGTGTTCCCGAATCTCTAAGTGCACTCCTACTGGGGCTATGAGGGCATAACCTCCTTAAAACTTCATATATATGCTATTTTAATGAAATTTGTATCATATGTATAACATTTTCTAGGGAAGACAATGGAAGTGGCCCCAAATCTCTATGTTACCCTCTATATACCGAATATCTACGTGCTCCCATTTTTAAGTGACCCATTAGGCTTCAAATACGTATAACCGATTTTAATAAAATTTAAACCATGTGTACAAGACACTAATTCAGAGAGTTTTCCAACATTTCAGCTTCTTCTGACTGGGGGGGGGGGGCTCATAAAATTTCCCAAGGACTCATTAAAATCAAATTTGTACGTCCCAAGACTCACTAAATTAAAAAAGTTATCAGCGTCACTATAGATAGATATATATATACCTGTGTGCGTACATGTGAAAAAGAATGAGTTTCGTGTGCCTACATAGCAACATTTAGGTTAAATAGATCACCTGCTATATTTAGTTACATGAGTAGCACTTGTTATATTTAGTTACATAATGTACTAAAAATTGAGAGCATAGATTTTTGTCTGGTGATAACGTTGACATAATTACCTGGTATTATTGAAACATCAGAAACACTAAGTTTGGACTATAGCAATAATAATGCTGAGTTTGCAAATAGTCTTTTCGGTAGCAGGAGGAACACAAAAACAGACGTGAACTCTTCTGCTTAAGTGAAAGAACAATACGAAGAACAGTTGGTTTGAGAGTATTAATTTTAGCTAGTATTTTTGTTTTCTTTCTTTTTTTTATTCTTTCTCGTTGGTTTCATAGCTGTACATACCTGGCGTTGCCCGGGAGTATTTTTCCTTTTCTTTTTTTTACTTGTAAACTTATTATAAATAACTAAAAGAATATCCATCCCAGGACAGGTAAAATTAATTCCCTAAACAGAACAGTTTTGCGTCACTTTTATCTCCCATTACGAAGATTAAAAATGAAGATATAATGGATCAAATTCAATGCAAATCTGATATATTTGAATTTTAAAATAGGAGGTTGTGTCCATATTAATATGCCCCCTAAAACCCCTTCAAAATACTCCAAAGAAATTGAAGTTTGGGAAATATCTATTAATTTCACAAAAAGAATCCGAGGTATCTGAATTTTCACAAAGCGCCACATTTTTAACCCCTTTGCATAAAATTAGTTTTAGAATTAAATATAGCCCACATTTAGACGCCTCGCGTCTAGCAGCTGTGTTCCGAATTACATAATGATCGGTTAAGTAATTTAGGAGTGAATCCTGTAGATAGAAATATGTAAACGTACCTAACTATAGATAGAGATGAAAAGGTAAGCACCACCTGTAACAAATCAACAAGCAGGCCGATAGAGAGGGGAGGGTGCTGAGTACGTGACAAATGGAGGAAGGGGAAACTAACCAAGTACTTATTGTCTACTGTGCAAGAAGGGGAGAAAATACTAATTAGGTATTCACTCTCTCTTTGTTATATAGTAGTGAACTTCTTTTTATTACCTCGCCTCATTTCAACATGTTAAATTACTTTTTGTACATAGGATTTTTTTAAGTTCATTTTAGTATTGTATGCCTTTGGATATTTTATTTCAATAAATAATTGATTAATAACAAATAAAAAAAAAACGAATTGCATACTCTCTCCAGAGAGCTTCATCACATGATTGAAAACAGAACTTCCACCCAGAGCACAGTTATTCCGTAGTGTCATCACGTATGTGGATTAGCAGGTTATAATGGAGTACTTGCGAAAGGCATCTTCAAGGCCGAGGGAGGTTTCGCCGTCCTCCACATACAGAACCTGATATTCTCAAATGGTCACCCATTTGGTACTTGCCAGGCTCAACGTTGTTCAACTTCGGTGATCTAATGAGAACCGGCATGTCAACGTGATTTATGCTGTACGATTAATCTATATACTACTAAAACTCTATTGTCTTGTATGTTTGCAATCAGCTTTCAGCTTTCCGGTTTTCAACATCCGGTTGCGCATGCGTAAATAGCATCGTCTTAAATCTGTTATTCCGATTCCGTTAATCTCTTACGATTAACGAACGCATGCAATTTTTCATTCTGGAAATTTTTATATCGCTTTTAATATAAACAATTTCATTTAATTTCATCAAATAGTTTTTTTGTTTTCTTGACGACTAAAAACATTCAACGGGAGCACTTCGTAAAGTCTGTCGCAGTTTCAAACCCTTTTAAAAAACAAAAACAAACAAACAAAACAACAACAATCTATCTATATATTAATACGCTAAGGTGTACGTACGTGTGTCACGCTTCCGGCAAACGCTCTGCGCATGTGTGCCGCACCTAGATTATTAATAACATTTAATTAGCCTAATTTCTGCATCGTATTTTAATTATTTCCCTTTAGCGCAACGGTAAGCGACGTAGTATTTTTGTCTTTGGCCCGACTGGTTTATAGTTCGATCCCAACCAGCCGCTAATATTTTTTCTTCTACATTTCGAGCGGAAGTGGAAGAAATAATACATTTTTTTTTTTTATCACCCGGTCAAAAAGTACTTTTTTGTGTTGCTTAAAACTTAAAACTATTTTTTGTTTTTTATTTTGACGTTTTTAGGGCATGTCTATTATTTTTTGTTGTTGTTGTTTTTGAACGGACGTTAAGCAATGTTTTTTTTTTCAATGATAGCTTGAACTAAGTATTTATTTTTTATTTGCACCACTTCTTAAAGTGTTAAAACATTTATTTATTATTTTTGGATGGTAAGGAACCAGTATTTATTTTTTAAATGTTTTGAACGGACAATAAGCAATGTTTGTTTTGTTTTGTTTTTTTTTCTCAGTGAAACACCGAGAGCGTGGTCGAAAGAAAGAGAGAGTGTGTGTTCGTAAGAGATGGAGGGGGGGATAGAGAAAGAGTGAAAACGCAATAAAAACAAATAAATAAATCGCAAAAAGTCTCTTACTAACAAATAGAAGGTGATTTGTTACATTAGGACCCGCGCTAACTTTGACCCCGTCGTTAGGGTTAGGGTCAGTGAGGGGTTAGGGTTAGCTATAAAGTTCAGGGTCATTGGGGGTTAGGGTTAAAATTAGGGTCAGGGCCAAAGTTAGCCCAGGTCCCAATGTAACAAACTACCAAATAGAGACGTGAAAAATAAGACAATGACAATGATATTGTATAGTTAACATCTGAGAAGTTAAGTTTCTTATTTTGTGTCACGATCTGACACTCTCATTTAATAAGATTTAGTATTTACTTTTGCCCCTGACAACGGGGGAGGGGAGTCGCGACCGATAGTGATTGCTGAAGAGACAGCTTTTACCCCGACAACCGAGTAATATAATAAATATATATACTTCCATCCCGTCACGCAAAATTTTGGTGAGTAAGATATGTGCATATTTCTAGCCACCGGATAATTTTATTAACAGTAAATTATACAAATTGATGTAGAAAACACTGTGGAATTCCTTTTTTTTTTCAGTGAAACACAGAGAGCGCGTACGAAAGAAAGAGAAAGTTTGTGTTCGTAAGAGAGAGATAGAGGGAGAAGATAAAGAAAGAGAGAGAGAGAGAGAGAATAAACGTAATTGAAAAGTGAAAACGCAATAAAAACAAATAAATAAATCGCAAAAAGTAAAAAAAAAAATATTTAACAAAAACGAAAGTGAGGAAAGTCGTGATTCAAAGCAAAATAAAAAAGAAAATCTAATCGAAAAAAAAAGTAACAAGTATAATTTCGTTTACTATCGGAAGCCTACCAGTTTTTACGGTATATCAACCCTTTTTAGTAGAGTGTCCATCGTACACGCGTTATTGGAAGGCAAATTATTAATTTTTTAAAATATTTCACTCTTATCCGGGGGGGTGCTCATAATAAAACAAGCGTAACTTACTAACAAATAGATGGTGCTTCGTTAGATTGGGACCCGCGCTAACTTTGACCCCGTCGTTAGGGTTAGGGAGGGGGGTAGGGTTACCTATAAAGTTCAGGGTCATTGGGGGTTAGGGTTAAAGTTAGGGTCAGGGTCAAAGTTAGCCCGGGTTCCCATGTAACAAAGTACCAAATAGAGACGTAAAAATAAGACAAGGGCAATGATATTGTATGGTTAACATCTGAGAAATTAATTTTTTTTATTTCAAATATTTATTTAGTTATATTGTCAAATTCGTCAAACAAAAATGGCGTTCGCTTATTTTAGGTGAGGTGGTCGCTAATTTCAGACTTTATAAAAGGCTAAATTGCCCGATTACAGTAGAGGATCTCTTTACATTATCGGCTAACCCAAGATGTAGGGGAGGGCGCCACTCTTTTCCCAGGACTACTTCATTGTCCTTGATCCTGACCTTATAATACTGAGAGTTTTAGCAATGTTTGTTTTAGTCTTTTAATATAAACAATTTCATTTAATTTCATCAAATAGTTTTTTTGTTTTCTTCACGGCTAAAAACATTCAACGGGAAGACTTCGTAAAGTCTGTCGCAGTTTCAAAAAACACCTCCCTTTCAAAAAACAAAAACAAACAAACAAAAAAACAACACTCATTATTAATATCAGCCATACGAGCGGTCGGTGAACGAAACCACCTCCCACTTTCCCTCTCATAGATTTCACCACTCCTACTCCGTCTGTTTTCGTTACGTACGCGAGAAAGCCTGCTGTCTCTCGGTGGCCACGGCTGTACCCCCTTCCTTTCTCAAATCGCCCTAGCCAACCACTTATAATTCAGTAACTGTAATTTAAAAAAAAAAAAACAATTATAATAAACAGAACGACTCATAGAAATCTATATTCTTTTTTCATTTTAATATACTTTCATAGAAATGCTTCTGTTATGTAAAAAAAAACTATTTTCTTTATGCCACAAGTGTCACGCTCATACATGAATTCCATAGCTAATATAACAAACTGACCCAACGGGTCACAGGTGGTCTAGTAGTAAATAAAAACTATAATGTGCAAGTCACAAAACAGACACACGAGAAGTGGTCACAATTTTACCGAGCCAAATCAAGACAGCAGACCTTGCATGCACACAGGGCTCAATATCCTAAAAGATACAGCGTTAATAATAATAATAAATGTGGCTTCTCTTAAATTTTACTGCAGTTTCATGGACCCTCGAATCATCCGACGGGCATCAATAAACTCCTGAATATGTTTATATATTTGAATTTAGTATGTGTACAAATGTTTGGGAGTTTATTAATGCACTTTTTATACGGTTATATTTTCGCTTACCGATGTGTGTACAAAACATTATACATACATGTCATCGTCAGGAACTCAGGTTCTTGCTTGTCTGCAGATACAAAACTACTCAAACGCCGATGTTGATTTATAAAAAGGTTTTAGAAAAGAGTGAGTCACAGAAAACATCAGAACGATGGGTTACTTGTACGCGCAAGACGGATAGCTCGTCTTGCGATCTGTGCCCCCTCTCCATTGGGGACAGCACCCTGGACAAGTCTTTCATCCTTGAAATTTCACCATCTAAGAGACAAAAACCTTTGCCCAGAAATCAGTCTGGGGGTCACCTGTGACTCTTAAAAATGCCACTCAAACGTTTCCATTGAAAACGTTGCTCTCTATAGTAAAAGTAGTAGTATTAGTAGAAATAGTATTACAATTTTACACATTCGGTCTGCCAAATACGGTGCAATTCTGTTCAATAGTTATGAAGCCTGTAAATGTTAGTTGTAGTACTAGTGCCATTTTGACCTACTTATTAGGAGGCTTCATGCCAGATTTTGGTAGAATTCTGTCAAGTAGTTTTGAAGCCTATAAGAGACCAACAGACAGACAATAAATACTCTATTACATACAATTACTTACGGCCTAAACAAGGCAATTTGAAATATTCAAAAGTACTGATAAAGAAATTAAAAATAACCTACACATTGGAATCCCTCACTTTTCTATTGTATAATTACTAGAACCAAACAATATATCCTAACAAACAATGATTATAGATTTCTCTGCCAAAAATAAATATATAAAAGAAAATGTATACATTTTTACAGAACAGAGAGAAAAAAACCAAATGAAACATTGAATGTACTTTTAGCAATCTATTTATACAAAGTTAAGCATGTGTATCTGCTTATATATTTCTATGTACAGGATTCACTTTGGAACACATCTTCGAGGCACAAGAGTGTGTAATGCAGGTTATATTTAATTTAGTTTCATGCAAAGGAGATAAAGAGGGGATGGAAACTCTTCATGAAAATTCAGATTCCTACAATTTTTTGTGAAATTCTAACAATAGGTATTAGACATCAATTGATAAATATTCAAATTTCAGTTTTTTTTTTTGGAGTATTTTAAAGGGTTTTTATGAGCCCAACCTCCCAGTTGAAAATTCAAATATTTCAGATTTGAATTAAATTTGATCCATAATCATTAGACACCAATTCAGCAAGATTCCTTGAATTTTAATTTTTTCTTAAGACCCCTGAAGTTTAAGCTTCAAATTTTAGACATGTGCAAACCAGTTTTGAACAACCTGATGCTAAGTCTTGCAAAAATTACTGATACCCAATTCCCTACCTCAATTAAAAAAAAATTATTTTTTTAATTCCGACTTCCGCATCTGTTTTTAGAAAAGAATCAAATTCCCATAGTTACGCTTCCTAGAAATTTCCAAATATTTCACAATTATTATTCACACATTACAAACATTTTTTGAATTCATTTATTTATGCTCCGATGGGATTCTCAATAAAACACTATGCAAAAAAAAAAAAAAACTAAATAAATACACACCACTAAAACTTGCCAGTTTTAAACAATGTTTAACAGTCACTTGTTTAAAATCTATCGATAATACTAAAACGTTGATAATCTTGCTTACTTGCTTATTTGCACATTGAGACGCCAACGAGGGCCTGTGGATGAGTGGTTATAGCACTTGTCTTTGAGCTGGATGCCCCGGGTTCGATCCCACTCACGGCATGCGAATTTTCGGGTCTGAAAACTCCCTTTGTCCACCCAGCAGTAAATGGGTACCTGACTAAAACTCAGGGAAGGTTCAAGGCAGCGGAAGGAGAGGGATGGGCTCCGCCTTCCATATGCTGTGCCCTAGACACAGTGATTCTTAACAAATCACCGCCGCTACGGCCATGAGCAGTGTGCGATGTCGGCAACGACACTCGTGCGCGTCCAGGCTATGCGACCTTTACCATTACCTTTTTACGCCAAGTGGTGGGAGGAAAGGAATTGGGGAATAGTAATAGTAACAGCAGAGTTAGAGGATGACGTAAATAAAGAAAAGCAAAAAGAGAGAAGAGAGGAAGAGGATGACAAATTAATAAATAATGTAAATAAAAAGAAAAACCTGAATTTATACAATGCAATGTACACTGTACAACGTTGTCCCAACGGGTCATAGGTTATCTAGTATAAATACTAAAATTTGCAGGTGGTTTGGTTGAACAGCATATCAACCCTTTTCGGGTTATTTAATGGTGAATCCAGTCATTTTGGCAAAAGTTTTTTATACTTTAAGTTCTTTTATATCTTCAAATGTTTATTCATGGTATTTGGTTTGGTTGTTTTACGGTATATCAACCATTTTTGGGTTATTTAATACTGAATACGGTGATTTTGGTAAAAGTTTTTATGCTTCAAGTTCTTTATATGTTCAAGTATTTATTCATGTGTTTGGTTTGGTTGTTTTAGTGCATATCAACCCTTTCCGGATTATTTTATGCTGAATCCGGTTATTTTGGTAAAAGTTTTAGAGAAGGGAAGGAGAGAGGGAAGTGAGGAAGGGAATGTATGGGAAATTGTTTTTGTATTTGGCTTTGCAGAACATGATTGAGTTTTGCAAAGAGAAAAAAAAAACGATAAAACATCAATGTTTGGTGCATTTTGGGTCAGGAAGCCGATATCTTCAAACAGCCTGATCTGGTAGCACCAGTTTGCTTGCAGGTGAGAAAAGGGGAAAAGGAGAAGAGGAGGCAGGGGGGGGGTAGTAATAGCAGGAGAGTCAGAGGATGACAAGAACAGCAAAAGGAAGATATATATATAGTTCATTTCTACCTATGTAACATAAACTAATGTATAATGTACCAACGTTGACCCCACGGGTCACAGGTTATATATTATAGTTTAAAAGCAAAATACCTTCAAATATTTCATAAATTCGTTTAAGAACAGAAAAAAAAGGAATTTGGATTTAAAGACTCCCCCCCCCCTCCAAAAATAAAAGAAGAAATGTCACCCATGGAATCGTTAAAAAAATTCACAATCCTTTCTGCAATCAAACCATATTTGATACAAATAAACTTCAGTCTATGCCTGACTTGTCCACCAAGCTTCAATCATGAATGTCCAACAGTCTTTGTTTTATCATCTTTCATTGATATGTCCGAAATGTGAACTTCTGCGTTGATCAATATTGAGCGCTACGTCATGGCCGTTAAAATTTTTTGGCAGCCTTGGCCAGATGGAGAGGTGTGGTAAGGCATGGACAGTGGTTTCAACAGGATGGGGCAACTCCCCATACTTCAAATGACTTGTTGGAATGGCTATGTAGACACTTTGGTGATCGTCTCATCAGTACGAGGTGTGATTTAATCTTGAATCGATCACATCTACCGAAACAGTAAAAAATCCTGAAACGCTAGAGAATACTTTTAGAACTATTAAAAGCAGCTAAAAAGAGTAAAATTTATCAAAAATGGAATTCTTATTGGTTCTTCGTCAACCAATGCCAATAAACTACACCCAGCATTGACCAACTTGATCACTGGTTACCTGTAAACTATAAACCTGAAAAACCTGCCTCTCCTCGCTGGCATTGCCCTTGCAAATGTGAGATAGGAAGTTGCCAGTCATGTAGACATCACAAAAGCAACTAATGATAAATGCCATCTTTATGAACGTGATCTCTTCGGCCCAACGACTGAAGTCAAGGAGAAGCTTCTTCAGCCGTCTACAGCCCCTAAAAACATCTCAGGAAGAAACGAGGCTACACTATGGGCCAGAAAGCTGGAGAATGACCCTCCTCCCTCGTCATATTAACATGGGAATTCCTATTTCTGAATTCTACCCTCCTGGCTCAGAAGCACTGTGGGTTCAGTTGAAGACATTTAACCGTCTGAGAACAAGAATTAAGTGAACAAAAGCTGCTATGGCCAGATAGGATTACAAAACTGACCCAACCATATGCAAATGTGAAGAAGAGGACCATACGATGCAGCACTGAGATGCCTGCCCTCTACTACCCAAGCAATGCAGCTTAAAAGATCTTGCATGTTAGTTTACTCATTACATAAATCCAGTCATAGACGCACGTCCGTTTCTCCAAACCGTCATCTTTGTTTTGCAACAACAACAACAACCACCAGCAAGAGAGATCATTCTAAAAACTTATCACAAAGGAATAGAACTCTTATATCTCAATACAAATGGAGATAACATCACAGAGTTCAATGATACTGCAAAGGATTGTGTAAAGAAATTGGAAAAATGTTTATAACCAAATGCTTTGGGAGGTGAAGGTGGCTCAGTGGTTAATGACACAGACTGAGAACCTGGGTGTGCCAAGTTCAAATCCAGTTCGTTTCGCAGAAACACTTTTACTTAGGATGTTGGCAACCTTCACGTGGTCCCTCCTGTAAGTACCCGATGCCTTTCTATAAAGCATTCTAACTAGAAATATATCGGGGAAACCAATGCCAACAATAGAATCATCTGATTCGTATGAAATGAATGAATGACCAAATGCTTCGAAGACACAAAAAGAAGTCAATAAAAATGTGATTTTAAAGACTTGTTTATTTTTATCAGTTTTATAAGATTTAAAGTTAATATTAGTCTTTACAAATAAAATCCTTTTATAAAAGGAAAAAAAAACGTTTGCTTCATGTCCACATTTTAGGGGTCCAAGAAGCTAATTCCTGCTGCTCTTCTGAGGCCTAAATCCATCGAGGTCTTATTTACTAACTTTTTTTTTCTTTCCTTTTAAAGAATTTTAATTGTATCAGATCTCTTATGGGCATTTAAACACTAGTACAGTCAGGTAAGGTATGAACCCCAATTTCCCAAGCTATGGGTGAAATAATAACTTGTGTTCAATTAATTGTTTTACAGCATATCAACCTTTTTGGGGTGGGAGATAGTGGTGGTGAAGTGAATACTGATACGAACTGACGAACCAGCGTTTGAATCCTGTCGGATCCATTGCAACACTTCTACTATAGATGCTGGTAACCTTCATGTTGTCTCTCCTGTGGGTACCTGATTCTGAAAAGAAATCGGTGGAAACCAATGCCAACAACAGAATCAAGCAAGTTAAAAAAATAAAAAATTAATAAATAAAAATTTAAAAAAATTAATAAATAAAAAAATAAAAATTAATTAAAAAAAAAAAAATTTAAATAAAAAAAAATTTAATAAATAAAATTTAATAAATAAAATTTAATAAATAAATAAAATTTAATAAATAAATAAAATTTGATAAATAAATAAAATTTAATAAATAAATAAAATTTAATAAATAAATAAAATTCTGATTCATACTAAATAAAAACACTTTTCAGATTATTTAATGCTGAATCCAGTCATTTTATTAAACGTTTTTATGCTTCAAGTTCTTAATATTTTCAAATATTTAAAAAGATTCTATTTTCTATATGAATCGTTTGTAGATAATTTGTTTTGTAGGCAACGTATATTTTGTAAATAAATAGTATGTAAAAAATAGTTTCTTTTTAACCTATAGATTGGACCCTGACAGGTACTAGCACTCTGGATCAGAGTAGACATGGAGGTCATGGTAACTAAAGGGTGACTCCACACTCCCCATTGCTCCCAAATTGAGATCGCACCATTGGATGCAGTTGTGTGTCATATCCAAGATGGTAGAAGGTAGAGAGATTTTGGGTAGTTGATAAGGTTGAGAAATAGGGTAGGCGAAAAAAAAGAAGTAGAAAGGGCTGGGAAAGATGAATTTCAGGGTGTTGGGGTAAGATAGGGAGGAACACCTTGCCCAAGGTTGCCAGCAACAGTTTAGTGGTGTGTCTGGGATTAATTCTATTCAACCCATAGATGGAATCCTGACATACTACCGCTCTAGGTCAAAGTGGATCCGAAAATAATGCTAAATAAAGGGTGACGCCCCCCCCACCCCCCACCCCTAAAAAAAGGCTCCTAAATTAAGGTCTCACTATCATATACACTTTCGGATCATACCCAGGACCAAAAGATTTTAGGACATATCTTTTCACTTACTTTAAAAAATAAAAATAAGAACAAGCACTCCACCGGAAACTGGTCACCTTGCTAACTTTTTTACATTAACAAATTTGTCTGTTGATAGATGAGAAGAAAGTGAGGTTAGTATGATCTTGTAACTTGACTCTTTGCACACTTTAACCCTTCCCCCTTCTCCTGGGAACATCAAAATGCTTTGGCCTGAACGTATGTTTGTAGAGAGGGTATTGGATGGGGGTCCAACGCTTAATGTAAGCAAGCTGCATTCTTTTAGTCACGATAGTTCTAGATCCAATGGTCAATCCATCATCAGAGGTAAGATTCTGAACAAAATCCACAAGCTTGACATGTGGATAGTAGAGACGGGTGGGTGGGGAGTGGGGGGGGTATGAAAGTCAGTTAAGTTTTTAGAAGGACTACAAGTCAGATATTTTTAGTTATATTTGTTGGCTGAAGAATTAGTCATCATCATCATCATCATCATCATCGGTTTAACATCTGTGTTACATGCATTAAACAAGTTTTTAGATCCATGATCACAGTATAATATCGATTCACCCCTTCCAAGAAACCTATATATTTGTCTGGAAAAGAAGAGCTCAAGATGCTCACTATATCAGATGAGGACTATTATAGTCAATTTCTGTTGTCATGGCGACCGCACACGACTAATTCAAGTTGTTCAATAGCATTATTGCAGAATGTTTTTTTTTTACTTAGAAGCATATTGTAATGCTTCTATAGAAATTATTTTTTCTTCAATCATTCCTTTTGATAGGGCACTAAAAATTACAAAGTTTCATTTAAATTTATGGGTTTTCTTAAATTTTAATTCATTTGGGCTAAAAAAAAAAAATGAAATTTTGGCCACACTTATCTCACAAATACATTTGTGTGTCTATTATGATCTGGAAATCGATAACATGTTATATCGTTTTTAATTGTAAAAAAAAAAAAAAAAAAGTTCTGAAATAAAGAACAGCATGCCGTCTTTCAATGAACGATGGACATTTATTAAGTCTAAATTATAAAAACTGCAAATTTGATTGTTAAATGATGGAATTACAGTATCTATTATGCGGGTCGCAAGTGTGATTTGCAGAGGAATGCATGCAGCCCACGGATCGCATGTTTGACATGCCTGAACTAGATGACTATATGCCGTTTTGTTCTTTACTCCTGATATCAATCAAGCGAAAGTTTGAAGAAACAATGTACGTAATGTTCACACTTATGTATACTCACATTTTTTATGCCAAAACAATGCAAATCATGTAAAGTTCTAAAATTAGTTGTTTAGCATAACTGAAAGATTTTCATAGCTTTCAACTTTAGAACAGTTTTTTTTTAACTAACTATTCATCAATCCAATAGAAATGTACATTAATTAAGCATATTTAACTACATTCTGCTAGTTAGATAACAGTTATCACTTAAGCATCTGTAAAACTCATGAGCTTCTTATAGAACTTTGATACTATGGACTCCCCCCCCCCCCACCCCCGGCCGAGACCCCAGAAAATGTTAAGAAATAATTCAAAATAGGAAAAATGATGAGGAAGTGAGGTAAGTGAGCAAGTGACAATTGAGGCTCCGGTGAATCCATTAAACTCACCAGACAAAATGGTGCCCTGGCAGTTAGTTGTTAGCTTATGGGTGGATGAATGACGATAAACTGAGAAAAAAAAAAGCGGATGTAGCCAGTTCCGGTGACCAGCTGAGAGTAACAGAGAAAAAGACCAGACATTTAAGATTTTCGGTTGAAAGTAGATATATTTAGGAGACAAGTAGATCGGTCAGAGATGTTCAAGTAGAGCGTTACTTTGGTTCAGGGAGATCGCTGAGAGAATCCGAGGGTCAACAACTCGGTGTTGGACAAAGAAAATTGTCACTGGGGCCGACACGATCAGGCAACGGTCAACAGACAATGTTTGGGGTCCCTAGCCACAACAGTATGTATCTATCTATCTATCTCACACAACTAAGTGATACCTACACTTGTCTTGTGTTGTTTTGTTTTGTTTTTACTGTAGTGCGACCACTGAGATGATCATCGGGCTAAAGAACAACCTAAGTCTTCATAAGACTTTTTAGTTAAAAACAGTGAAAAATTAAAAACTTCGAAATGTTTTTTCAAAAATTATTTTATATAATGCTTATTTTGAATAATATATAGAGCTAATAAGGAAAACTAAAATGTAACAAAGATTAGTAGACAAATATAAGACTAAATAAAACAAACAGGTCATGTGGAGAGAATCGATTCATAATATTTCGCCTCTTATTTATGACTGGAGAAGATGGTCCAGAAACGGTATGAACCAACGCGATCGCCCTGGTATGAACACAGACGTAAAATACATGTGGAAAGGGGGTAAAAAAAATGAGGGCCGTATTGGGAAGGCATGGGTGTGGGAGAGTTTAGGCAAAAGTAGCTTGGTCAGTGCCTCTGAGGGGAAAAAGAATTAAAAGGAGAGGGGATAAGAGGAATATGAGCATTATAAATAGCTAGCTGTGACTGAAGGAAAATAGTTTGGGAAGAGAGGAAAAAAATATATATGCCAAATTTCATTAAAATATATCGAAAAAAAAAAAAATAGTGATTTAACTTTAATGCAAAAAAGGTTCCTTAGAAGAACATGTTCTGTCAGCATAGTACATACAGAACATTTAACCGGATTTTAAATGACTGTAGCAGCCTAGACAAGACCTTGACAGCGTACAACATGGAGATCAGCATTAAAAAAAGACCAAAACACCATACATTTTTATATGTACATCGTCATATTCGGTTTAAGGTCTGTTTTACATGCAGGCATGTACTGGGCGACTTTTAGAAATTGATTCCCAAACTAACCTATCTCTTGCCAGGTCTTCATTTATCCCTCTTGCTCTCAAAATCCATTCTTATCACTTCCTCCCATGTGTTCATTGGCCTTCTCATGCCACCTCAATTGTTCTACATCTATTAACCCAAGAACTCTCATGTGGCCAAACCAACAGAGTCTCCTGTTCTGCAACACATCTCCCTATACTGTCCAGATTTAATCTTCTGACATAATCAGATATAAGCCTATCTTTAAGACACACATCATATCCTTCTTATATCATTTCTCTCCATGCAACACATATCTTCAACCATGACTCACCAGGTTTCACTCCCATACATCATCACACTACGTACACATGCCTGATCCTTGGTTGACAATGGTAACTATCTGCTGGTTAGTAATGGCAGAAATTCCCTGAACTTACTCCATCCACTCCTAACTCTTGCAATTACACCAGCACCGGTTTCGTCTCTGTGCATATGGTGTTACCAAGATAAAACTTCTGAACAACCTCAATAGCTTCGTCGTCCACGTTGGGGGAAAAAAATGGACAATTTCAGTAACTATTATTGATGATCTTGACTCTTGTAAAACTTTCCACGGTATTTGAAATTAATGCATTAAAATCAAAGGTCCGTGTAGAGGGGTAATACCTTTTCGAGATGGCCTTTTGTGGTGGGCATAGTCAGAACTAGAGGAGTCTAACATCAATTCCATGAAAAATGCAAGTATACTGAAATCATATGCCCTTAATAGGGTTAAGATGAAAATTCATATACACTAAATGTACAAAAGCAAGGAAATTCCCAAATTGTTACACTTTTATTGTCATTAATTAAGGGTATGACTACATATCAACCAAACTATTTCATTATCACATCACTACAGTATAAATCTCTATGCATGAGTGGATGAAGTGTGTGAGGTGCGCTGAAGAAAAATTCCTACCAGTAAAATACATAGCCCTGTTGTGCTCGCATACCCTTAATGACAATAAAAGTATAAAAATTTAAGAATTTCCTTGCTTTTGTACATTTAGTGTATATGAATTTTCATCTTAACCCTATTAAGGGCATATGATTTCAGTATACTGGCATTTTTCATGGAATGTCACTACTGTTGTAAAGGCTATGCCTCAAGACAATGGTAATTTTTAAGGTTTTTGGGAATTTTCTGGAAAACTAAGGTATATGGTAAACTGAAATTAAAATGCCATCAACTAGACCCTACAACCTCTATCTCTGCCAAAAATCAGCTGTATCCATCAAATAGTTGATGAGATACAGGGTGGCACACACGTACGTACGGATAACATGATTTCATGATTGAACTTTCTGGATCTCTGGGTTGCCTTGACTAATGATGCTGAAATTCTACACACTTATAGAACCTATCAAATAAAAATTTTGTGCAAAGTTTTAACTAATTTGGTTTATTGGTTTTTGAGTTATGATTGATCAAAGAAATGAGATTTCTAGCATAGGCCGTTTTTGAAGTCTATTAAGGGATAGAGCGCTCTCGCGCCTCCCTTGATTAAAAAAACTTATCCTTTAATGGTAGTTGTAGTTCCTGTGGCAATCACTAACAAACAGATACTTTGGCAGTGAGAATATGGCATCATCAGGGAAGATCCTACTGCATGTCAAGTGGAAGATGAATTGCTCCAGTTAGCGGAGAACCTAACAATTAAAAGGACAGTTCCTGGAAGGAACAAGCCAGAAGAATCTGAGAATAAATTCGACCTGATTGATTGTAATAAAATCTTTTTAGTTTAGTACACCACTAATTTTTTTTTAATTTACAATGAAAACAGCTGAAATTTGCCAAAGTTAGAGTAATTTCGCAATTTATGTTTTTTGTAAATATTGAAATATTTATTCGTTGTAACTGATTTTTGTTTACTGTTTATATCTCTTCCTTAAAATGAATATCCCCATTATGCCAAATGGGTCAGTAAATTCTTTTTAAAAACTTCTAAGTCAAATCAAATTAACAATGAAAATAGCCGGAATCTGCTGAAATTATGGTAATATCATAATTTATATTTTGATATATTTTTGCTATGTTGAATTATTTATTCGTTACAACTGAATTTATTTAAATTTTTTTTCTGTTAATCCCCTTCCTGTAAAATAAATATTACCTATAAATTATTTTTTTTAATTAAGTTTTAATCGAATTTTAAACATTCTTGAAGAGATGACGTTGCATTTTTTTTTTTTAATTTCAAAAATATTTTATGGTTTTTCAATTTTTGATAATATGAGCGCGCGTTTTTCATCATCCTTCGTTTCATCTTTACTTTATCCTCTTCCTCTCTTCATCGCCATCTTCTTCCTTCTATTCCATATTCTTCCTCCTCCCACATCATATCAAGGTAGGATAAAAAATTTAAAAAAAGGTAACGTACACCTGTATCATCAATAATTGATTTAAAAAATAACTCTTTATCATATGGCATGGCCATCAGTAAGACAAGATCTAAAGAAAAATGAATTAAATCTCAAGCAATCATTGGCATCCTTTGAGTTAAAACAGGACTGACTTCCACTTCAGACCTAAAATGGAAGGCTTACATCCAAGCTGTTGCTATGACCACTGGAAAAATGGGTGGATCATCCTACCGCTCCAAGTAGGTACTCGACTCCAGCTGCAATCCTCTCCCTATATAATAGTCAGATACGTCCTTAAATGGCGTACTGCTGCCACATCAGAGGTACCTCTCATAGAACTCTTTCCTGCCTTGACAGAGTACAAAATAGACTTCGAAATCTAGTGTGTGTGTGGGTGGGGGTGGGGGGGTCTCTTCTCTTCCCTACAGCCCCTTTCTCACAGAAGAGACGTTGGTATTCTCTCTTTATCGTTATTTCCATGGAAGGTCTTCAACTGAGCTCCAATCCTTAGCTCCTCCTTGTAAGACATTCACAGCAAGAACCCATTCACAGCAAACTACCACAATGGAAAAGGACTTCCCTTTCTTCATCCACGTGCCTAGTGTCAGGTGCAATTTCCATGGACAGAGCTTCGTTGTAAGGACTTGTCTGTGGAACACCTTATCACAGGACTGCTTCCCTGCAGTTTACAACAGACGTCTTTGAATAATTGTCATAGAACTCCCCATTAGTAATCGAACTGCGTTCATACCATTGATTGTTCCTCATCTCTTGGTTGATAATCATCATCATCATATCCGGATGTCAGTTTTACATGCTGGCATGCGTTGGACAGCTTTAAGAAATTGACTTCTAAAGTAACCTATCTCTCGCCAGGTCTTTATTTATCCGTCAGATCCATTTTTATCGCTTCCTCCCATGTTTTCCTTGGCCTTTCCCTCTGAGATGAACTTGCTACCTCAACTGCTCTACATCTACTAACCCAAGAACTCTCATCCATCATTAACCCTTATCCTCGGGTGGCTTTTGGCCTTGATAAGTGATGACCCAATAGTAAAAAACAAAATAAAATAAAGTTTTAGATTTATGATATCAAATGGAAGATTCATAAGACTGAAAATAGAAAAGATTTTGATAAAAATATAAAACAGAGAAAATGACTTTACAGACACTTTCAGAGTTGACACTTGGTATTGATTCCCAAATGGTCACCCATCTAAATAATGACCAGGCTCACTGTTGCTTAATTTTGGTGATCCTAAAGGAACAGGTTAAAATTTACTCAATGATTTGAAAATAATAAAAATAAAAATAGGGGTGGGACGTAATGGGTGAAAATTTCAGATTCGTGCGAGTAGTATTTTTTTGTGTTCATTTATACATAAATAACACTAAACAATCAAACATTTTGAAAATTGTGCAAAATTCAGAAGGTGCAGGCCAAAAATAGCCGTTAGGGCTCCACGGGACTCAAAATTCATCATTTTTCAGTGAAAAAGTGGTTTCATGCGACATTGCAGGTCCTAAAACATCCTCAAAAGCTATGAATGGATATAGATGGTTAAATCTGATATAGTACTTTAATTTAGGACCATTTTCAGGCTGTGAAAGGGTTTTCATGAATGTAAAATAGCCCAAAACTATTGGCCTGCACCTTCTGAATTTTGCAAAATTTTCAAAATGTTTGATTGTTTAGTGTTATTTATGTATAAATGAACACAAAAATACTACTGAAATTTTCACCCATTATGTCCCACCCCTAATAAAAATCTAAATCCTTTATTCAAACCAATGACTGCAACAAAATAAAATGATTCACCAACAATACACAGACTGACTTAAAACATTCCTATGCAAACATATGCTCTGAAATGTGTTAGTTTATTTGGTTTGCCATGAACTTCTAGGGTAAATCAAGGTCTTCCAAAAATAAGGTCAAAGTTCAAATCATGGGTTTCCAGCATTCTTCTGGGCATCAAATACCTTCTGTTTAAATTCTTTCCGGTTTCTCCTCTCTTTTTTTACAAATAGCTAAACAAATAAAGGTTAGTGAGGTCAGAGGATAAACACTGCCAAAAGTAGAGATGGGAGGTCACTACAGTCAAGAAAGTACCAGAACGTCTAACAGGATCCTTGAATATTACTTCTTAAGAGAAAATGCTAGAAGGAGTGGCTGTTTATTTATTTCCTGTCATTTACTGTGAAGAAGAATCCATTTACCTAGAGATAATTAGCCTTTTAATTAATAAGCACAGAATGAACTATAAAATCATTCTATCAAAAATGGCACTCAAGAAAGTGTCAACTGATTTTACAAGGAACTTTTTTTTTTAAACTAATGATTGAATGATGAATATTATCAGAGGATTGAAAATCTCCACATACCACTCACTCAAGACAACAGCTGATCCAGAAAACAGCAATTCTTTTCTCTTTGACAGAGACTATGCTTATGGAATATGAGGACTAAAGGAAAGATAGGGAGGTGAGAGTTACAAGGCTGTCAAAAGTTGCATCATGAATCAATATTTGAAGATATTATTGGTTTGGTTGTTTTGTTTTACGGCATATCAACCCTTTTCAAGTTATTTAATGCCGAATCCGGTCATTTTGGTAAAAGTTTTTATGCATTAAGTTCTTTATGTCTTCATCGTGTTTCGTTTAGTTGTTTTGTAGAGGAAAATTGTTGTTTTTGTTTTTGGCTTTGCAGAACATGATTTTGCAAAGGGAAAGGAAAAAACAATAACGTTAATGTTTGGTGTATTTTAAGTCAGGAAGCCGGTATTTTCAGACAGTCTGATTTGGTAGCACCCATTGAAGATATCAAATAAGGCAAAGAGTTGATTTGACATTAAACTAACAAACCAAAACCAGAATACATACAGATCATAATCATGTTAAACTAAAAGTTCCATTTGTAATTAAACACTGGGAATTTTAGACGGGGAATAATATTACAAATAAAACAGATCTAGACAAGACAAAAGACTCTTTCCTTTTCTCTAGTTTTTGGTAATGAGAGAATTACAATATTCATTTAATAATATATTTTGAGATATTAACTAAGTAAATGAATAGATCTAAAAATGCATTGCATGGAAAGAAATGATATGAGAGTGATATGACGGATGTATAATTTGAGTCCTAAACTTCGATGGTATGGTGATGTTGAAAAGAATGGATGAGAGTTCTTGGGTAGTAGGTGTGGAATAGTTGTGGTAGCAGGTTCAGTTCAAAGGGGAAGGCCAAGGAAAACATAGGAGGAAGTGATAAAAATAGGTTTGGTTGTTTTGTTTTATGGCATATCAACCCTCTTCTGGTTATTTAATGCCGAATCCGGTGATTTTGGTGAAAGTGTTTATGCTTCAAGTTCTTGATATGTTCATGTATTTATTTATGGTGTTTGGTTTGGTTGTTCTGTAGGTGAAAAAAGATTTTTTTTTTTTTTGGCTTTGCAGAACATGATTGAAAGGAAAGGAAAAATAATAACATCAATGTTTGGTGCATTTTTGTTCAGGAAGACCTAAGGGAAAAAGGGATAAATAAAGACTTGCCAGAGATAGGTTACTTGGAAGTCAATTTCTTAAAGCTGTCCAACGGCATGTAAAACGGATGTGATGGTAGCAGCAGCAGCGGCGGCGGCGACGACGACGACGACATATCCATTCTTAATGTCCATTCAATCTGCACATTTAGCCAAACACGGGTGTGATAGACCAAAGAAAATGTTATTTCAAACACAGGTGTGACAGACCAAAGAAAATGTTATTTCAAACACGGGCGTGACAGACCAAAGAAAATGTTATTTCAAACACGAGCGTGACAGACCAAAGAAAACACTATTTCAAGCGAGTGTAACATGCTGACGGACAGAACTTCTTACAAAGATGCTCAGATGTATCTAAAACAAGATTTGTGCATTTAATCTGCACATTTAAAGATGAAAATACTTTTTAAAACTGAAACGTAATGGACGGACAGAGCCTCTTATCGAAATGTGTGGATACATTTCAATCGACAACAGATTTTATTGATGAAAATAATTGTAAGGAATGTTGATGCTGCACTTAGACACATCTAAATAAGCTATTTCAAATTCAAGCCCGACAGACCAGCCTAACTTCTTAAAAATAACTAAAAATTGACAAAAATTATTTCCATGCTTAATAACTTGAAATATTTTCACTTATCATCTAATATCTTCCACTCTATAATTAAGACCAATGTGTATTTATTTGTATATTTTTATAGAAATAAATATATATAGGTCCCATTACACAAAAGTTAGTGAGTAAAAAAAACCCTGTCTTTTTCTAACCCTGGACGAAACAATTTCAAGTAGTGTGGGGAAGCGAGAAAGCAAATAGCTAGCAAGTCACACAACCCCTGCCGCCTGAAGCGAATTCGGAAAGAAATGTTTCACTCTAAATAAAATGTCAACGGTAGATGTTTTTACTTTAGGTCATCAGAAATGATAATTCATATATGAAAAAATAAATTTTATATGAACATACGGGCGAAACAATTTTTTTCCCATCATTTTTGACGGAGTATGTACACTAGTATAAAATAATGTTGGCTTAATTTTAAAAGTTGCACTTAAATAGCATTTAAGCTGAAAAATCAAACTTTAATTCTGACTAGCAAACTTTTATTTGTTATTATTGTACCATGTTATTTGCAATAGACTAACATATTTCGCTACTATTTATTTTTTTAAATAAATAATTCGATCTAACAGTTTAATATGTAGAAATTCTTAAATAGTCCCCTTAAAAGAAAAATCAGCCATGGGGAATAACTTATTATTTTAGTAAGAATTATCATTCTTTACTTGTTTTTTTTTTCTATTCAAAGTTTACTAACAGTTATGTGTTTTCATTTTCTTCCTTATAAACAAAAGCAAAAGTTTATTTGTAATTTAGACACTGATGGATTATTGACCTATCAATTCTCATGTCTAGATTCGTACTTTTTTTTTTCTATTTTTTGTTTTTGTTTGTTAATCAAAACCAGGTTCACATTTAGCTTAACTACTGAACATAACAGAAAAGGTGTGTTTATAGAACAGAAATATTTACAAAAGAAATTTGAATGTAATGGATGGTTAAAAATAGTTACAAGACCATAGAATTATCTTCCTTTTATTGTGCAAAAAAATACAAGAATAAAAATTAAGAAATAAAAGATACTTTTTGTAGGTCTATATTCCGCTACTGAATATAGTAATTATCTGCAATTGTTTTTCAATGAAAACAATTTGAAAACAATTTGCTGAAAACATGTTCTTAAATAATATTTTTTATAGATTAGAAAATGTAAATTTGAAACATTTAAAATGGTTATTTAACTATAATTTTTTTTTTAAATAGTCATTTACTTTTGTACATTTAAATGTAAAAAATAAAAATGCAACTATAAAAATGTGTTTTATTTGTTGCTTTTCAGAAGAATCAGCCAACAAATAATGCAATCTTAAAGGTATTTATACAATTGTGAGAAAGGGAAACATACACACATGCATATACATTAGACAGCCATATAAATACATGTGCATACACACACACGCGCGCGTGAGAGAGTTAAACATACATATTGTTTTTATCATCAACAGAGTTTATCAGAAATGAGTCTAATATTATTTTTAATTTTTACAAAATATGGTAGAAACGAAAGTGAAGGGGGATGAGGTTATTTTCTGTTTTTTTTTTTTGTTTCTAAAACGCCACAAAATAACGTGAACTTCTCCCCCTCCCCCTCCTCTTTGGTGTATGTCATTTCACTTATTTGTAGATGAAAATCTCCCTATATGAGTTGAGTTGATTTGATTGTGTTGTTTAGTCTATTCGATTTTTCTACTTATCTCTACATTTTGTTGTAACTTTTTCTTATATATATATATATTCCATGAAAAATGCCAGTATACTGAAATTATATGCCCTTAATAGGGTTAAGATGAAAATTCATATACACTAAATGTACAAAAGCAAGGAAATTCCTAAATTTTTACACTTTTATTGTCATTAAGGGTATGCGAGCACAACAGGGCTATGTATTTTATTTGTAGGAATTTTTCTTCAGCGCACCTCACACACTTCATCCACTCATGCATAGATATTTATACTGTAGTGATGTGATAATGAAATGGTTTGGTTGATATGTAGTCATACCCTTAATGACAATAAAAGTGTAAAAATTTGGGAATTTCCTTGCTTTTGTACATTTAGTGTATATGAATTTTCATCTTAACCCTATTAAGGGCATATGATTTCAGTATACTGGCATTTATCATGGAATGTTACTACTTTTGTAAAGGCTATGCCTCAAGACAATGGTAATTTTTAAGGTTTTTTGGAATTTTCTGGAAAACTAAGGTATATGGTAAACTGAAATTAAAATGCCATCAACTAGACCCTAGAACCTCTATCTCTGCCAAAAATCAGCTGAATCCATCAAATAGTTGATGAGATACAGGGTGGCACATACGTACGTATGTACACATGGATAACATGATTTCATGATTGAACTTTCTGGATCTCTGGGTTGCCTTGACTAATGATGCCGAAATTCTACACACTTATAGAACCTATCAAATAAAAATTTTGTGCAAAGTTTTAACTAATTTGGTTTATTGGTTTTTGAGTTATGATTGATCAAAGAAATGAGATTTCTAGCATAGGCCGTTTTTGAAGTCTATTAAGGGATAGAGCGCTCTCGCGCCTCCCTTGATTACGAGCAGGAAGACCCAACGTTGCTCGGGATTAAATGTACTTTTTCACTATGCTTATAGCACCATTATTTCTTGGTTTTACTGCCTACTAATACAGTCAGAATTAATTACTCTGAATTAATGTCTCCTGGTTTAAATTTCATTAAAATCGAGGGTAATGTAGAGATTCGAGACCACTTCCATTGTTTTTTATAGAGAATTTTATACATATGATATAAATTTTATAAAAATAGGATATATTTGAAGTTTTAAGGGGCGTTATGCCCTCATAACACACTTATGGATGTACTTAGAGATTCAAGAACACTTCCATTGTCTTCCCTAGCAAATTTTACATAAGAATACACTTTTAGATTTTATGTAGATTCTCTAATGTTTCTTTATATAGGGAACACAAACATCACACAGACACTGAGTTTTAAATAGAGAGAAGATCATACTAAAGCTAACTTTACCAAGTTAAGCGACGTTGAGTCTGGTCAATACTAGATGGGTGACCATTTGGGAATATCAGGCGCTGTATGTGGACACCTAGCTACGGGCAAATAGCGGTGCACACCCACAGTGCCTAGTGTGGTGATTATGGCAAAACACTCTTAATGTCAGAAACCAGGAAGGGGTTCCTCCTCCAATACTGATTAAAAAACCCTGATGATGATGATGATGAAGTTAACTAAAAGAATTGTCCTATTTATCTTAATCATACAAAATACGCTAAAATATTCCTTGGTTTTGGGATTGAGTTATTTTTAAGGAAATGAAAATCCATTTTCATCGTTCTAATTAGCCGGAATTTTAAATTTACTCATCAAGTCACCAATCTCTTAGTAAGTTTCAGTCTATTACTATTGCCCTCTCTCACTTTGACACTCAACCTGCCACTCATAATTTATACACTGTTTACCCGGTCTCACTTCTTCCACACTCTATTTATTAACAGTCGAACGTAATAAAACTGACTATCAAACAAAAGATTGGAATAGTCCATTATAAACAATATCACAAGTATTAATACTTTTTAACCCATAGCTGGAGAGAAAAAAAAGATAAAGAGAGAGTGAGGATATAGTGAACAGAAAGAGGCTAATTTTAGATTTTGTCTTTATATTTAACTGGCTTTGCAAACTCACTTTTTCCTTATTGAAACAATTGAACAAACTTAATGGTTCACCCATTCTTTCTAGTATATAGATAAAATCCGTGATTTGTTTTTATAAAGTACTAACCTTCAAGTGGCACGTGTCAAAGTTTGATCCCAACTCGGATCATTAGATTAGTTATTTAAGTGAAGCTACTGTTTACCGGACCATCTGCCATAATAGTAAGAGTGTTCTCTAATGGACTGGGAGACTAGGGTTCAATCCTTGGTCGAGTCATATCAAAGTCTTTAAAAAAATGGTACTTAATGCCTCCTTGCTAAACACTCAGCATTATATAGTTAGGATCAAGGGTAAGTGGAGTAACCCTGGGAAAGGAATGGTACCCTCCTCTACACTTTGGTGTAGTAGCTAATGTAAAGGAAGCGATCAGGTCGCCCTCAACTATGGTCGACCACTTTACTTTCTACTGTTGCAAATTTTCAAAACAATGGAAAAATCTGAATTTCGTGCGTTGATAAAACATTGCTTTCTGATGGAGAAAATACTGTTCAAGCAAAGCAATGGCTTGATAAGTGTTATTCGGACTCTGCTCCATTGGAAACAACGGTTAAGATGTTGTATGCCAACTTTAAACATGGTCGTATAGACACAAATGATGCTGAATGTTCAGGTCGCCCAAATTCGACAGTTGTCTCAGAAAACAAAACAAGATCCACAAACTCGTTTTGGCCAATCGTAAATTGAAGTTGCATGATATAGCAGAGAGGTTGAAGAAATCAGAAGGCAGAGTATTCACCATTTTGCATGAATATTTGTCGATGATAAAACTGTTCAAAGTGGGTGCTGCATTTGCTCAGTCAATCAAAAACAACATCAATGTGTCGACAATTCAGAGTGTTGATTACAACTGTTTTAACACAACAAAAAGGAGTTTTTGTGCCAATATGTGACAATGGATGAAACATGGATCCATCACTTCACTCAGAAGTTAAATCAGCAGTCAGCAGTGAAAGACGTCTAAAGTGAACAAAGATGCAAACATCAGCAGGTAAGGTTTTGGCCTCTATATTTCGGGATGGACAAGGTATTTTCTTCGTGAATTACCTTGAGAAAAGAAGAACCATCAATAGCAAATATTATATAGCATTATTGGTGAAGAAAGAAATCACAAAAAAACGGTCATAAATAAAAAAAATAATTAAAAAAATTTTTTAAGTGCTCTTTCCCCAAGACAGTGCACCGTGTCACAAATCTATCGCAAAACTACATGAATTGCATTTCGAATTGCTTCTTCACCCACTCTCTGGACCCCAGCGATTACTGGCTGTTTGCCAACCCAAAAAGAATGCTCCAGGGAAAGAAAATTGGCACCAATGAAGAAGTGATATCAGAAACTGAGGTGTATTTTAAGACCGAATACAAATGTTTCTACAAAAAAGGTATTGAATTGTTAGAGAAGCGTTAGTATCAGTGTATCTTGCTAGAAGGAGACTATGTTGATGAATAAAGTCGAATTTTGCCTAAACGTTGTTTCATTAGTTGGGACTGGGACTTATTGAGTGATGTCTTATAATACAATCATAATTTTATCATACGGGACCCAGGTTTCACGAATCAACCAACACCTAGCAAGTGACCAGAAGGGAACGGTCAAATACGTCATCATCATTGGATGAATCTGCGCACAAGACATGAGTAGGCATTCTTGAAGAGTACCTACTCGAGTCCTGTGCACCGTTCTTTGTAAAAGAAAAATTGAGCTCTCTGGATAGCCGATAATGCGAATGTAAACAAATATGACAATATAATTTCCTTTACTCCGTGGCACGTATAATAGCATAAGATACCTAAGCAGTTGGGGTTTGAATCTCAGCATAAAACTATTGAAACTTCTAGCGACACTGAAGAGCTGTGACACAACAAAACAGCTGTCTCTAGAGATATACATAAACTTGCACAGTCGCAAAACATAAAAGCATGCATACAAAATATGCTTCAAGTTTTTTTTTTTTTTTTTAATAATCATTCATGGTCATGACATAAAATGCACATATGAAGTAAATTTGAAGACCTTCTAAAGGGTCACGCATAAATGTGTTAATAGTGTGTCGTCCTTGTTGCCGTTCGTTGTTTCGCATGTTATTTTTCTTTTGTTTTCTCATCCACTCCTTGAGTGAAAAGGCAACCAAGCAAGTATGTAACGTACCTAACTGTTTATCTTCTATTTATATCTCGAATTTGATAAGAGGAGGGGGGGGGGCAAACAAAATGGCACGAACACCTGTTAAATACCCAAAGCCTTGTTTTATCTTTCTTCAAGTCACCTTTTTTTCTTTTAATTTGAAGAAATCAGTTTAATAAATTAATGAATTAACAAATACACCAAAATATTTAATTAAATAATGTTTTACGAAATTTTCTTAAAACAAAACAAATGTATCATGTCCAAAGAACATGTTTGTTCGTCTTAAGGACAACAATAAAAATTATATTTATAGGAAATTTTCTTAAAAACAAAACAAATGTATCATGTCCAAAGAACATGTTTGTTCGTCTTAAGGACAACAATAAAAATTATATTCATAGGAAATTTTCTTAAAACAAAACAAATGTATCATGTCCAAAGAACATGTTTGTTCGTCTTAAGGACAACAATAAAAATTATATTCATAGGAAATTTTCTTAAAACAAAACAAATGTATCATGTCCAAAGAACATGTTTGTTCGTCTTAAGGACAACAATAAAAATTATATTCATAGGAAATTTTCTTAAAACAAAACAAATGTATCATGTCCAAAGAACATATTTGTTCGTCTTAAGGACAACAATAAAAATTATATTCATAGGAAATTTTCTTAACAAAACAAATGTATCATGTCCAAAGAACATATTTGTTCGTCTTAAGGACAACAATAAAAATTATATTCATAGGAAATTCTTAAAAACAAAACAAATGTATCATGTCCAGAGAACATGTTTGTTCGTCTTAAGGACAATAACAATTATATTTATAGGAAATTTTCTTAAAAACAATACAAATGTATCATGTCCAAAGAACATATTTGTTCGTCTTAAGGACAACAATAAAAATTATATTCATAGGAAATTCTTAAAAACAAAACAAATGTATCATGTCCAGAGAACATGTTTGTTCGTCTTAAGGACAATAACAATTATATTTATAGGAAATTTTCTTAAAAACAATACAAATGTATCATGTCCAAAGAACATGTTTGTTCGTCTTAAGGACAACAATAAAAATTATATTCATAGGAAATTCTTAAAAACAATACAAATGTATCATGTCCAGAGAATATACACGTTTATTCGACTTATTCGTTTTGATGCAAGACGATATTGCCAGGTGTTAATGATACATTTGTAATGTTTTTAAGATATTCTAAAAACATGTAATTTTTATTATCATGTCCAGAGAACACATGTTTCTTAGACTTACTCTTAAAATTTTAGCCTTACCCATAATATCCATGCCATTTTAGGACATTTTTATAAAATAATTACAAATTAGATCATGCCACTTTGGCAAGTATCAAATGGAACTCCCTGTTTTTGTATTTCACGTTTCAATTTATTTTTAAACTTCAGTTTTAAACTGAATTTCATTTTTTTAAATGTTTATTAATAAATTATTTTCATGTTGACATTTAGAAATTAATTCATTTCTTTTATCTCACCAATCTTTCTCAATCCTTTAAGGTTCTTCATCTTTTAACTGACAATCATTTCATCTCATAAACCATTATCCTCAAGTGGCTTTGACCTTGATAAATGGTGATCCATCATTAAGTTAAACAAATTTTTTTTTAATGTCTATCATTAAACAATATTGTTATTACAAGTGTACAACCGCCATCAAAAATGACGGAAAAAAGAAAAGTATGCTTTGACAGTGTTTGCACTAATATTAATATAAAATAACGTTTCAATCGGTGAAGACAAATAGAAAACGTCTCCATCTGGAAAGTTTAAAATAAGGAAAAAAGAATGAAAAAACTTAATAGATATAGAAAAATGAAAAGATGGTAAAAAGAAAGAAACCCTCTTATTATGGAAATAGAGTGATGGGTTTCTTTTAGAATTCATTTCAGACGTCAGGGAGGAGGTGGCAAACTTGCTATTTTATCTCTCTTACCCTGAACACTTGAAATGGTTTCGTCCAGCTCACTAACTTTTGCATGACAAGATGGATAATATATATATATATATATATATATATATATATAGATATATACACACACACTGAAATTTTTTATTTTACCAATTCTACCCTACGGAACTTCCTTGAAAATATCAAATCAAAAGAGTGCAAGCTGATAATTGTTAACACTGCAATTTATAAATGTTCTGATAAAAATTAAATAATTTTCATTGTTATTAATAAAAAAGACAAATGTTTAATAAATTTTAAAAAAATATTTTTGTCATTTAATATTTTAATATTTTTCTCAAAAAATGTATACACAAGGCTGTTGCTTATAGGCATGCAAATAAAAATGCAGTTATTAAAATCTGCTTTTAAAAAAATCATTACACAAATAAGACTTTCCATCGACTGATAATCCTGCCATTTCCTTCCTAATATATATATTTTATTTTCCTATATTTCTATTATTATACTTAATTTTATTTCTTATTTCTTATTATATTTTTTTATATTTTTAAAATTTTTTTATTCTATCTATATTTTATTTTATTTTTATTATTATTTATTATTTTATTATTTCTTTACTTTATTTTATTTTACTCTACTATACTTCCTTTTATTTTTATTTTTTTCTATATTTTTGATTTTTGTTTATTTATAATTTAATTATTTTTTTATATTATTATTCTTTTATAGTTTTTTCCTTTTTTCTTTTTTATTGTATATGTTATTTTTTATTTTTACCTCTTATCCTTTTTTTCCTTTATATATTCTATTATTAATTTTATATTTTACATTATATTTTACTTTATTTTATTTTTATTTTTATTTTCATTTTATCTTTATAATTTTTATAATGTTTATGTCTTTTTATCATCATTATTATCGGTTTATCTTTATATTCTTATTTTATATTTGTAAATTATTCCTTTTTCTAATATTTGTCCCTGCATCCCCTCCTGTCAATAGATGTTCCTCTAAGACGAACTTGTTATTTCCTTCCTTGAATTTTCTGTAAGAGGTGCTGCTAAAGGCGCTGATGAAGAGACGTTCTGGACTGGCTTTGTAAAAAAAATTTTTAAACTGAAAAATTAAAATTAAAACTAAAGTATTTCCAGAATGTGTTGGAAACGACCGTACACCATACTAGACTTGTTGTTCTAATTCTTTGAACAATTGGAATGTTCTAATTCATTAAATCTTCTTATATATATATATATATATATATATATATATATATATACACATTCATCATAGGCTACTAAACTCACAGCTCAATTCAGCTTATTCACTCGAGCGTGTTTGAAGAAATTTCTGATTATTTTCAACATCTAACAATAAATACTACTTTTAGACCACCATCACAGATTCTCGCCATAACATACTTCATAGAGATGGTAGCAAACACTTTTCCTTCTAATATTTTTCTACTATCAATCCCCATTTCATCATCGGGAAGTAATAAACAACAGATGCTTGAGAATAACGTAACCATTACTGTTTTCTATCCCTATTCCATTAATTTAACACATAATCCATTTAATAGGTGTTCCTTTATATTCCACTGATTTTCGAGAATATCGGATTAGGTTATTTCTAACTATTATGTATAGACTTCATCTCATTCCGGATTTTACAGAATATATTTACCAAACTTAATCACTTATACTGTACATTGATTCAAAATGGCGGCTACAATCTCTTAATCTAATCCATTTCAGACATTTCTCTTAGGAATCTTCGATTATTTCAGGTATAATTTCTTTTTTTAACTTAATCACTTAGACAATTTAATACATAACACTTTTAAGGCTTAAAAATCTTTTTCAAAATAATTACAGCGTAAAACTAACTGCAGTGTTCACTTCGGCAATATTCATTTGTTGATATCAATTCTATGGAAGCATATAATATCAGTTTCTCTACGAACCTTCCACTAAAAATTTACAGACAACACAAGTTCATTGTTTCACTTTTGACCATCCATACATATCTAACACTAATCCAACATTTGTGTTTTGATTTTCACGTTAGTTATTCTTTTTTTTTATTGGGGGGGGGGATTTTATGTAAGACGTTTCTTTTCTTCTTTAGATTTACCTATTATAACCTCCCATTCATTCATTCATTCTCTCTCTCTCTCTCTCTCTCTCATTTATAAAAAAACGTTTACATTTTCGTCGACTTAAATAATCGCAGCACGCAACAGTACCTTTGAGGCAATATACATTAAACAGATACATACAATTTTTCTGTTAACATTCGATTTAAATTAGCATTCGTCGATTTATTTAAGTACATTTTTATTATCATGATTATATGTGAGTTACGAATAACATTCTTTTGTTTAATTCACGACAGTTAAACGGCTTCGAAATCAATTTCGAACACAGACTGGCGTAACATTTAAAATGATTATTTTCATCTATATTTTCCTATTCATCAAACATTATTAGATATTAATTCATACCGAACATTATTCTAATTTATTTCATAACTTTTTTTACATACTTTCTTCAACGCTAAAACTGCTACTGATATTCCCAAAAAAAAAATCAATATTTTATTCTGAATAGCCAATCATTTACGGAAATTTTCCATCTGTCTTCTTCAAACACAAAATTTCGCTATTCAGATTGATTTTATCGATTACATACTCTATCCGGCTGGATATTTCTTCAGGTAATATAATTTTGTAAATATTCACCATGGATGATTATTCAATGAAATCACTGTTTGTTAATACTGGAAAATAAAATGGCATCCAAAATCGTTTGATATGTAGTAATTTAAATATTTAATCTCATTTACATAATACACACTTACTTTCATTTATTTTTAATTTTAAACTTCATTCATTTATTTGAAATTACAACATTCTAAAAAAAAATAATTATGCACAGGGATACAATTAAAATTCACCACATTGACATCCATAAACCGTTTTCATAAGTCATCAAATTTGATTCATTCCATTCATTATTTTCAATCCTCTCATAATATTCATCATCATTCAAGTGACAATCTATCCATTTCATTAACCCTTATCTTCGAATGGCTGTAGCTTTCATAAGTGGTGACTCATTTGGTGACTCAGTATATTAAAAAAAATCTGATATAAATTCCTGCTAAACTAGACAAAATATTTTTAAAATATGCCTATATTTAGCTACACAATACCGCCCATTATGAATGGAGATAAAAACACGTTTGTAAACTTATAGAATTATTATTATTTATTTATCTATTTTTAACTTAATCTACCCCAAACAAGGCAAGTTGCCACTGTAGATATAAAGTTTAGGGGGGTCATCCTAAATAATTGGGAGCTGTCTAGCGAGATGCTTGTTCACATTAGTTTTAAATTTATACATGTCGGTACAGTCGGGAAAACAGGGAGCAGGGAAGGAGTTGCAAAAGCCGGCAGCTCAAGGAAAGAATATGTTATGTATAAATGATACATAACTGATCAATATTGTCTATCTGTTCGGTTATTTTTAAATGGTAGTGTGGCAAATGAGGTACAGAAATGAGGTACAGATAGAAGATTTCGTTCGTCAGCAGCTACAAGAATTCACGTGGCGACATCTATCATGTGTGAGCGACTTCGGCGTTAGTACATCTCGAGCCATAAACTTACGGCTTACAGTGAGTTTCCCAAATAAGCGATGATCATAACGGAAGATGTGAGGTGCCAGGATGTTGGGAGCGATGTAATTTGTATATAGACAATTGCATTTGCATTAAACGCTCGGATCTTCGACTTTGAGCGTCTATAAAACAAAATAAAAATTGTGCCAAAGGCAGAATGAATTAGGCCGTGGGTCGAGTGACAATATTAATGACGGCGGAGGAAACGGACTATTTTTATTAGTTAAACTTTGATTGTATTTGAAAGAGAAACTGAGAAATTGGAGTTACGAAAAAACGGTATTTATTGAGAATTTGTACCCCAACAATATTTTCTTGCGTTTTCCTTCCTTTCAGGTACAAGAATAAAATAAGTGTATGAACTTATCTGTAAAAACAAACAAGTTGAATGAACGTATACACAATATGATAAAAAGAAAATAGCAAAGTAGATTTTTATCAACTAAATTGGGAAAATGTCAGCTGGATGTAGTAAAAGAAATTGTTAATGGAAGAACCTACTGAGCCTCTTGATAATTGCAAGCTATTCATTACAGACTTGCTCTTTTTCTTGCTTGCCTTATGTGCACAAATAAAAATGAAAAGTTTTAATCCGCATTTTATATTTAAATTTTTTTTTTTAAATCAACAACCCTGCTTTCAATAAAAAGATCAAGAGAATATCTTGCACCTTTGTCCAGAAAGATGAACAAAATATATCAATGATATGTAACGCTAGTTCAAATATGAAAAATAAAAATAATACTTCCTCTAAAAGAAACTCCTCCAAAAATTCATACTAGAATAGTCCACATGAACCCATGGTGCAACGGATAAAGGCGTTGGGTACAATCAGTTTTAAGTGACAGTCTTTTAGAGGTTGAAGATTCAATCCTCACTGCAAGCAATACTAACACTCATTACTATATCTTATCATGAGCATAAAAATTACAGTCCATCAAATCTTGGTCAGTACAAGTTGGTCCATCACTGCAGTCACTGAGGATGTGTTCCATTGTCTGTCTGGAATTTCCACAAGGGCAGTTGCTTATTGTTGGTGGTGGTGGTGGTGGTCCCCACCTGTGGAGATGGCTGGCTGTCTTTCCAACCTTCGCTCGCTTCAGGGTCACACGGTCCTTCCTTAGGAGATCCGTTCCCTGTGGCAAGTATCAAAGCTTCACGTGCTGCTACTGTTCCGATGGTTACTGCACCCCATACTGGTATTGTCTTGGCCTTCAGGGCTTGACTTACGCCGGTCAATGGGTCTGTCCTGTGCAGTTCTAGGAGGCCCACCCTCCCAGGCTTCGCCTTCCCTCTTTGGGGAGGAGTAAGTTTATTGCTTACTGTCTGAGGCGCCCCTACCGGGGAATGCCGACGGGGCTGCCCAGGCAATTTTTAAACCCCACTTTCCCGACCCGACCTTGGGTCACATCTTACTTGTGGGAGTAAGATAAAAACTGGCCTTGTGCCTAACTCCTGGAGAGGAGTAAATCAATACTGTAAATCCTGCCGGTTTCTTGAAACCAAATGGAGACCAATTGCTACATTATATCCACTACTGGTGGTAAAAGGAAAGATGACTTATCACTGGTACCCGGTCATGGCTGACAGAACGAGAACAATCTACCTTTGTGGATTAAATAAAGGATCCAGCTCAAAATTCTGTTTAAGTTCCAGAGTTCAACAAAGATTCCAGAGTTCAACAAAGATTCCAGAGTTCAACAAAGATTCCAGAGTTCAACAAAGATTCCAGAGTTCAACAAAGATTCCAGAGTTCAACAAAGATTCCAGAGTTCAACAAAGATTCCAGAGTTCAACAAAGATTCCAGAGTTCAACAAAGATTCCAGAGTTCAAAAGGATGCACCTGAAAAAAGGTCGGAGGTCACAGCGGCTGAAACGTGAAAATAACAACCAAGATGAGAATAGTAGTCCAAATAATCTAAATTATCAACCCTGATTTCAAAGATTACAAAACATAGAATCTTATTTTCTTAAAATGTACGCGTGTGTGCCTAGAAAAATACTGACCATAATCTAAACACATTTTCTTTCATATTATGCGAGTGCATTCTGTAGAAGTAATGCCAATGTAGAGGAGAGATCTCTTTCCACGTCAGTGAATATAGATTCTAGCAGACAAGTCTGGAAGAATGCTGCTACTTCGCTCAAAGTTACCAGTAACAGATTGCAAGAACTGTCAGTTACTTTGAAATTGGTTTTATTTCATTTGACAGCAACAGGCAAAGTTTTTCCATTATGGTGCCACTTAAGAAACAATGAAAATTAACCAAAAAGTAATAGCACTCTATTTGCTCATGTATACTTACTATAAAAAAATATTTTTAACAATTTAAATTACCAAATTATTTTTTTAATATATTAATGCAATTATATGTATTTATTTAAAAAAAAATAAAAAATAAAAAAAAAATTTCTTACTAGCAAAGAAAGAAAAAATGGTTTTGCCCGGAGGAGTAATAACTTTGAATTTGATAATCTGGAAAGAATATCTTATCACTTTTTTAAAAACTTCCTGTAGTCCCTACCCTTTTTTTTTTCCTACTGTGAAGTTATTTTTTTTTAATTTCTAACTTCAACGATTTGCTTTCCTACAGCAAACAAAGAATTCTGGTCAAATACAGAATAGTTAACAGTTAAGAACTCATAAACAAAAATTAAAACAACAAATAATTTATAGCAAACGCAGTAGAATTAAATTCTCTACCAACTCATATAACGTATGGAAATTAAGTTGTTTTTTTTTTATTTCAGAATTTAATTTGATGTTTGTGTGTCTTTTCGACACACAAAAAACAACATGGCGGCCGAGATTATCGTTCAACTTCACTAAACTTAGGCAAAATTAAGTGTAGTTTTACAAGGGTTTTTATTTGGGGAGGGAGGGCTTGCCACTCGGAATTAGAGTTAGTGGTAGAGTAAGTAATTTTCTTTTTTACTATCTTTTCAGCGTGAAGTTAACCAATTACCCCGAAAATATCAACCGATAAGTCAGCTTTCACCGAAATAAAAATTGAGAAATTAAAAAAATCTTAGTTCGCACGCGTTAAAAATATACGGGTTGCTAGAGAATTTTATTCTACCGAGTTTGCTATTAATTATTTGTTTTTTTTTTTGTTTACGAGTTCTCGGCTGTTAACTATTCTGGACTTTTACCAAAAATTCAAATAAAACTTTTCTATATGTATGCTTTTTATATAGTATCTTTGTGCAAACACAAAATCGATGTCATCAAAACCAAAATTGATTCTAACCTAATTATTTTGGTAATTCTACATATTTTTATTGTTATTTTTTGAAATTCTTTGATTGGAGGCCCACTTTCATGAGAAATATCTTTAACCTTTCAAAACTTAGGTGAACTTTCAATAGCATATAACACTTCCTGTATCACAGACTATCTGTATACCTAGTTTGGTTGAACTCTATTCAGTAGTTCCTGAATCTACGGCAGGCAAGCAAAAAGGTTTCTTTATTTTATATGTAATGCCTATGGCCCACACCCCATAGTACTCACCCACTAGACATTACAAATAAAAGGAAAAACAAATGCATAGTTCAAGTTTTTGACAGATCTATATTGTAGACGATGAAAAGGAACAGATTTTAAAGTTAGTTTTCATTCTATTATTTGGATTGTTTAGACTACTATTCTCATCTTGGTTATTCAAAACGTTTCGACCGATGTAACCCCCGAGCTTGGAGGTCATCTTTTCAAATTTGGGGAATTTTTATGCTGAACTCGGAAACCGGGATTGAATTTTGAGCTGAACTCTTTATATTTAATCCACGGAAGTTTCCTAGTTTCACGTAAATATTCCCAAATTCGATGTGAAGGTTCCCAAGTTCAAACAGATTCACCTTAAGAAGGTCAGAGGTTACATCAATCGATACATTGTGAATATTGAAACCAGGATGAAAATAGTAATCTGAATAATGTATATATTATTAAAACGTTATGGTGTTCTTTGAATTTGTCTGTTCGTATGCAAATAGAAACGTAATTGGTTGACAAAAAAGGAATAGGCAGAGTACACATTACTAAGGTAGTAGTTTTTATGATGTCAATACCAGAGTTCGAATTTCACTTGAGTCTAAAGAATTTTAACTGAATGTTTTATAAATTTAAAGAAATTAAAAACATTACATAAATATTTTTTTAAACTAAATGACCCATTTTTTTTGATAATCCACAAAAAGAGTAGGCATAAAGGGTATTTGGCATTAGTACAAAGCGAATATTTTTGCCTAAAATCATAATTTATTTTTTGCCAATAAAACAATACGTAAATACATTCATCGTAGTTACTTACTCTTTCATGCAAATACTAAGTAGCATACTTTTTTTTTACACAAAATCACAAATATTTTTCTTCGTACTAGCTATAAAGCGCTAGAAGCTAGGTCAGGGATGTGAATAGCCAATGGTAAAAAAATTGAAATCGAGATGAATTTATCACCCCCCCCCCTCTGCATGTTTGTGCGTGTTTGAGTGAAGAGGGCAGCATAAAAATTTAAAAAAAAAAAAAATTTTTAATTTTGGATGATGTGCTGGTGTTAAGTAGTAAAAACATATTTACAATAATATGAAAACTGTTTAATTAGTGAAATATCAATCTTGGTAAAAATTAAGAGAAAGACATCAAGTGTTCATGTAGGGGGAAGGAGACAGGAAGTCATTCTTTGATGAAACAAAAGTCATCTAACTCTCACACTGAATCGTTTAAAGTATTAGCCTTCACGGCAAAATTAACATTTTCAGTGAGAACTGCCATAAGTGGGAAAGAAAGGCAAGGCACGACAGAGAGGAAGAAGAAGAAGAGAGAAAAATCAGGAAAAGAGAGAGAAAGATAAAGTAAGAGAAGAAAAAAAAAGAAAATCCAACCAAATATTCATTAAAAAGTAAACTAAGTAAGGCTCTAAAGATCTGGCAGAAATCACATTTTTCTTATTTAATAATAAAAAAAAAAATTTTTTAAAAGGCGGCTTTCAACCAAAAAGAACTCACATCCATCGATTTAAGCAAAATTCGCTTTTTCTGAATTTAAAAAAAAGAGTGAAATTCTACTAAAAAGTGGAAACCTCATATCACTTTAAGTAAGGATGAAAATTGACATATCCAGGTACTGTACCAACACCGCACAAGGAGCGGGTATAAACTAGTTCAATAAATCCAAATCTCAAAAATTTCAAAACAAAATATTAGCTATTTTTATACGTTTTTATTCATAACTTCTGTTTAAAACAGTCATTATGGATGGAATGCATATGCACATTAGTAAAAACATAAAATCAGTAAAAAAAAAAAAAAAATTTTCATAAATTTATTTTTTTCATCATTTAAAAAAATCTCTTGCATACAGTGAAAACAATAACATTCACAATCAAATAGAAACATACAAAGTTCAGTCAAAATCAAAATATAATAGATAAATATAAAACAAAACAATTTACTTTGGAAAATTTCAACTCAGCCATGAAGATTTTACATGGAATGTTGTCAACCTAAACTTAT
>OY744529.1:16478720-16493720 GCA_963556195.1 Sepiola atlantica | reverse complement strand
TAAATACATTTTATTTAAATATATAAATAGATTTTTTAAATGCTAATGCTGAAACCCAAGAAATACATAAAAAACTTTTTATGACAAAGTATTCAATTTAATTAAAATTATTTTAACGGCATTATCCCTTTATGTTTGTTTCTTTCTTTATAATTTTTTCATAATGCTAAAAAAAAATTCACGATAATTGCAACAGTGCGACATTAATTCAATAGAAATACTGAGGATGTCGTTCCCGAATAAATTATCTGCCATTTTCTAATCTTTAAAAGGATAATTTCTTAATTTTCACGATTCCATTGAACCATTCTCCTATTATAAAGAGAATTTCTTCCAAGACTTTCATAGCAAACAAGTTTTTGTTTTGTTTTAATTGCTGTTTTTTTTTTTCCAATTCTATTTTATATTGGAATGTGCTGTATCTATTTTACAGCTATACAAATTCAAATGCTATTAAAGAGCAATTATGTGATTGAAACCGTGAACTTCGGTCTAAAAAGATCTGTAGTTTAATCTTTCTTTAATGCATCGTAATAAGAATAGAGTACTTTCGGCTCCAGAAAAATGATTTCTAAAAGAATCTACATTTTATTTACTGTAGTAAGCGTGTGCTGATAATGTAATGGGTAAAACGTCCACCTGTTGTTAAGCTTTCAATCTCAATTATAAATACTTTATCATCTAGCCATACTGAACAGCTGTGATATAGCAAAACATCCTGTGAATGAAATTCTTGGTCTAACACTACTTTAGATATAATAAAACGGTACGGGTCTGTATTAAAGGCCATATTTACTTGTCTCGATCGCAGCTGACTTTCTGGCCAAGGGGTTGACGGCTCTGGATTACTAAACCCAGGGTTGTTGGTTCAAAAGCTTGTTATTAAAATCTATACTGATGAGTATTGAAAGGACGAAACAGGCTTGTCTATAGATAAATAATATTTAATTATTATTATTATATATATGTATATGCATGAAATGAACTCAAAAATCAGTGAACTTATTCAGAAATTTAGAACAGAGATTCTATGCATAATAAGTGTCATAGGGCATTTTAAATTCCCGAAACAGTTTTTCATGGTAAATAACTGATGATCCCTTAAATAATGTTAGAAGCAAACTAATATAATAACTGTAAAAACTAAATTGACTTACATGAGTGATTTTCCACTGAACGACTTGGGACAAGGGTTTTTTGGGGTTTTTTTTTTTTTTTTTTTAGTTTTAATGGTTGAGAAACTTCCGAGACTATATATATATATATAGTTTTTTTACAATAATATTGTGAAGGGATGGGAGCGATTATCTTTAAATATCAAAGACGTTTTACTTTATTTAAAAAAAGTAATTAAATTTAAAAAAATAGAAATATGAGGCTCAGGGCTAGGAGCAGGAATACACAAAGGTCACATTAATTTCTGAGTAAGGCCATGTGTGCCTACACTAGTATATGAATAAGAGACATTCGAATCATGCAAAACTTTTAAGGTCTATCGTGTGAAAATTAGGTGACTACAAAAAAATCCTAAAAACGCCGGACATTGATAGGACTTGACATATTGTGACTTTTGACCTCTGTTGACATAGAGTTCGTATTTTTATAAGTGGTGAAGTATTCTTAGATACCGTTTCAAAGTTCAAGCAAATTTTTTTTTTTTCATATTAAAATAAAAGCTTGTTATTTGAATGTTTATGAAAATAATGTTAATGTTAAAAGAAATGTAAGCAAAAAAAATAAATACTTGCAAAATAAAAAATTAAGGATTATTTTTAATGCAAAACACTTTCTTGGCCAAGAACAAATTGTAGTATCTGTTCTGATACTACACTTAGTTTATTCTGTCATCGGTCGGTGAAAGACAAATCCTTCTAAACTGAGACAATATTTATTTTTGTTTCAATCCAGAGTACTCTTTTTGGGGAGCTGGATTTTCCCTACATTAAACACCGACCTTCTGTCTAACTTTGCCCTCGTGGGGAGGCAAGTAAATAAGAACATAAATTATAAAGAGTAACATAAAAAAAAACAGCTGATTAAAACTTGGATTTTCAGATTATTAAGTTGCGACAATCCTCAGATTGTATACATTTATCCTTCATCTTAAAATGTAGTCTCTGGCCAGTATGAAATGCCCCATAGAAAAGGTAAATAACATTTTCAGAACTTGAACAAATTTCTATAATTTAAAGACTTTTTCTTGGACGCTTGATTCCAAAGTTAAAATGGCTTTGAAATATTCTGGAGTTTAAACCCCTTGCACATTAAAAGGGTCAAGTGAGTCTTGGAATTATAAACCTGTCCTGGGATGGATATTACAGCTAATATCGATATAATAATCGCTCTTGTCCCTCCCTTAATTAGTTAGCATGACCGTCATAACACTGCCAATACACATTGCTACATCAAATAGATGTAATTCATCCAATCTTGAAACAGTAGTAGTAGTAGTAGTAATATTAAAACAAATTTCTTTGTATATGTAAACAAGAAACAGACGACAACTGATTTTTTTTTCAAGTTAATTTAGGTACCAAAGTTATAGTTAAGAAAGTTATTAACTGAAATTTGTAAAAGACAAATGTGGAAAAGTGTAATATAATGGTAGGTTAACGTGACAAGGAAGTGACATAAAGGAAGAAGTGGCAGACAGAAACTAGAGTCGGTCTCTTTGGTTGTGTCTGTGGAACTGAGCAGACATGTTTCAAAGATCTTCCTTCTCCTTACCGGGGATGGACTGGATGGAAAACTATGCTATAAGTATAAAGGGAAATATACTGTAAAAATACATAAATAAAACTACAAAAGAAATTATGAAAACTCAGTAATGAAAACAATAGCACATATTTCACTCTATGACAAGAGAGACAAGGCTCAACTATTTCTGCTGCTGCTGCTGCTACAGTCAACATCAATGAAAGACAGACCACCTCTACACACGGTTACTTCTACGAGACGTCATATACTGAGAACGTGCATGACCATCTGTTTGCATAGCAAAGATTCGTTCTAGCTATGTTATAAAAGGAGAAATCCTAAACTGAGGCAATTTTTTTTATTTTTGTTTAGAGTTCAAAGTTACTTTTTCGGGAGCTGGATTCTTGTCATTAAAAACCGACCTAATGTTTAACTTTGCCCTCGTGGGGAGGTGAGTAAATAGAAAGCAACAATAGAAGAGCTCTACAAATGTTTTTATGAATTATGAAGTTATTATTTTATTGAAAACTAGCTTCATTGCCTGGGTGTAGACATTACTGGGTGGCGAGTTTAGAAAAAAATAATTCAAAATATAGTTATTTCGCAATTTTTTTATTTTTTTTAATAGGATTTTTTTTTTTTTTTTTTAAATTCATTCTAGTTTTCCCTTATTTTTTTTTCAACAAATATGCGATTAATAATAAATTAATTAAAAATAATTCAGTGTGTTTTTATCAAAGTTACGTAGAGGCGAGAAACACACACACACAAGATCTTGTTTGATAATTATATTAATGCAGGAATAAAACTAAAAATTTATATTTTACTGGTACTATAAAATGAGACATCTAAAACGCTTTTGTTTCATTGTATTTGGATGTTTAAAAACATTTAATTTCAATGACAAAAGCACCCGTGGAATTTCCACAGGTCCCGCGAGTGCATATAATTATTTGTAATGCTGAATACAGTAAATCAGTATTATCTATTTCTTTTGGTTTCTTTAATAGATAAAATGTTTTCCTCGGGCAACACTAATAAGAAAATAAAGCAAACAGTTAAATTAATGGATCGCAAACATTTAATTAAACGGAAAATTATATCAATTAAGAGAAGTCAAATTACCAATCAAATTGATAATGAGTTCCACCCATAACAATTTAAATGTCGCAATTTTACTGCGCATCAACGTGAAATTAGCAGATCATAAAGTTAAATTCATATCTTTTTATATACTAGCCGAAGTACCTGACAGGATTAATAAATTGAATAAATTGAGACGTGATTTTATTGATATTGAAAAAAGAATTGCTTAGTGCTTCTGTACAATCACACCGTCATGAAAAATAGCTGTAGCACTACGATGGACCAATTCCTTTTTTTCAGATCATAATAAATAAAATATCTGTAGCCGGTGCGGTCTTGTACTACACAGCTGAAGTCTTGTTTTGTTGATCCGCTGTAAGTTGTTGCTCAAAGGATAGTGACATGTTTCTTTCTCTTGTTATAGTCTAGATAAGTATCAATATGGTCATTGATGTATGTTAGGGACAACCATTGTAATCTGTTATAATATGGCCATTGATGTATGTTAGGGACAACCATTGTAATCTGTTGTAATATGGCCATGTATGAATGAATGAGTTATGTGTGTTCTATCTATGTTGCCTGCATCCATCATCTTATGGGATGATGAATAAAAGATGAAGAAACTACACTTGTCTTATGTTCTCATTCCGGAGAAGTTATCATACATAGCTACAGTCGTTTCTTGAGACAAAGCGAGGACATCCTGTTGTGAAACATGTTGATACAGGGTGTAGCACAACGATGGTCGAATTCTTTGATTCCAAACTAACAAAATATCTCTGGCCGGTAGAGTTGGGCGGTTTTGAAATTTTGGTTTCGGTATCGGTTTCAGTTTTTTTCCCTTAAAACCTCGGTTTACGGTTCGGTTTTTCGGTTTTTTTGAAAAAAAAATTTTTACTATGGAAGCTATTCATTCTCTTGTGTGATGATTAGTTATTATTCAACGTTTAGTTGAATTATGCCACTGTTTCGATAATTTTGTGACTGAATCATTCTCCATATGAATCATATAAGTTTTAAGGTGTTGACTGTTGTAATCAAAGTTCTGATACCTTTTCAACAGTTAACACGTTAAAACATAGATCTATTTTAACTTTGGTAAATTTATTCAGTTTTTAACTTGCCAAAAAAGGGCCGACAACAACAAAAATTTAAAATTTGTTATATAAAAGGAATAACAAGTCATTTTTTTTTAGGCAAATACTTATTGTAAAGCTTAAAACTTAAAAAATTTGAAATAAGCTAAAATATTTTTATCTTAACTGACGGAACATCTTATAATTGTTCCCCTACAGTTCTGCTGCCAACTAGTCCCATCTGTATGGAGTGTGACACTTGGTGACTGCAGGAGCATCTTTGCAGCATGAAGCTTAGTGATGAAATGAGATTCATCACTGATATTTGCTGATGTGGATATTGAGGGAAGATCATCCAGCTTTTCTTCAAAAAATGTCAATTACTTGTGAACATTTTGATGCAGAAATACCTGCTACGTGCAGGCCTATAATGGTCATCCTAACATTATCATTAAAGCGGTTGCACCAACTGTCCCTAGTTGCTCTAACCTCCTTTTTGTTTTTTTCTAATATCTGCTGAATAGCTTCATCTCTGGAAGTCTTCTCGTTCCTCAACTTCTTACACTTCCTTTTCAAAAGACTTCTTGTTTTCTGAAGTGATACCTTTTCAGCTTTCAGCTTTACCTGAATCTCTTTCAAGGAGTTGACTTGTTTTTTAAGCTCATTATTTTCACTCAGTCTCTTCTTGTTCATTTGTTTCAACATATAAATTAGTTTATACAATTTACTCTTTGTCAACTTTTTCTGCCTGTCAATGGATTGTTTGGAGACTTCCATGCGCAATCTGGCAATCACGTTCTTAACATGAACATTCTGATTTAGCAGAGATGGTTTTTGTTTAGAAACAGTTTCATATTTTGCTGTTAATAATCGAAATGCAGTTCTCATATCGGACAGCTTATTCTGATATTTTTTGACCGATTCTTCCAGTGCCTTAATTTTTGAAGCAGGTGGGTGTTCAATAGTGGCTGAATCATTGGATTCGTCTGGAGATTTGACCTGGGAAGATAGGGTAACTCGCTCATGGAAAGGTGAAGTCAAAAACTGCTGCAGTTCCTGAGGTCTTTGTGTCTTGTTTTTTCGTTTTATCCGATTCTCTATTACCAGTTTTTTTAATGTTGAGGACAGATGCTTTTCATCGTAATTGGATGACAGAAGTTGATTTATCCACATGACCATCATACTGAACTTGAGATTCTTCTGCGTTAAGTAATTCTGAAGCCGAAGAATATCTTCATTAGTCAACTCATTTGATCCTTTGGCAGCTAAAGAATCTAAATTTAAAAAATAATAATTTACCAAAGTTAATAACAATACTGTTAATGATACGCGCTCGGTAAATTCTTTTTACGAACATGTGCTAATAAAATATCCATTTCTCTAATTTTTTTTTTTGGGGGGGGGAATCATTTACTACACTCAACAGAACGAAAAAAAGGATGAAAAAACAATGTGTAACAAATAAATGTTAGCAAAGGCAAGTTATTCATCTACCTACATGGATAAGTTTATTTGTATTTTAACTGATTTTAAAGGGTTGTCTTTGGTTCAAACCAGCTGTGTCAATAGAATAAATGTCACAAAAACATAATTTATCGAATAATGATACCGTTAATGATACGCGTCGTATTATTTCTGCAATGTTATTATTTAATTCAAGAACGTACTTTATATTGATTTTATCAAAACGTGTTAAAATACGCTGAATAAATCCCGCCGTGTGCCGGTAAATAGGGATATATTACACGAAACCGCTTGATGGTGACAACTGTTAATGTTATGAAGAAGTGATTATTCGGCACTTCTTCAGTTTAGGTGTGAATCAGAAATCAATTTTGAAGAGTTACATTCCAGATAGCGGTTTTTAAAACTCATTAAAATACGCTAAATAAATACTGGCGGTGTCTCTAAATTTGAATGAGTTTTATTTTGTGTATACGTCGGCCGTGTCTCTAATGAATAACATTACAGACATGACCGCCGTGTCTGCAGCTTCTTCGTTTTAATAAACAGCTGTTATTATTATTATTATTAAAAAATATCTTTCATTTCCTGTTATTTAATTTAAAAGCGCTTAAAAATATTTAAATACCACCCGTTTTTAACTCGGAAGTTATTTTCGTTTTATTAATTATATTTACGCACATGTGATAAAAAAATACCACCCGTTTTAAATTGACGCACAAAGTTCAACTAACAAATATATTCTTCAATTTATCATTTTAAACAAACAATAAAAGACTTCATGCAACTTTTAAATAAACAAAAAAACAAAAAAATTAAAGTCGCCTAAGATCTTTGAAATATCCATCAGCAGCAATTGTTTTGTTGACGTTTTCGAATTTTTGATGCGCGGCGGTTATAGATCATTGAAGATTTTGTCATTTGCGCGGACCTACCTCCAGTTTTATACGTTGCGCGTCCTGAGTTATGGGTGTATTAATATGACACCAACAGATTATTAAAGACGGTATATTTCTCTACAAAAGTGTACATTTTTGACATTTTTTTACATTGAATTTCTTTGTGATTTTATACACTAAAGTTTTTTAACTTGGATTTCTTTTATAAAATTCGACATAAACCCTATGTTACGCCCACCAAATTAAAGAGCGTCCTTTTTTCTTTTAGATGGGACTATTTTTATATGCATAGTAACATGCGCGAGCGCGCGCAACAAATTTGAAAAAGACATCGATTTTTTTCAAAAAAAAAAGAAAAAGCGTCCATCACTGAAAATAGTGACCTAATTTAAAATTGTCTGGAAAAAAAAATATTAATGAGACAAGAAAAAGAATTATATCTTTATAAAGAGAAAAGATTAAATTTTGTTTAGATCCAAATTTTATCAAAATAATCCAAAAAATTAACGAGATACCGCAAGTTGAAATTGTATGGAATTTCACTTTTTTTTTTTACATATTTCGCTAGCAAATCAGCCCGGTTTGGGATACCTATTATCATATATTTGTTCAATCTGTCCTCTTACTAATATAACATTTTTTGGTAATATTCAATTTTATTCAAATCGGAAAATCTTTTCAACCGTGTTTCCTTGTATATGGTGGCTTACTGTAGTAAAAACACAATACCGAACGGTTACGGTTTTAAAAAAAAAAACCGATTCGGTATTCGGTATGGAGACGAAACCGAAAAACCGCGGTTTTTCGGTAAAACCGCCCATCTCTACTGGCCGGTATCTTGTCGTACAACTTGAAGTCTTGTTTTGTCGACACATTATAAGGTGTTACTTGGTTAGTGCATCAATCATTTTGACCCACCAGTTCTCGTTCAATCACAGAAATTAAGCAATGTTGAGTTTGGTCACCCATTTAAGAATACCAAGCATTGTATATAGGCGGACACAACACCACCTTGCAAAAACTACCATCATTAAAATCATCTCGCCTGAGTGGAATACACATACGACTGAGGACCACTTGTGAATTTAATATTCCCTAGAAAAATTTCATCTTTTCGAGGAAGTCGGCTCAACTCTCCCAGAGTGCGTGTCGCACCAGGACAGGATTGTGAGTTTATGTGTTTCTTTCCCTCTTTCTTGTTTCAGTCGTCTCCTTAATAACAGTGTTGATTTTCAACAGTTAAATTCTTAAAATCGTTTTCGATAACAAAAAGTCACTTATCTCTTCAAATCAATCCCTCGACTGACATATTCCTAAGGAATGAAAAGGCCAGAAAGGACTTTGGTAGGTTTGAAAAACATGTGTGGTCAGAGAACCAGCAACATCATAACAAAACTTAGTGTGTACAAATCACTAGTCTATGCTCCGGTATTCTTTAGAGACATGAACCACATGACGTCGACACTGCAGGGCCTTGTGTGTGGATATTCCGGAGATATTCTGCCAAACATGGCTTAAGATAGTCGTAAACATTAATTGGGAATCTCTCACAACAGACACCACTGCTCTACAGCAAGCTGGTGCGTTTGGCATAGAAGTGCAAGTCATATGTAGCCATGTGTTGGGCAGGACACTTAGCTAAAATGGAAGAGGACAGGCTCCCTAAACAACTGCTATATAGGAAACTGCAGTATTGTAAATGTCCAAGACACGAGCCAAAGACGACTTGAAGGCCCTTAAAATGAATGTGGAGAAATGTGAGGACAGCTTCAAAACGATCGGTTACTTTTAAATATTCTGCACTGTTTATCATCATCAATTCATCACAAGGTAGATCCCAGCTATGAAGACGGCAACAATAGCAGCCGCAACACGCATTAAAGCCACTAGACAAATCACAGAAACAAATATCCAACAATATAGCCAGTTAAGAGTAAATAATTCAATGTGTATTTATCGAAGTTATTCATAGGTGAGAAACACTCACAAGATCTTGTCTGATAGTTAAATATGCTGCAGCAGCATTTTTTATTTAATGGTAACACGTTCCGATAAAAAAAAGTTTAAACATAGGTTTCAATTTATGTACACAATTACCATGTTTAAAAAAGAACAAATAAAATCTTGACCTACTTCCAATGACAAAGTGTGGCAGCGTATTAAAAACGAAAAATTACTTGAAGCAAATTAACGAATTCAGTAGTCATGATTTTTTTTAGGTAAAACTATGCGAATATATCAAACCTACAATTTGTACTTGATGAATCTGTTTCTTTTTAGACTTGAATCTTTATTATGTACCACTTAAAAAATAAATAAATATCAATTTTTTTTTTAAATTAATTCAATCTTTAACTATTATGAAAAAACATCAAAGACATGTTTGCAAGAAAACGCCACAATGCAAAACTAGTAGTGAACGATACTAACATACTCATACGTGCCACAGCTATCACAGAGTTTCACCGGCTCCCAGCAATTTGGCAAGGTCCTTTAGCCTTCAGACCCGGTTTGCCGATTCTGAACTTCTTGACTCGATTATGAGGGTCATAGATGTGTGTCCTCTACAGGAGTTCAAGATCCACATCTTCAGCTGATAGCTGTCTTTTTCATACAATTTTTAGAGGTTTGGGTTGCATGCCAGGACAGACAAATCAGAATGCAATAATTTATTTCTTGATGTAAATACCTCCTTCCCTCCTCTAAATAAAAAATCTTATTTATATGAGTAAACTAATTAGAATACCCATCCCAGGATGAATTCAGATGGATTTGGTACTGGCTTGCAAGTTCACTACGACCACATTTTACATACAGCACCTGTCATTCTCAAATAGTCACTCATCTAAGCACAAAGTAACAACAGATGCAGTCCAGAAGGATTCGAAAAAGACAGCTGACAGCATACTTTCTTCTATTCCTGAGCTGAGAACATATACAGTCTACTTGTATATAGACCTCTAAACATGTTTACTATTTTTTTGTTTGTTCTGGTTTTTAACATAATTCACCCCAAACAAGGAAGGACGTCACTGTAGACATAAGAGGCTACTAAGAAAAAGGGTGAGAGTTTGGGGGAGATCAACCTAAATTGGGAGCTGTGCAGAGAGATGTCTGTTTACATTAGTTTTAAATTTCTGCATGTCAGTACCGTCAGGAAAACAGAGAGTAAGGAGAGAGTTCCAGGGTCCAGCAGCGCGAGGTAAGAAGCTTTTGGAGTAGAAGGCTCTCCGGTATCTGGGGACCTGCACAGTGAATGGATGGGATTTGGTAGATTGTCGGGTTGGTTTAGTGAATTTGCGTCGTGGGGGGGCACCAGAGCAGCAAGTTCATCAGAGCACAATCCATTGAAGTACTATTACTTATCTTGGCTGTGCTGTGGTCATGGTAATAGCATAAAAGCAGTCCAGTAGGATTTGAAAAAGACATCTGACAGTATACTTTCTTCTATTCCCGAGCCGAGAACAGTGCCGGTCTACTTTTATGTAGACCTCTAGACATATTTGTTCTGAGATTGTTACAATTATTATAATTATACATTGATTTTTTTTTTTTTTTTTTTTTTTTGTTGCTCTGAACAGTTTTTCATCTTTAACACTTTTTGGCATCTTTCCGCCTTCACTTGGCCGAACACACCTGTCTTGCCCACTTGTCCTTTCTCTTTCTCTCACCTTTACAATTCTCCAGACTCTTGTCTGTCTACTCCTTTGTCCTTGTTAGCCTTATGTAGCGTTTAGTCAAACTTCCAAGAATTTTGAATGGGATGCTTTATTCAATCTAAAGACGTCTGTTTTTCTTTGCTTTACCTTTCACATCTGGTATTTTTCCAACTCTACGAGCATTTATTTATGAAAAATCACCTTTCTTTTATTATAGAAGAACCTAATTACCTTAAAACCTTGTATGCTTCTCCATCTCTCCTGAACATTAACCAACAATGACGACAACTGCAATATATGTATATACAAGGTGCAGACGATATTTTTTTTGTTGCAATTTTCAACTGCTAATTTTATACATGTTTTTTTTGTTTTTTTAATTATTTCTTTTATTGTTAGTTTTGTCTTCATGAAACAGTGCTTATATTTCCATTCTCTTTTGGCAGAATAACTGATTATGGACAATTTTGAACCTTCATATTTGGTAGGATGATAAAAAAAAGGTCAGAAAGGAAGGTGCAATTTTAGTATAAGCCCAATGCAGTTAATTATTTTCATGTAAAAGCATTATTTTGTACTTACTCAGTCATATTTTATCTCTCACGCCACGAAAAAGAATTTAAAAATATCAAGCAGAACTTTAATTAGAACGATTTTTCCATTTTCATAAGGGCGATATGAAATGTCGAGTCTGTCATTTTCGGAGTGGCCGGTTAGCTAACTAAGGGCAGATAAGTGTCGACGTTAATGCCCTTGTCTATTCTACCGACCGCTCACAGCCCAAAATGTCAGCTCGGGCACAAATACATCGAAATGGAAAAATCGTTCTAATTAAAGTTCTGCTTGATATTTTTAAATTCTTTTTCGTGGCGTGAGAGATAAAATATGACTGAGTAAGTACAAAATAATGCTTTTACATGAAAATAATTAACTGCATCGGCCTTTAACTAAAATTGCACCGAAAGGAACTTTAAGATTCAGGAGTTCGACTACAAGGCCACACCAGCGAGAAAAACACATGATCAATGGGACACAGGTTCCACTAGTATATTTCTTATTATACTAAAGTTTGTTTTTTTGTTTCTTTAAGGCTTTTTTTCCTTTATACTTTAATCACACATAATACATTTCACTGTTGAAATCCCTTAAAACATGATAATATTCTAAGAACATTTGAAGAACATAATGCTTTGAGTTTAAAAAAAGGAAACTTTGCAACCGAAGCAACTTGAAAAATATCCACTCAGCTTAAGGAGAAGAATATCTGAATGAAAGAATATGCAGAAAATGGTTTACAAACCCAGTTGAGTTTGATGAAGAGCTCTTTGTGGCATCAAAAAGAAACCTCTGCAATATCAGTTGAAGAATTGGCAATGAAGCTTTATTCAAACTGTTTGTCATCCATAACTTGGAAAGATTCCTAAGCTTGGAAAATGTGTGCCTCATAAATTGTTTGAAGGCAACTGTAAATCCAGAGTTCAGATCAGTAGACAATGTCTGTTTCAATATATATATATATATATATATATATATATATATATATAGATAGATAGATAGATAGATAGATAGATAGAGAAATGAAAGAGGGATAAATATGTACGAATGACAAATCTATTTCAACTTCGATTGTTCAATGCAGGGTGTACTCGGTAAAAACATGTTTATTTTTCTTTCCTTAAGCCAAGGCTTTTCAAAGATTAAAATCTTATCAGAGGAATTACATAGATAGATAAGTTGGCAGTGAAAAAGCCAAAATTCAAAATTTGAAAAAATATAAAGTAATGGAGAGTAAGAGTGTGCGTGTAAAAATATGGAGTCTGCCCAGTTGGTGAATGTCCGTGGATAAAGTGTCCGGTGAAAGGAGATTTAAAGATGGAAAAAAGCGTTTCGTGAAGGCAGCGTTGAAAATGTTCAAAAATGAAGTAAATCCAATAGAAAGATGTTTAGTTCAAAACGTAAAGTAAGAGGCAAAATGCCTTCAGAAAACCATTTGTTAGATGCGTATATTATTTTATTAAAATCAAAACAAATATTTTCATTTCGATTTTTTTTCTTTTTTACTAATATTTCACTCGCTATAATGAGCATCATCAGAGCTTTAAACAAATATAAGGTATTAACCATATTTTTTTTATGTATACGTAAGAATACTTCCTGGTGGTGATTGACGTCTGAATGTTGTGGACTAACGGTGAAAATGTCTCTTTAAATCTGAACTTAAAAACACGAATGGCTCGCAAGTAGATATAAATTTGGGAAAGTTCATTTTTTTTAAGATCTTAGAATTTAAAACGTAAAGAAATAAACTTTCCCAAATTTATATTTACTCGCGTTTTAAAAAATAGATTTAAAAAAAGACATTTTCACCATTAGTCCACACAACATCCGGACGCCAACCAGGGGGTTTTACCCCGCCTAATAAACCGGTATTGTCCGGGCCTTCGGGTCTGGATTTACGCCGGTCTATTGGTGGTTGTCGGTCCTGTGCAGTTCTAGGAGGTGCACCCTCCCAAGCTTTGCCTCCCCTCTTTGGGGAGGAGTAAGTTTATTGCTTACTGTCTGAGGCGCCCCTACCGGGGAATGCCGACGGGGCTGCCCAGGCAATTTTTAAACAGCCAGAGTGCTCAAATTCTTGAGCGCTGGTTCTTTCCCACTTTCCCGACCTTGTGTCACATCTTACCTTGTGGGAGGAAGATAAATAGAATCCGGACGCCAATCTTTTATCACCACCAGAAAAGATTCTTATGTATTTAAAAAAATATATATATAAATATGGTTAATACCTTATATTTGTTTAAAGCTCTGATGATGCTCATTATATCGAGTGAAATATTAGTAAAAAAGAAAAAAAAATTAAAATGAAAATATTTGTTTGGATTTTAATAAAATAATATACGCATCTAACAAATGGTTTTCTGAAGGCATTTTGCCTCTTTCTTTACATTTTAAATTCTTAGATTCTTAAGAAAAAATAAACTTTCCCAAATTTATATATATATATATATATATATATATATATAACAAGTGAGAATTGTTTATGGTAGATTGATGTAAAGTAGAAATAAACAATCATTGGAATAAAGCTAATTTTAAAGCATATGATATAAATAGTTCAATGTTCTATAAAAAGTTTACCTATTTTTTCAATACTTGATTTATTTTTTTCGAAAATTGTTACATTTCTCTCTGCCGTGAGAGAAAGAAATGACATAGAGAACGAGAGACTTTCTTTGTCTCCAATGGTAAATATTAACCCAAATTTTGTTCATACCATATGTCATTCTGTTCATATCTGGTTGCATTTAAACAATTCAAAAATAATAATACAAAAAAAGAATGAAGAGAAACAATGAGATTTCTCTTTCCTTTTCACCGTTTGTATAAATCCCTTTAATCTATTTAAAAAAAAAAAGATCAGCATTCAGTGATCAATATATAATCGATAGTGTTAGTTTCATTGGAGGAATTAAAATCAATTGAAAAAAGAGAAACTTCTCCACCCGAAAAGTCGATTTACCCATTCATTACAATAATTTCAAGGATTTTAATTTGCATCTCCTCAGATAAATTGTTTGGACTTTAGTTTTTCTTTTTTGTCTTGTTAATTGTGTGACTACTTAACCTGTGTCCGTGTGTGTTCCGCCCACTTCTTAGTGACTTATATTAATATTTTTTATTATTACTTACTACTCGAGGTACCCGTGATCCGTTGGGTCACAACTACTATTATTTATTCTACTTTGATAAACTGTGAAATATCTGTTAAGACATCATTTTTATTTAGATACCAGTCGACGATACGTCCTTGATTAGCAGTCTGACAGAAAGTAGGTCATTGTGGTTTCTTTCTCGCCCTGCTCTGTCGGGCTGAGCTATTTGTTCTGGGTAGTCCTAGGAGGTCCACCCTCCCAAGCTTTACCTTTTCTCTTTGACAAGGTGTTCATTTATGGCCAATCAGCTACGGCACCACTACTGGGGAATGCTGGGGGTGTTGCTCAAGTAGTTTTTGCGGGGCCAGAGTGTACTACCTCTTGTGCGCTGGTCTACTATCCCTACCTTCCGGTTAGGGTGCCACATCTTCCAACGGTGGGAGGGAGGTAGATAGCTGTTAAGAGA